>WOVY01001396.1:0-170249 GCA_013436015.1 Rhipicephalus annulatus | reverse complement strand
TAAAGAATGGCTACAGGACATGGCGCTGGATGCACTTTGTTATTTTTGAATCAAGCTATCTGTATCTACGATTTTTATAAAAATTACATGGGATACACATGACGGTATCACACACTTTAACGCCACAAAGATTATGCAGCGAAGATGTTATAAATGCGAAATTGCATAAGGATAAGGTGAAAAACTGCACCCTCAACGAGAACGTACAGAAAGCACAGGGTGCAGGCGTCATTCCTTCTGCCCGTGCTTTTCAAGTGCGAGCTGTTTTCAACCTCGTTCTGACCAACTAACTACTTTGAGATGTGTTGTTATAGTGCAAGAGGATGCTCCACGGAAACTAGGATTGTCTCAAAGTCTGTGTGTGTCTTTCAACCTATATGGTGCCCGGTTCAAGAGTTCATGCAGACCAGATCGTGTAAAACAGGACCGTGTAAAATGGACCGTGTAGTAAAAAAATGGACCATGTAAATAAACAGGATCGTGTAAAATGTCGTTTTCTGTGTGCAACTGTAGTTGTGGGGTTGTGCTGAATGACCTTTTCTTTATATATACACTACATAACAAACTTGCTTCTTAGAGTCGAGTGCATCTTCGGATCGATTGTAAATGTTTGCATATACGAGGCCTTAAGTTTTATAAGAAATTCCTCAGTGTGCCACGAGGAAATGTGTGTTCAGCGAACTTATTATATATCATTATATTACAACTCTTAAAGCCTCGTCTACAACTTTATGCAGGTTGACCTTGAGCAGAAAACGAGGAGCGGCAGCAGCCCCCAGAAAAGAGCAAGCACCCTCCAAGCTCCCGAAGCTCTCTTCGACAGGAACACAAGGTCACTGTGTGGCATTGAAAACCATTGCAAGGAGTGCCTTATCAGTACACTGTGCTGCTCTTTCATCGCAGAAGACGAAGTTGACCACTCCAGAGGAACTTCACGCTGTGTTTGTGTGCTTCAGTGGTTTTGTTTTTGTCCAGCCAGCAGTTAAAAATCATGTGTCAGATTCAGCCAGGATGGCTAGAGGGAGTCGGGAAGGCATGTTTGGACATTTGTCTAGCCAAGTAGTGCCAATTTTCGCACTGGTCCTGTTGGAGTTACTGCCACAATCACAGAAGCTACGTCACCTCTCTAAATGTACAGATGTGTCGGGGAAGATTAGCTGCATTAGGTTTTTCTATACTGGATAGCTGCCAACATTCTTCATTATACAGGAGTTTTTGTTCCTCACTTATGGGTGTAAAGCCCTCTACAGAAAAAATGCAACACGTCTACTTCCAGAAGACTCCAAGCTCTACTTGTAGGTTTTTTCGGCTTGTATCATAAGCACCTCGTTTGGGGTACATGAATGTTTTATAAAACAACATGTAAAAGGCGAAAATTTTGGGTGGCTGGTCGTTTTGTCGTTATCTTGTTCCTCGCAGTATTCTTAAGCATCTGTGCATTACGTTGTCAATCTGTTTCATGTGCATAGAAGACATTACGAAGTTTCAGGCTACAGTAATAAAAAGCCTGGAAGCAAGCTATCAATAATTTTTTAACAGAGTTGCTTAATCTGATACATGATACATCACTAAACTTTCGTGCGTATTCATCAATGTAAGCTCGTCTTAGTGTTATCCAAAATGAAGATGTGAGTCGACAGATGGAAACATCTGTGGGGTAATCAGGGTGAACAGTAGAAGTGCTTCAGACAGCTGGCCGATGTTGCGATAGGAGGACCTATTTTTTAAAGTCACCTTGTCATCCTTGGCGTGTTAGTTTAAATGGGTCAGTAATGACATCATCTTTTTGTATAGGCGTGTGTGCCTGTTGGAAATGTTTTGCTGAAAAAAAAAACCTATAACGCAGAAGAGTGCAGCCCTTGCTTATTTTCAAGTTAGGTTGCGCTGATACAAAGTGTTCTCCTGTCGGAGTTTGGGGGTAAGGGAAGCAAAAAAAGATAAATGATAGAAAAGAAGAAAAAAAGAAGAAAGAAAAGGGGATGCAAAGTAAAAGTAGTGCTACACTGCTCCTCTTTGCATCCCCCCTTTTCTTCTTTTTTTTTCCCTTGTTTTCTTTTTTCACCTTTTTGTTACATTTGCATTGTCCCATCTAGTGCATGAATCATGACACATGGCTTTGCTATAGCAAAGATGCCTATGTGGTGTTGGATTGAACAGTGCATTGTACTTCATTTAGTTAATTACAGACTGATCAGTCTTGCAATAAGTTGCTTCCTCCTGTCTATCACCACACACGTTCAATTGAAAAGTTTGTGCTTGGCTCCTTAGTATGCTGGTATATAGCTTGTGTCTTGGACTACTCAAAATGAATGTTTATGGTATGCTGCTTGTTTATGGTAATGAAATTTATCCAACATGAAAATATCTTGCCTTGTGAACTTTGTCGGACCTGCCTTTCTTTTTTCTTTCCTATGCAGGCATTGTATGTGAGGGAGGCAGTAACAGAGAGGTGATAGCTTGAGCTTCGGAAGAATAAATGCTGGCAGTGAGGCAATTACGCATCAAACATCCCAGCCATTTTGCCAACCGTCCCTAAATGTGTTTTGAAAAAAAATATTGTGCTCGTGTACTGTATTTTCTGAAAAGAGCAAAATGCTAAAGTATATCGCAGAGAACAAATATTTAGGCCACGTTGGTGCCTTCTGGACTTCCCAGGATGTCGTCTGGGTGTTGTTTGTAAAAAGTAAAGTGTTTCAAAAATACTGCCTCTTCTACACCAAATTCGGTCTTGGTATTAAGTAAAGGTGATGTGTGTAATGCATGAAGCTCAGTAATATTAGTGCAATTTTTTCGCCACATCAAAAGCAAGGAAGCAGTTCTCTTTATATGGCAAGTTATATGATACACTTTGTCTTAAAGTAGAAATGAATTTTTGAAGGTTTCTTATGATGGCTGTTTTCTGCATTTGATGTACGACAGCTTCCGTTCCGAAGTTCCCCACGGCCCTCAATAGGAGACTTCAAAAATCATTTTCCTCATTTATATCAAAATTGAAATGATAACACTTGCCATGTAACAAGAACTGTTTATTTGCTTTAAACTTACATATAAAAGTAATTTTCAATTAGACAAACACACAGCTCAAATTGCATCTCAATGTGGACAAAAACTATTATATAGTGATATTTGTAATCTGGACCTAACAATATTTTTTTTCGTAAAATAAAACTTCTGTGCAGTGAGTATTTGTGACTCAAATATTCATACAAAATGCAGTATTGCCATACAAGAAATGCAAACGATAAACAGTTTGGCTGAATTCTTCAAAGCCTATGTAGCAGAAAAATTGCACTAGTGTTACTTGACTTCAAATACTTTAAGAAGCATCTTTACCTAATATGTAGATCAAATTTGATAAGGCAAGAAAAAGCGGTACTTTGAAATTTTTCTCACAAATAACACCCGCACGACATTCTGTGAAATTCTCAAGGTACCCACGTGACCACTACTCTTTTCTATTCAAAACATTTCTGCAAATAACTATTTTCAGAAGAGTAAATTACCATCATTTTTTAAACTATACATCTGTGATGGTCGCCAGGCAGTATGGTTTGTATGTTTGGTGTAGAATAGCCCAGTGCAAAACACAACAAATGGCTGAGCATCCTTTGACGCTCGGGCAATTTTGAAAGCATTTGTTTGTTAGCAGCAATTCAGTTAAGCCCTTGTCTTTATGCTTAGGCCCAGAACAAAACACAAGTAACTAAAGTAGTCCTAAGAGTCATGTAGTCTCACTGTTCCAAGGCTTGTGGAGCCTAATTTAGTGCAAGATTCACTATTTTTAAAAAATTCAGATTCAACCAACAGGTTTTGGAGGCACAGTGCATTTTCAGCTAACTTGTTTCACACCAGTTACTTAGATAAAAAGCAGAAAGTAGAGGTAAAAATACCAATTTAAAGGCATTGTAGGTAATAACAAAAAGGACTGCTTTCTTTTTTTGTGTGGTGCTTTGCCTGAACGCTGTGCTTTTTGTGGTATAGTTCATTGTCTAGTGAACATAGGCATTAAAAACTAACATTAGCCATGTTGAGGTCGATTTCTTGGTTATAGTCATAGTAGCCATATAAATAATTATGACTTCAAACTTGATTGTTCTTTTGAAGATTTTTTCCTTGCATAATGATATTTGAGAGTCTTAGTCAATTTTGTTATAAGAAAACGTGATGTCATAATAGGGTCACTTTTTGTAGAGTCGTTCAGTTCTACCTTACCTTTTACATTCTTAATAGAGCAGTTATTTTCAATATCGGTATTTAAAATGGAATGAGCATGCTGTATGTAGTAAGGTGTACAGATAGCACATGCACCCAACTTTTCTGTTGGCAGTTTATTTCTGTTATTCTTTATTTATATGTGGGGTTTCACGTCCGAAAACCACTATATGATTATGAGAGACGCCGTAGTGGAGGGCACTGGAAACTTCGACCACTTGGCGTTCTTTAACGTACACCCAAATCTGAGCACACGTGCCTACAGCATTTCTGCCTCCATCGGAAATGGAGCCGGGGTTTGATACCGCAACATGCGGGTCAGCAGCCGAATTTCTGTTACTCTTGCTCCCCTATATGTGTGCAGTTCGGTTATAGTTATCTGGCTTGCACAGATTTTTAATGGCACCTGCCTGGTCCTGCTTGCTTTCATGGTGATTTTAACCTTCATAAGTTGCATAGGTTTAACTCTCAAAATTGTTCAAAATGCCAATTTTGTGCACAAACTGTATAGTATAAAGGCAGCAGATGTACATGCACACACTATTAAATGAACATTGAGAGCTTTCACTTGCAGTTCCTAAAGTTTTACTGTGCAGGAGGCGTTTAAATCATAATTTCATAAGGACATAATAATCGATTATCTCTACCATTGAAAATCATGACAACCTAGTTATTTTCACTGTGATAAGCATGCTGTTTTTTTGATGTGGCAGAACTAATTTATACACTCATTCCTTCTATTATTCACATATGCATAACATGAAGGATTGTGTGCCTTAAATTTTCAGTTTCATTCTGTGTGTTATATTTCTTGTGCATGTAAACTATTGTGCTAACTTGTGTCTCTGACATTATTTGCGCCAATTATTTTCATTTCCAGGTGCCTATGAAGGACACAAGTTCTATCGCAGTGACCTTCGAAATTTACAGTGGTGCCGGAGCCTCAAGCAGCATTTCGCCGATCTCCACAAGGCATTCATGAGATAAACCCAGCGCCACACTTTCACAGTGCTATGATTATTATTTATGTTTAAACATTTCGTTTTAAAATTGCTGTTACATTGTGCCACCATCCTGTGGCTTAGGTGGAGCTCGTGAAATTGCGGTGCAGTCACCTCATTTGTGTACAATCAACACTGCAATGTCACTATTCACAGCTGGAGCATACAGACAAATAAAAAACATATTGATTGTAGCAGGGCTGATGTGTATATTAATGCTTCTCTATTGATAATAATAACTTTATAAGTTCTTTAAGCCTTGCATAGAACACTGCATTAATGTGTTGCAATGTAACCACCAATTATGATCGCTAGCATGTTAATTTAGTAGTTTTGTAATGTATTTTATTTAAAAGGTAATTTTGCTTCCGCATCACGACAATTAGTAAGATGCCGATGATTCAATCCCTCATCATGCACGTTTAAGAAATATTGTGATTTGTACACAGTATTGCATGTACTCAAGATGTGGACGTCTATTCAATGTACACATTATATTGCTTTGCACTAGATTCAGACGTAACATGCACACATTTCAGTAATTTCCGCATGATACGTCTCCATAAGATGCGGAGTCCACATCATACGTCTTATGCGGAGTCCGCATCATACGTCTTCCATATTCCAATAATTCCGTATGTGAGGTCTCCGCATCTTACGGAACGTTTCAGTAGGGGTTGGGGGGCTGTACTACCTAAATGAACGTTCTTGTTCTATTTTATAGTTATTACTAGGTTACTCATTAACTCCGGAGTTTTTACTACACAAGTGAACCTAAAGGTTGCAGTTCGAGATTGCGAAAATAAGAGCGCCACCCGAAGTGGAAAACGGGAACTGCGCAGTCGTCCTATCTCTCACGGCGAAAAAGGGCCGTTTCTTTTCGCGCGCCCAAGTATGCTACAGCCTGCGGTGTCCCAAATGCCGCTTTTACCGCTGTAAAGTTTGTTTTAGCGAAACCCATGCAAGATTCAGCCAAACAGACGCATCCATGGATTCTCGCCGTCATCACAAATCGTGCTGCGCTGAGTGGTGTCGGAATTCTTCCCGACACACCGGCATAAAATTCTTTCGGATCCCGGCGGACGAAAGATACAATCTGCATGCTGCTCGTTTTGTCTTTCTACGCTTGCACGGCATATCAGGATGCGGTTGCTCCAGTAGCTGTGTAATTTAATTGAGCTACACGTACATGATTTATTCTTTTCATTCTGATTGTCTGCTTTTCGGCTTCAATTAAACATGACATGCACGGCAGAGCATCTGGAAATTATTCCAGCGAATACATTTGCTACGCAGGATTGTTTATACTTGCGTTTTCAATTTATAGCGTTTCGATCGTGCATTGCATTTTGATGTTGCTCTTTGGCTAAAGGCAATGCAAGGCATGTCACAAATGTATTTGTAGCAGCATATACAGTAACTAATAGAACAGTGTAAGCTTATCCGCACTCTTTCTATTACATTTTGATTGCCTGCGTTCAGTCTGTTCTCGTTGCATGCGTTATTATTATTCTTGATTATTATCAGCCTATTTATGACCATAGCTGGAGGAAGGCGATTCCCATAATCTTTTGGCTATAAGGGAGGGCCCATATACGTTCATAGCATGTGTTGTTAGTACTATGGTAATTGAGTACTATGTACATAAATTACTACACTTGCGAGTTTAGACGGATGTTATTACATTATTGCGTTTCAATTGTGTGTTTTCATTTTGGCCTCACGTAAATCCACGGCAAATTGCAGAGGAATTTAGCAATAAATTTATAAAGTAATAATTTATAATGTATACTTCAATTTCATGTTTTCCGTTTCAGCCTTACGTACAATTACGATATATTTACAAGAATGCAATTGCAGCTAAAAGCCCATAAATATTTGGACAATATAACTTACGTGTTCTACTAATTTATTACCGGTTTTAATAAGGTTTTTATGAAAGATTTGCAGCAGGGCGCGAGAAATACCCGAGGAATACGCAGTGCGCGAGGGTATATATGTACGAATAGTTGTTTAGAGATTTTGGTGTGGGATGATTGCTCTTGTCTGCAAAAATATATCTTGAATTAGGTGGAAAGCTGAGGTCGTTGCCACCAAACATTACTATCGCGCAAGTAGAAGCATGTATCCGCGTGTCTTAATAATAAAGACTGATTTTATTTTAAAGTTTGCTTTCAGGATTGCTATCACAAGTCGTCTTGGTTACAAAAATTCAATTAAGAAAGGAAGATGAGAAATGTATCAAATAACGCTTACTTCGAATAAGCAAGCCAGTTTTCACTCAAAGCTATTCTTCTATGCCTGAAAACAGAAATAAATCTATTCTAACCCAAATACTACACACGCACACATTGATTTTCCAGATCTCGCGCTTGGCTTCAGTATGCGAGACGGCAGGACCTGGCTCATTTACCACCTCGTAAGATCTACAGCAGCTACCGCCTGTGCTCTGCCCATTTCACCTGCAGAGACTACGCAGACCCTGGACAGACAAGGCTGGTAAGATGTGCTGTGCCAACAGTTTCCATCTTTGGCGATGGGCAGACACACGTCAAAAGTCCAGGTGGGAATACTGTAAAGTGATCATACAACAGCACAAACTTTCATGCCTCTACATCTATTTACAGAAATGTCTTAATACTCAATATGTGTACCTGTCCGAGTTATGACTCAGTATTTTTAAGATTCTCGCGCAGATTACACCAACAATACCAACGCATGGTGTACACAGCATCCATGGATTCGCCGGCATGATTTTGCTGGTAGATATAACTAGCTAAGTAAAAAACTTGCCGGCTTCACAATCGTTAAATTTAGAGCAAACGTCTCACTCAGAACGCTCTACATGTAACCTCCTCGATTCTGATTCAGTTGTCTCTGCTATTTTACCCGTGGCGTAGCGTTTTACAGGAAAAGGCGAAAATGACCTCATAACTTGAGAGAGTACTCCATGTGGCGCGTTATCAGCTATTTCGCACATGGCGAGTGAGTAGCGGCCAACTTGGTGCCGCTGTTAAAACAATTGCGCGATAGCTCTGACAGTGGGAGCAACAGAACTGGCCTTTTAGAAATATATATATGTATTCTACGACACCCTAGTTCAAAGTCGCTTTTAAAATTAAGAACCCAAAAGGTACTTTATTTTTATTAGCTTTATTATTACAAAATTTCTTTTATTTTCAAAGGGCCAAAGAAGTGTAATTGGCAAGAATTCGGTTACGCGCTAGGTCATCACGGGCACCACGATGTTCACCTGTTCTAGGCACATCGCATTAAGATTTTTAAAATATTGGTTTAGGATAGTTGGGACACCCATATATTTAGTGAGTGACACGTAGCGTTCTCTTTTTGTGTGTTTACACTTTTTTATTACTCGTACTGAGACATAATACACGAGGAGACCAATTAATAGTGAGAAAACGTCCTGAGTGATTGTAATTGCAAATATTTAATGTGACGCCTAATACCAGCTGTATGTATGTCACGCTGAAATCTGTGCCCCGCCAATTTCTCTTCACACGCTCTCCTCGGCCCGCGATAACCACTGCAATGCCCGCTCACAGCGCCGATGAAGAAGTTCAACAGACTGAGCCCTCATATACGCAAATTGTATTGCTCTCTAAGCTCTTTAAAACTATTCCAGATAAATTAATGCCCTGCAGCTGTCGTTTTAATGTCACGTACCATTTAACAGATCCTAAAGTGCACTAGGGTTTCAGCTGGGCGAGCTAGGTCATTGCTAGGGGACGAGAACCAGAGCGATGTATACCGAAAGGCAGGACGAGACGAGTGCTTGTCCGATCCCTTTCTTGCTTGTTTGTTTGTTGCCTCCTAAGAGAGATTAGTGCCCCGCCGCAGTGGTCTAGTAGTTATTGCGCTCGACTGCTGACCTGCAGGTCGCGGGATCGAATCCCGGCCGCAGCGGCTGCATTTTCGATGGAGGCGAAAATGTTTGAGGCCCGAGTGCTTAGATTTAGGCGCACGTTAAAGGACCCCAGGTGGTCGAAATTTCCGGAGCCCTCCACTACGGCGTCCCTAATAATCATATCGTGGTTTTGGAACGTTAAACCCTAGATATTATTATTATTATTATAAGAGGGATTAGTGTTTTCTAAAGAAGACTATGAATTGGTTGTTTTTTTTTCTAAACATACCATTTTAAACGTATAACCAATAATGTTTGTTAACAAGGAGTATGCTAATGATTAGGAAAAATTAGTTGACGCTTCATGTTGCCCACGATGCTTCTACATGCCATTAGTAGGCTCAATGCCCAGCAGTGTGCTTATCAGAGGCCTGTTCCCAATGCCCCAAGTTTGAATAAGTGAAGGATCGAGAACTAAATATGACCAACTGATTACTCATGGAAGTAATCACTTCAATTCTAAAAGCCGCTAGAACTTTTACTAGGTTTAAAGATGATGGTCAGCTTTCACAAAAACACAGTATAAATGAGCTTTTTTTCTAAATCTTTCAGGTTCCAATCCAGCGGGTCGACAACACAAGCCTTCTAGGTGCTCGCCCCGGACAGCCAGAAAAATGAAGAACCTGGAGAAGATAAATTCGAGGCTTTGGAAGGCACTGTCAAGAATTAGCAAGAGAAAGGTTAAAAAGCTTTCCCAGTCCGAGGCGTTGAATGCTATCAGGCCCTACGTCCGCAAGACATTCTTTAGATTGCTTGAGACTCAAGTTAAAATTAATGGCGTGAAACGTAGAGGACGGAGGTGGTCGCCCGAGCACCGCCAGTTCGCTTTAAACTTATACTTTCATGGTCCGAAAGCGTAAAGACATCTGTCAAGACTGCTTGGCATGCCAACTGTGAGGTCGCTAAAGCAGTGGTTATCAAATATTCCGATGACTCCCGGAGTTATTCTAACCGTATTGAAGAAGCCCTCGAAGAAGCTATCCGAAGTTGGCATTTAACAGATCGTGCGTGCACATTATTATTTGACGAAATGTCCCTGAAGGAACATGTGCAGTATGATGCAAAGCATGACGTTGTGATGGGTTTCTCCGATCACGGTAGGCAAAGAACACCAGCCGTGGCAAATTCAGGGCTCCTGATACTGTGGCAGGCATTTCAAAAACGTGGATTCAGCCTGTTGCTAACACAGTATCAAGGACCAAAACGCCCGTAGATACTCTTCATCATCTGATCATAACATTAATCAAGCAGCTGCAGGGAGCCCGGTTGTTTGTTAAGGCGCTTATCTGCAACCAGGGAGGAAGCAACATCACTTTGGCAAGTAAGCTAGGTGTGACGCCTGAAGAGCCGTTTCTTGTGCTTCAAGGCCGCAAGATTTATTTCCTATATGACACACCACACTTACTTAAATGCACAAGGAATAATCTCCGCCCCGCCGCGGTGGTCTAGTGGCTAAGGCACTCGGCTGCTGACCCGCAGGGCGCGGGTTCGCATCCCGGCTGCGGCGGCTGCATTTCCTATGGAGGCGGAAATGTTGTAGGCCCGTGTACTCAGGTTTGGGTGCACGTTAAAGAACCCCAGGTGGTCTAAATTTCCGGAGCCCTCCACTACGGCGTCTCTCATAATCATAGAGTGGTTTTGGGACGTTAAACCCCACATATCAATCAAGGAATAATCTCCGCGCACCTCACAAGCTCCGTATCGGGCAAGAAATTGTGGATTGGTCTTTCATTACGCAATTATACGAAAGCTCGCATCCTCTCAAACTCAAATTGGCGAAGAAACTAACCGACAACCACATTTTACCGGAAGCCTTTCAATAACATGAAAGTTAAATATGCGAGCCAGGTGATGAGCGAATCGGTCTCAGTGGCCATTGATGTATTCATTGCTCTTGGCGTGTTGCCGGCATCCGCCAAACCAACAGCTGATTTTCTCGAGAAGGTAGATAAGTTATTCGACTGTCTGAATAGCTCTTCTGTAAAAAAAGCCAGTGACAAGTTACGTTATGCAATTTCGGAAGGGTACGAACACCTAGCCTTTTTGCGGGAGTGCCTGTCATGGGTTGAAAGGTGAAAATTTGACGGGCCTCGGCAACCACACACAGTTCAGGCATGGAAGGTCCTCTTAAAGGCTGTCCTTCTCCTCTGGGACGACCTCTTCCAAGATTTTGATTTTCGTGTTCTCTTGACTCGCTGGCTACAGCAGGACCCCCTGGAGAACCTTTTCGGGCTTCTTAGGTTAAAGCATGGCTGCAATGACAACCCAAATGTGCTTCAGTTCACATCAGGTCTGAAACACATTTCTGTTGGCAAACTGGTTGCCCTTTTTTCAGAAGAAAACTGTGAACAGGGTCGCAGCACTGTGTTGGCACAAATGTCAGAGCCACCTAATTCCCTTCCTACTACTTGTGATGCAGCACCAACAGTCGATATGCTTCCTGATGAGGAACAGCCCGTTAGCCATGATACAGTAGAGGATAACGTTCTCTACTATGTTGGGGGATATCTCGTACGGCAAACTTTGTTGCGCAGGCCTCCACACTGTGTGTGCAACACCCTTTTGAAGAATGCCGACCGCCAGCTTTGTGCATCACACCAGTATTTGCTTTGTTTAAGGCAAGCAAGATCTCCTCAGATTTATTTGGCAATGTAACAATGCCTTCTGACGATTGATTTCAGGATAATAAGGCCATGGAAGCTTGCTTTTTGGAATATATCGGTGTTGTGGCGCACCTGCCTAATGTGAGTGGAGTTTTGGCAGGCATTTTGCACAGTTGTATGGGAAGGCAAAAATTCTTCTCGGAAGAATGCAAGAAAGCCTTTGTGCACCTCTTTGCAAGGATTCGCCTGTTGTGGCATATTCGCTTCGTGAACATCTCCTTGGCTAAACAACGCACCAGCAAATCTGCGGCAGCACGAAAAATGCGAAAGTTTTTGTAACTTTTAGGATTCTGTTTGCATATTTGAGGTCTTGAAAAACTGAGCGCTCAGAAAACACGGACGACAAAAAGACACACCTATGCGCAAAAGTAGGTGCTACTTCCATATATTTGAGTCACCACTACTTCTATAACTGAGGTCACCATTTTCTGCCTCTGAAGCGGACATGTGTGTGTACTATTTATCTGCTTGTATTTTGTTTTTGTTTTTTTCATTAGGCAATATAGGTATGTTACGCTGAAGAAAGCATAAACCCTTCGTGTTATTTTGAGAACACTCTACAGTGGCTTCAGTATTTTGTAAATTTTTGCTTAAGCTTTTATAAAGAAACCTGATGCTGAATTGAAAATGTAGCAATGTCTAACTTCGGTACCTTATGGTTTTTGTATCATTTCCTCTTGCATTCTAAGTGTGCGGTGTGCGTGTTATCTTGTCCCACTCATGGGATGATTTTATATCGGGATACGAGCTGTGAACTTGTGTATAGTTATTACTGTTTTTCTTTTGTCTTTGTATATACGTATGTGCGGCATTGTTCACTGGATTGATACTAGGTTATTAGCATGCTGGCATGTGCGGTCCACTTTTGTATGCGACCAAAAACGTAAAACATTCAAGTTGTATTTGTACTGCATAAACCGTACGTTTAGGCAATAAAACATTCAAACAAACTCTGCTCTTTATTCTTGTCTAATTTATGTGTACACGTAAACAAAAACGTCTTACTTAGAATAAGTAGTGCACAAATAGGTGGATGGGCAGACCATCAATCAGAACGCAATGATGGCCGCTTTCATCATGTGGCGGGTTGCGCAACAGGAAGAAGACAGCGTGCTCGCCATCTGAATACCTTCCACTCGCTCAATTTGGCTTGCTGGTGCATCCCAATTGAATTTGGCGCTAAATCCCCCCCTCGCCATTCGGATCCTCAGTCCTCATCAAGATGGCGTCCCCCAGTGCATGTCTGCAATGCGCCGCCATGTTTTCGTAGCGCCCCCACACACTAGGCGTTCGTCCGGCGCTGCGAGCGAATATCGCGTTCCATGGAGGGTATAGGAAGTTTCACTCCCCTGGTATAACCATACCAACCAGCCTGCCGCTTGTTTATTGTGCGCTTTCGAGGCTTGTGTCTTCGTGCTTCGGGGTGGGGTGTTTGTTTTCCGCCCACCAGGAGCCGGGAGAAGGCTGCTGTCGCGGCAGTACGTTTACGCGTTGACATTGTTGCAATTTGAACTTCGTCTGTTCTCGGTTTTGCGAGCTGGTCTCATAATACGCGACACAAGGTAGCTTTAGAACAGGTTTCTGAACACTTCATGCTAGCGCTTTCCGCCACAACACATGCACGATACGCCATGCTTTCTTGAACCCACATATAGGGAGGATTAAAATATTACGCCGCAAGCTGTTGCGGTGCGGGCGCTGCCACTGCGCATGCATCGTAACGCAAACCACCGTTCGCGCAAGTGGTCCGTACGAAGAAAATTCAAAATGGCAAGCGTCGCGTGCGGCCCGCAAAGTGCTCATGTCGAGGCTATGTGTAACTTGCATGCATTTCGATTTGTGGGTTTGGGGGGGGGGGTGGAGATATGGCTAAAGTTCGTAGATTTTTCTTTAGATAAGGGGGGAGGGCAAGCGCTATTCTGAAACCCGTATGGTGCCCGCGACGCCTGCGAACGTTGTTCTAACTTCCTATTAAGTTACCAAATAAGCGAAATCTCATCCGATGAACCCTAACTTCTGATACTCTTTATTAAAACGTGCTACTATGAAGCCCACATTCTGAATATGCACTGCTTCAATAGTGTACGGACGGCTTTTGCATCAGCGTTTGTTGCCACTGCGAAATTTTCCTTAGGCAGTTTTGTAATAGCGAACAAAATGTTTCATGTTCAAGATTCAAGAAAGAGGTTACGCCCATCTTCTGTGTTCTCCGGCGGCTGCTTGCGGCACGTTCAAGCGGGAGCAAACGCAGCTTTATTGTCGCGCTGTCTTGTGGCGAGAACAAAGCCCATCATTGCTGGTATGGAACCGGCGGCAAGATTGCAACCCCCTTCCGCTTCGAGGCGATAACGCAAGACCGCGGCCCTTGCCTCTTGCGTAAGAGGCCAGGCCCGGCGGAACTTCGACTTTTGTCAACAAGCGATTTGAACAGCGCTGGTTGCTATTAGTTTTGGAATACCACCTTTTTTTGTTCTGAAGTACCAGCGTATTTCAGAACGTTCAACTTTTCAACACTGCTTAGAAAAGTATGTCTCCGCGTTATTAAGCGGAAAGACTAACCTTCGACTCGAGAAAGTCGATTGCTCGAGTGTTCGCTGTTGATAACCAATATTCGGCAAGGATTCGTAAGAATCGCTGCTTCATTTTTCCTCGACGATCCTTCTTTGAGAAATCTGAATGATGTTAAAGACGAACTTCAAGTCGAGCAAAGGCTTCATTTTAACTGGAAATTTCGAGTGTTTCTTCGAAAGAGAGCACTGAAATTGTTTCGCTTTTTAGGCACGAAGCGAAACAGCGTGAAATCGCCAGCATTATGAACTGACCTTTGTCTACTATAAGTAGAATTTTCCAGGCATGCCGCAATGATTGTCTCCGTGATGACGAATCGCGCCAAAACACTCACCTTCGGCTGCAGTAGTTTGACCTCTGTATTTTTTTTCCTTTCGAATACCATATCTGGAACACAGGCATGAATATTGCACTCTAGAGGGATCGTGCAGTGTTGCCACACCGGATGTGCTGGCCTGTCTGTCTCAATGACTGGTGGATGGCACGCACTATGCCATTCTAAGGCTTGTACCACGCGCTCCGCTGTTCGCGTTTCATTTGATGCCGACAGTACAAGGGTGCTCACCGCAAATTGCGGGATTGATCCCCGGCTGCGGCGGCTGCATTTCCGATGGAGGCGTAAATGTAGGCCCGTGTGCTCAGTATTAGCGCACGTAAAAAACCACAGATGGCCGGAATTTCCGGAGCACTCCACTATGGCGTCTCTCATGATCATATGGTGGTCCTCGGGCGTTAAACACCACATGTCAATCAAACCAATTAGTAAATACACACATACATACGTACATACATACATACGCACATATATGCATAAAGTATGGTTGGACCCGGGATTGCATCTCGGCCATGGCAGCCGTATTCTGAATGGAGGCAAGAACGTTTGGCGCAAAAAGGCGCGAACATTGTTCAGCTTAGCGATGCTTTCAAGAGGAGCCACATCAGTGGTGTTATTGCTCGGGTGGGTTCTTGTTTTTTCTTCTTCTTGCCAGTGAAGACATGGGGGAAGTGTGTTACGCTTGAACAGGGATTGCGTTAGATCTGTTTGCCTTCTTAGTGCTTGTCTTTTTACTAAGCCAGCGTGACCTCAGTAGGTAACCTGTCATCTTACTGAACTCTCGGACGCCGGTTCGATTCCCATGCATGGCAGCCGCATTACATTTTGCAATAATTGATATGACACACGGTGTACTAGAATTACGCGTATGCTGAATTCCGCTTTCACAGAATTATATTGAGATTTGCCCTCTACGGACTGCCCGAAAGAAGTATTGTGGACTTTACATTATGGATGCCCAGAATTATTTTAGGGGTGAAGCTTCAAAAGAGCACGTCTTATGCGGCATGCATCGGTGTGCCGGCGTCCAAACTTGTATGTCGAACGTGATACACAGCTGCGAAAAAAAACACCTGCATCTTTCAAAAACGGATAAAAAACAAACACAACGGAACAAAACAAAATTGCCTTCGCCGTTAGGAAAAGGTTTTAAAAAACAACCACTAGGATATATATATCAGACTCCTTGTAGCACAAGCTCTTGTTTTTATGCGGGTGTATCAACGTATATGTTACTAACATTGCGACCTTCCTTTGTCATCGAAGCTCAATGTCCTCTTTTATGGTGGTTCCAAAGCCATTAAACGTGTTTAGGCGGCACATCTCTGTGAATGTCAATAAAATGTTTAAAGTTGAATAATAATCACTATTGCGACAGAACAGTGTAAAACAACTACCAGCACGAATTCTGTATACCGGTCGGCGACTTCAAATTACTTTATTTTTAATGGTCATAATTTAATTTAATGGTCATAATGATCATAATGGTCGTGAATTTTATTGGTCATAACGCACACCCTAGCTATCATTTATTATATAGAAATCAGGGTGTGCAATTAGTGAAACTTCATCACGAATTCAATTCGAACTGAATAGTGCCAAAAAAGTAGTAAAAATTATCGAATCGAACATTGAATAGGGAAATACGAGCCATCTGACTGCAATTTTGATGCAGGCCAAAACTATTTATTTTTTATTTATTATTTATTTAATACTGTAAGCCTTTCTCAGGCTGAAACAGGGTGGGCGGGCAAATATACAAACAATTTGTACTTGTTCGAAACGCATGAGTTCATTCGCAGAAATAAGGCTTCATGCGGACCACGTGCACAACTTTTGGAACATACCTTCGACGCCTTGTAGAGTGCGCAGTATCAGGAACAACCTCATAATTAATGTCACTGAGACGTCGCAGAACTTTATAGGGACCGTAGTACCGCCTTAACAGTTTTTCTGAGAGGCCACGGCGCCGAATAGGTGTCCATATTCAAACTTTCTCTCCTGGCTCGTAGGAGACTGGACGGTGACGAAGGTTGTACCGTCTTGAATCGTAGTCCTGCTGGCGACTAATACGTAGGCGTGCAAGTTGTCGGGCTTCTTCGGCAAGCTGAGTGATATAATCAGCATCCGTTTTAGCGTCTCCGCACTCATGCGGCAGCATAGCAACCAGCATAGTGGCGACTTCACGACACTGAAGAAGGCGGAATGGCGTTCTTGTTGTTTCTTGATGAGCCTTGTTATAGGCAAACGTGACATACGGCAAGATCTCGTCCCAGTTCTTATGCTTCACATCGACGTACATGCAGAGCATATCCGCAAATGTCTTGTTGAGGCGCTCCGTAAGACCATTCGCTTGCGGATGATACGCCGTTGTTCGCCGGTGGGATGTGCCACTAAGTCTTATAACTGTCTGTGATAGTTTGGCTTCGAATGCAGTTTCCCGGTCAGTTATTACCACTGATGGAGTGCCATCATATTCTCTACGAAAAATCGGGCGGCTTCACTTGCCGTGCTCCTCTCCAAAGCCTTGGTCTCGGCGTAACGAGTGAGGTAGTCGGTGGCTATTATAATCCATCTGCGACCTGCTAATGAGGTTGGAATTGGGCCCAAAAGATCCATTCCGACTTGAGCGAATGGAGTAACAGGCACGTAAATAGGATGGAGTAGGCCTGCTGATTTGATGCGTGGAACTTTTCTGCGCTGGCCTTTAGC
This sequence comes from Rhipicephalus annulatus, assembly GCA_013436015.1. NCBI lineage: Eukaryota > Metazoa > Arthropoda > Arachnida > Ixodida > Ixodidae > Rhipicephalus > Rhipicephalus annulatus. The sequence continues at coordinate 152,834 of WOVY01001396.1, read as the reverse complement.
CACGACAATATGGTGCTTTTGGGGCGTTACATCCCACATATCAATCGAATGAACATGGTTGAGATGTAACTTTAAAATCAGCACAACGTTACCATGTGGACAGATGTAGTACAAAGTACGCAGAGGTAGAAATGCTATGCACACTCACATATTGAGATAAGATGCAAATATGTTGTTTTAGTCGCGTAACGGTGGCACCACTAATATTTGCAATACCATCAACGTTTGCACGTGGCAGTTCTGTTCGTCATCTATTTACGCCAGGTAATACAAATTTGGTGTATGAAGCTAGTGAAACGTTCGAGCACGACATGATCGTAGATTGTAGTCATATTTACATGACACGCATGTCATCCGTATTATATTTAACGTGTCATTTACCATTGTCAATTCACGTCACGTAATACCAATTTTGGTATATGGGAAGCTAGCAAAACGGCCGTGAGCAGGCTATGAGGGTAGCTTGTAGTGATGCTTCACATGACCGCATATCATTACCAAGTTTAGACGCGTCATTTGCCTTCACTCTTTATTCACATGGTGATACTCCATTTGGTAAATGTAGAGTATGCGGAGCTAGTGAAATGGCCGCGAGCGCATAACGAGCGTGGTATGTAGTCATATTTTTACAATAGACGCATGATGATTACCTTGTTTGCAGCAGTCATACCTACGCCGTACGTTCACGTCACGTAACATGTGAAACTAGCGAAACGGCCGCGAGTGCATCATGAGCGTGGCATGTAGTAATGTTTTTACGTGACACCCATGCCATGCTTATGTTTGCACCACTCGTACACCTTCATCAGCAATTCACGTTACGTGATACGAAATTTAGTACATGTGAAGCTGGCGAAACGACCATAAGCGCATTATGAGCGTGTAGTCATCACTTACATGACATGCATGTCATATTCACGTAAGGTCTTGTAACTTATGTTCACCTTGTGTTTTATTGTATATACCAGTTTTAAAAAATGACTTCGTAACGAAACCACCACAACAGCAGCAAGATCATCACATATGAATATAAAAATGACAATGACACAAAAAGCATGATTGTCATGTATATGCCTTGATGTCTATCTTATGACTAGTCACTCAGGCTTGTTATAGTCACGTGATGCCATACCAATTTTGGTGTATATCCCATTATCGAAATGGCTAGAAGAGCTAATTGTCAGAGGCGGCTAGATACATAGACCGATATATACGGTCAGTCAAGTGCGCAAAAAAGTGCTTCGAATTTAAAATCTTCAGGTGCCCGTTTTCAGAAGCGTTTTAAGGGGCCAACGGAGCAATAGGAGTTTCCGAATGAATGTTGTGCTGCTGCAGGGCCCTCTGCACAGCGTATGCCACCTTTCACACCTAAAGCTACTCAATGTTTAGCAGGCCAAAGTAGGGAAGATTAGCGGGGCCTGATAGTTTTCTCGTGTGATTTTCAATGCGCATCATCTCTTAGCGAACTTCGGCACCTTTGACTCTCTCTCTCTCTCTGTGTCTGTGTATGTGTGTGTGTGTGTGTGTGTGTGTGTGTGTGTGTGTGTGTGTTCATTGAGCCAGAGACAACGCTTTAACGATTAACCTGCTGTTCTTTATCTCGCTTCCTTATTCTCTTATTTCGACTCAGCTCCACACGCACCCATACCCGAGCTCAGCTACATCTAAATTAGACTCATCCACGCTGCGGAAGTGAATTGGGAGCTTCAGAAAGCGTTCAGAAAGCGACATTTACTCTGTCACAGTGGTCGTCGAAGGCTCACAGGCCGTGAACTGTCACTGTTAACGATACTGTCTCTGGTTGGCGGTGTTGTCTGTATCTTGGAGGTCTTTATGGTGTACACCACATCCTGCCACGCTGTGCTGCCTATCTATCTATGACGGGTGACATGTCAACTCCGGTGGTTCTGGTGGTTGCTCCGAGTCTGTTCCGGCGGTTACTCAAGGGCAGGCTGCCAAGCTATCTGTCTGAGTTGCACTGTGCAGTTGCAGCCTCGAGGAGGTTCTCGAGAGCTTCATCCTCGAAATGTTATCGATTGGCATGTAAGTGTCGCGGATGATGCAACCAAAGACAGCAATGAGCCGGCCACTCCCTTCCATTTAGGAACGTGCTCGACACCCTCGTGCTTGTGCCATACCTCTGAAGTACCACGCAGAAGGTCGACGGCTATCAGCCATTTTTTTTTTGTTTTCTGGCAAAGCATAGCGCCCGCCGAGCGCAGTGATTGTCGCTATCCGTGCGTGGGCGTCATCCTGGAAGCCTCGGAACCCCGGTACTTCTGAGAAGGTGGCATGTGGTGACGCAGCCGGCCGGACCAGGAAGCTCAATGACGCCATGTGGTCGAGCTTTTGAAACAATTGCGTAGGAGCACGCAGTAACTCCACGTTGCTCTCAGGTGAGGTGCCCCATCGACCCGGGGCGAAGTTCAAGTAGTACGTGGGGGTACCGGTGCTCATGGCAAAATCCATGACTAAGGACGCAAGGACGGCGTCTTTAGTTTTGAGCTAGTACCTTTAAAGTAGACTGGTGCTTCGGAGGAGGCCTTGCCACCGTTTGTGAATGGTGGTGGCACTGGTGACAAGCGAACAACAGCCAAGGAGGCCTGGATACCGTCCTCAAGCTGTGCTTACCACGGCTGCACGTTGGCGGGTGGCCTCAACGACGAAGGCAGGACTTGAGACCTCGCACTCGCTGACTGAACCATTGTAATGATTGAGACAGAGAGACAATGCCTGTACGCTGGGCCTGCTGTTCTTATCTCACTTCCTTTTTCTCTTTTCCATTAGGCCCCACACATGTCAGAGCTGCACTGCACTTACCTTTCTGTATGTATGTATGTATGTATGTATGTATGTATGTATGTATGTATGTATGTATGTATGTGTGTGTGTGTGTGTGTGTATTTGTGCATCTATCTCTTTCTATATCTATCTAGCCGCCTAAGACCGTGCTATGGAATTTATACCAAAACTGGTATGACATAAAATTACTTTAAGAGCAAGAATGAATTGTCATATCATGAAAACCACCAATTTGTTGAAACTGGTATAGTTTCCACTCCATGTCCGTGGTTTTCGGAGGCCGTTTTGTTTACCTAATATATATATATAATTGGTATGAGGAGACATTTCAGCGGGACCAACGTAAATAACAGGTGTTGACATAAAAATCATAAAGTGCATGCCAGAGACAACATTCTTTGCATGCTACGCTCATGCTGCACTGAAGGCCATTTGGCTATATGGATATACACAAAATCGTGTACTGCGTAGCGAGACTGTAACGACGAAATAGCAGATTCTAACTTGAAAGTCATGGCATCCATGTTCTGTATGGCATGGTTTCACCCTGGCAGGCTGCTGCGAATTACACCGATTACCACATTGCGTGTATCAGTCAGTTTTTTTACCTTCCTAATTGACATAATCTCTAAAGTAGTTTGCGCTTGCTTTTCAAGAAGAACATCTGTGAAAACCTAAACAAAGTGCATACTTCAATGACTTTAGCATTCGTTTCACACACCTCACCTTAGCAAAGTTACATTGCTGGTATTTTTCGGGTTTCAGATATTCTTTATGCCAAATTATTGAAAACCTTGGCTATTAGCTAATCAAAAGCTCAATTAAATCAGTGGATTTTGCATTATTCGCCTCGCATTAGAACTTGAAGTATTCGCACACCCCTAACGGAAACGGGTACGCCCTACTTCAAAGCAAGACGTTGAGATAGATGCGTGAATAAACATTTCCGCAGAGTTCAGTTCTCGTTAGTTCGAACGGTATTCTCAGGAATTGCTTGTTCTGGCAATTGTAGGAGCATTCACAATTACTGCTTTAACAACGTCACCGCAGTGCACTGGACACGTTGTATCTGTATTACATTATACATTGAGGTTTCCTTCTTTTGTGTCCTTCGGTACATATATGTTGATGCTTTTTCACACTTTCTGTGCCCTTGTGCACGTTTTTTTTGCTTTGCAGGTGTTTGACACCAACTTATGGGCTGTGAATTTGATCTGCAGTGATACGACTGGAGCATCAACCGCATGAAGCCTCTTTGCTATTGATTCGGAGTGTGCTAACGTCTTTTCTCTTTACTTGCTTTTCTCGTCTGGGGCAAACAGCCTTGTTTAGTAGCAGTTATATGCAACGACCATAGCGTTTTACACTTTAAACTGTTCAGTTGCATGGCAGATGGGTAGTGAATGAATCAAACCAGGAAACTGAAACCCTCAATAAGATGTGGTTAGAAGACCTTGGGAAAGACGAGAACTTTATCAGTCCTGAGGAACTGATATTTAGGGGAGAGATTCTTCTCCACATTCAGTCGATAGCTCCGCCCACGGTGGGACCGAAAGTTTTAGTTCCGTGGCGACGCCGTGGGCCTTTTGGAGGACCTGGAGTTCACTGTGAAGACGGCTACTCTTCAGAAATTTATTTTAAATTCGGTCATGATGCTTGCAGAGGAATTAGGCTGGGCACTGCCAGAATATGTGATTGAAAGAATTATCTTCATGGCGACGTTTGGGGCTTGACTGTGATTGGCAACTCTCGAGCCTACTAAGCATCCTCGGTTAACGGGCGTATTCCAAGTCTTCCGGCTTGATGGAGAAACGTGAACGCGGTGCCATAAAATTGTTCTTCAGGCGGTCAAATTTTTAATAAGTGGAATGCATAGTTTTTTTACCTTGTCATTCTCTTGCTCACTAGGACTTCGAGGTGAGTGTTGTACGCGCAGGGACCAGTCATATCTCTTAAATGCATTTTAAACTGCACCACATAGTTTTGGCAGTTATGGGGAGCTACATGCCATGCGAAGGTTGTAGAATCCATTTGTTTGGCAGAGGGTTGGGCTGTATACATGTTAGCTGCCCACAGTCATGCACAACATTGCGGCGAATATCAGCAAAATATATGCAACATCACTGGCTACAAAACTAGCTATAAGAGGACACCACAGCCGCTTCGGCACACTTTTGGTGGTTGTTTGATATGAAAAGTCTTTGTGGTTAGCACAAGCGCTCACCAGTTAGACCTAGATGCTGCGATGAAGGTAAACACGATCGTTCATAAAAGGTCCATCCGCATTCTCCTCAACAATTGTAATCTCCGGTGACTGCAATGCTTCATTATTGGGAGGGTGTAGGTGTAAACAACAGATAATGCATCATTAACTTTCGGGGTAAAGTGGAGAGGCAGAGAAATAGTACAAATGAAATCAATGCTCGAAGAAAAACTCGCGTCTTTAAGCCGCCAGTGATGTGCAAGCGCCATAATGGGTCAACATTCTAACAATAGTGTTAAAGAAAAAAATAACAATAATGTGGCGACCACAAGGAAGAAATTCGCTTGGAAGCATTCTTCGAGTTTCAAGATGCTGTGTCACGCTGTTGATGGTTGCTCTCGTCATGCAACGATTCTTTGAAGAGTAAACGGGATACATTGGCACGAATGATTGTGAATTCAAAAGACGAACAATGGTACCAGATGACAAAAACAATGGCATAGTGACGTGGTCGGTGCGTATACTTTTGTCAGGGCTGATCGTTGAGACAGACGTTCTCTCCGGGGACTCACAATGTGTGTGAGCAAGGCAACATTGCGGGAAAAGACCTCAGGGCCAGTAACGGCTGGCCTATCGTGTCCCTCTAGTCTATACCTTATGTGCGGAAGTAAGGGTTGCCTGGCAATTCTTTTTACAAGATAGGCATCCCCGGCCCTCAAAAAATGTAGTCGGCGCCCTCTTTATGCATGCAAAGTTATGCCATGTTGAAGGGGCATGAAGTACAGCGCTACAGGACACAGAGAGAAAGATTGCGATAGTAGCGGCTGAGTGTGTGTTTTCAAGGAAGAAGCTTTCCCGAAGAAAACGTTTATCGGTACCTAGAGCAGCGATATGCTGGAGAACGCTTTCATAGGCACTGAACACCGAAGCCGAAAGGACAACACGCTTCACTGATTGGGGTAGTGGTAGTACCGTGAGAGCTGATAGTCTGTTGGTGTGAATGCGTAGTCAGTAAAAGGCGTTTGCTTGAAAGAAAAAAATGTGGTGCACTCTTCAGAAGCGTACTGAGAACCAAAAGGACGTATACAACCTGGAGTGAAAAAACGTTCAAATATGAAAGTCTGCTAAACTTCTACAGCTTTCCTGTGAAAGTCGAACGGGGAAACCCTCCACAGAGATATCATCTGATTTCCACAGAAGTCGATGCTGTTGAATTGAAACACTGACCTATCTCTCTTCACGAGGAGCCATGGGATAATCGTATGCATGTGGGAAGCATTCCGTTCAGGAGAGAAGGTACCATGAGCCAGCCACCTATAGTGGGCTACACAAACTTGAATCCACGAGAAAAGTGCTGACAAATCAACAAAACGTTAGTACCACCCTTTCTTAGCCTGAATAACATACAGAATTGTTTGAAATGAGTGAACAGATTGTCAGTATTGCGCTGTGAAAAACGCTAGACATGTAAGGGCTTTGTGGGACAGGCATGTTCAATGTCATCCTTGCTGTTCGCACCAGCGTGGGACGCCAAAGGCTTGGTTCATGTTCGCCACAAGATAGCCGGTGACAATATTGGAGTTGAGTGTGGCAGTCAGCCCACGGGGATCCGTCCCCAGGGTCGTGCTTCGCAAACACCTGTTGAGCAGACAGCCAGTGGCTGGACGTTGTAAAAATGATTCTAAGGAAATCAACTGGTAAACTTTGCACCATGAAACTCAGTTGGCCGCGAACAAGCTGTTGCATTTGGCAGAAAAGTGGAGGTGCAGCTCTGGTTACGGTTCCAGCTCCAGCTTATCAATCATGTTGGACCTCTGAGCCTGCCAACTGCAGTGCTCTTAACATTCAGCAAAGAACGTGTTGAAGCTTTAATGAAACTGACAAAAACAAGAGGGCTATCCAGCGCTGCAATGAGGCCAAACGTCAGCTATTGAGGAGCCTCAATAATGATGATTAGTCTTCTGCAGCCATGAATAAATAAAAAGAAGTCTAAACAAATCAAAATGAAATATGCCCGCATTATCCTGGGAAGCTCGTAAAAACTGAGGCCATGAAATGACAGCGCCATGTATTATGCCCAAATCAGCCACAAATGACAGCGTGCATAGGGTTGACACCATGACATCACGAAGGAAGCTGTGCTCTCACTTCCGAGGCTGTTGGATTCGTTCTTTTGTGTACTAACGCAACTCACACTAAAGATATTGCCATGGACAAGGGGTTTCACAGCTACAGGCTGAGTCAGTTCTGCTTGCCCTATGCTTTCTTACCAGGGTAGGAAACATAACGTTGGTTCGGTTTGCCTCCACACTTTTTTTCTTTTCTGGTCTCCTTTCTCACTACCTGTCCCCACTTTTAGTGCCCAACGTTCAGCTTGTTCACCTGCTGCGCCTTCTCTTAAATTCCCTTGAAGTTCAAGTCAAGAGCTGAACCTGGCACATATGTGTTCCTTAAAATCTTCAGGCAAGTTTTTTTTAAGTGTAGGCAAAATAGTGACAAGAGTGAGTTAACAGAAATAAATTTTAGAAACTCAGTTATGCTTTGCAGCTTTATGTGATCCTTACATTTTGTGGCTTGTGAATGGCAGGTTGATTTTAATGGGGAGGAGACCTTCTATGAGGACAAAAAAAGACATGGACAAGTAGGTGGCATGTATGATCCAACTAGTGATGGTTTTGTACTGGTTACAATGAAAACCTATATGAACAGTAGAAGAATAATTTAAGGGAAGTACCAGAGAATTTTTGGTTCGATCATCTTACCGTCTGAGCTGTTGGTTTGCGTTTTTTTTCAATTGTTGCACTCGGACACAGATGCAATATGTGTTAATTGCAACATGAGTTAATTCTGTTCTACTGGGCAACGCTACGCTGAACACACCAGAGCAATATAATTTTTACACTTTTACCAGAACATATAAAATAAAGAAAAAACACAAATACTTTTGGGCTCCTAGAACACTCTCACCATTTTCATTGACTGTGCTGAGAGCTGTCACAATTACTTTTTTCAATGCACAGTGATTGTGACAATACACACACCGCTTATTGCACAGATACTTTGCTTCTTTTTGCGTTGTTTGATGTTCTTTTGGGTGCCGCCTCTATTGGTTCTTTGGCTATCCCTCGTCACGAGGGCGCCACAGTGTGAAGACAGCGCACATTCTGAAGCACACTTTGCTTTTATATTCAAATGGAGCATTGTGGACAGCGCTTGGCTTTGCAACGCTAAACTTCAGTATGTGCCACAATAATACCACGCAGCATAAAAATTTGCTGCGGGTGGTAGGATTCAGGCATTCTTCGTTGTCCATTTTTTGAATAAAGAAGTCGTGGTCTCACCTTTCTGCAGAACTGATTCAGACGGTATTTACTGTGTTAGCGGTGGGTGTTTAAATTTGACGGTCAAGGTTGTGCAGTGCGCTGCGAGGGACCTCACAGAGGACGTGTGGCAGCGCCGCGTAACCGTTGACAGAAGCTGCGAGCGTGTCGTTTTCATTTAGGTAAGTGTTTTTCTTACACTTGCTAGCGATTTTTTCAGTATAGTTTTAAATGTTTCTCCAACAACAAAATATTTTTTTTCTGTAAATAGTATTCTCCATCCTCCTTCGCATTGAAAGATAAGGGCGCGTTGCTGCGATATTGACGAGGTAAGGACCTTCATTAACACGACGTTTGCCTTATTTTTATTTGGAATAACTACAGGAACATCTATGTACTGAAACCGAGATACATGTTAATAGGCCATAGGTGGACAAACGATCATGCGCTCGGCCCTAGCGCGGCATTGCTCTATAGCTTGTCGTGATTTTGGAACGTAAAGTCCAACAAATGAGTCAGTTATAGGCATGGTCTTGCTTCTCAGAATTGTTACCAACTTTATGAAGAGCACATATCGGAATTTTGAAATGAACTTGACCTAAACGCGAGGCTCGTATCCATTCAGAAGCAGTTGAATAGGCCGCACTACACTCAATAGTGCTAAGTGGCACTCAAAACGCCGTCTGCATTTCTTTAATGGATGACGCAGTTTTCTCGCTGGTCTCAGAACTTGCATAAAATAACTTACACTAAGGTATAGTAGTCGGGCCAGAGTAACCACCAAGCAGGGTTGCTGTTCTAGCTCAACAGGTAATGTGTCACACTGCTTAGCTCTGTGAACCTGTTCGAATCTCTTGCATAGCAGTCGCAATTAAATTATGACAAAATGCCAGACACAGCGTACGTTAGTTTACGAGTATCGTAAATAACGTTCAGTAAGAAGAAAAAATTAGGAAATTTTTTTCATTGCGAGCACCATCGGCCCACAGAAAAGGAAGAAATACCAGCAAGCACTAGAAGAAAACGGGGTAATCACACTATAGCAGGGTCTCCACAACCTGTTTTACCCATCTAAAAAAATTCTCTTATGCCTGATATACGCGATAAATAGTATACATATGGTGTACAACACTGCGCATTATTTGGTAATCACATCGTGTCTCTTGCATTTTTTTCTCAAAACAGAAAGTTTTTGTTGTCGCCAGAGCTGAACCACCATTCCTAATATGATTGACGCATGTGTGACCAACGCTGCGTATGCTTGACCCTAAAATTATACTTTGTGCTGTACGCAGCAATTTAATTGCACTATAATGTTGAGATCACGTTACTTCGAAATGTATATCGAGAAATGGCTGCTGCATGAACTCGTAAGAGCACTCACGATTACTGCCATGACAGCATCACCACAGCGCATGGGTCCCTCTAGTGGGGAGGATATGTGTCGCATGGTGACGCTCGTTACTTTTTCTGTGAAGACTCATTTATTAACTAAAACTCCCTGTGCCGGTGTGCACATTTTCTCGCTTTCAGATGTACCACACCAAGCTTTGGACTGAATGGCTGATCTGCAGTGATGCCTGTGGAGAAAACCCAACAACCAGCCTTTTCTCTACTGATTCTCAGTGCACTAACGTCTCATAATTTTCCTCTATTCCTTCGTTTGGGGCAACGAGCATTGTTTAGTAGCATTTCATATGGGCATGCCCAATGGCGTACTGCGCCATAACAGTTCCCGGCATTGCAGGGGTTGGGAGTGGTCACAATAAAATCTGAAGATTTGGTCGGATATGTGGTTTGAAGGACATCGGCAGGGCGTGAGGATAACGGTAAAATAGTATTGTATTACCGCAAGATTTCTCAACCACAACAAGACACACCGTCTGCGTTGAATTAAGAAAAGCGTAACAGGTATGCCACTGTGGGTCCAAATAGAGCCCCGCCTTTGTGATGAAGGGCTCCTGCCATGCATATTTGAGAATAACTAAAATAAGGAAGACGAACCTGTGGTAGTCTCAACCTTCTCCTGCATATATTGTGAAATGAAAGGGGCACAAAGAGGCGTAGCACGGGGAGTGCTAGAGGTGTGACCAGCTAACGCGTAAATGAAATTATGCGTCAAGTGGCATTCCAACTGTATGTCCCAAAGTTTACCGTGTAGTATTGGCGAAAACGCAGAGTTGGACATAGGCATGCCTCACTTTTAAATACTGAAGCCTCTTCTAATAACGAGAGTGAGTGAAATGGAGTGCTCAGTATTTTTACAGTGCGGAGAACAACAAAAGTACTGCCAGAATGTCTTGCTACAGGTGGCCAAATGCTTATACAATGAAGGATAGTTCCTTGACGATGTTATAATCTTGCTCACAAGGAATTTAGCGTAGGTGTTCGCCATCTACAAAGCACTATGCATGCAAAGCATTTTGAACTGCGCCACATAGCTACGGCGGTTGAGCGAAGCTTAGTAGCGTTTACAGGTAGAGTATACATTTGGTTGGCGTAGGCTCGGTATGTGAGCCTACGCCATGCACCTGATGCACGGTATTCGCGATAGGATTTGAGAAATGTATGCACCGTCATTGCCTGTAAAAACGTTCTTTAACGGACGACGCAGCTGCTTTGGAGTGCTGTTAGCGTTTGTTTTATTGAAGAGTCTTATTGGGGACCACAAATACCAGTCGGAAATATCAAGGATTCTACGGGCACGGTAAATGCTACTATTGACAAATTTGTCGCAACTTCGACTATGGCGATGTATTGCGTGAAAGAATACGTCCGAATGCATCATTTACTCTTTGGATAAAGAGCGAGGACGGAGGTCATGAAGGAATAAAATCGATCTCTTGTAGGTGGAAAATGGTGCCTATAAGTCATTAATGTTGTACGAGTGGCAAAATTTGGCGTGCATTTTGTCCACACTGGCAAAGGAGGCAATCAATTACCCACCTAAATATCTAAATTTCAAGTAAGCGAAAACGTCTTCAGACTTAGATAACGCAGTGTCACATACTCAAGGGTACCTATCTCACGTCATGCCTCTTTTCTTTGAGGAGGAGCCTAGGTATGTTGAGAGAAATCAACGCGAAGTTGAAATATGGACGATGGTAGCAATAACTGCGTGATAACGTAGTTGTAGTGTCTGCTTTAATGTGGCAAGATTGCCGACACTCACACTTTCTACCTGCATTACAAAATCTTCGTTCACATCGCAGGATTGCGACAAAATGTGTCTATACGCCAGTGATGGGCACACCATATAATAGAAATAGAAGGCCAGAATTTGTTGACAGTATCCGGTATATGTCTAGGGAAAGGCTTCCTGCAGAAAACATTTGCGCGCACATCGAGCCAAGATGGATCAGTTATGCAGGCACGCACCGGAGAAACGGGGATCATACATTTGACGGATTGATGATGACCAAATGTGGTAGTCTGTGCCCCAAGCGTCATGCCCTCGATCAATTTTGGTAGTGGATTCGACAGCAGGTGTTGACTGGAGAGAATTAATGTGTGCCATTTCAGAAGTCTTTTAAGTTGAAAAACTGGCGTATACGTTTAGAGGTCATGAACAACACGCTGCGAGCTGTGAATCAACAAATATCACGGAGAAGTTACAATGGTATCCAGCATAAAAATGCCACCTGAAATCACGCGTTTTGTGTCTTGGTTATTCTGTGATGTTTAAAGAAATCAATTCTCCCAAAACCAAGCATTCACCTGGCCACGTTGACCACTATCAATGCGAGAACCAAGATCAGCTGAGAAGCCCCCTGTTGTCCAGATGAAATGCAAACAGCCGTTCACCTATACCCACATACAAGATATGAAATCGGCGACAAACACGATGACAAACCACTGAAGTGCTTGCGCTACCTTTTTCAGCCCGAATGGGATATGTAAGCTTTCTGTGAGGGCAAACGGCATGGTAGTTGTAGTCGGTGGAATATTGCTAACTTCTTGAAGGGTCTGGTGGCAGGCACTGTGACCATTACGTTCGCCGTTAACAACCGAGAGACACCGGAGGATAAACAGTGGTGATAATGTTGATGTTCATTGAGCCAGAGACCTACACATGCACATGCAACACTCCTACACATGCAACACTCACCTCGATGTCCTAGCAAGCAAGAGAATGACAAGGTAAAAAAACCATCTCTTCCACTTAATAAAAAATCGACAGCCTGACGCACAATTTTAAGGCACCACGTTCACTGTTCTCTATCAAGCCGGAAGACTTGAAGTTCGCCCGTTAGCCGAGGATGCTTAGTAGGCTTGAGTGTTGCTATTCACAGTCGAGTTCGAAACGTGGCCATGAAGATAATCCTGTCAATTACATACTCTGGCAGTGCCCAGCCTAATTGCTCTCCCGAACAAAAATAAATTTCTTAAGAGTAGTCGTCTTCACAATGAACTTCAGGTCATCCAAAAGGCCCACGGCGTCGCGAGGGAACTAGAACTTTTAGTGCCATCGTGGGCGGAGCCATCGACTGAATGTAAAGAAGAATCTCGCTCCCCTAAATATCGGTTCCTCAGGACTCTGATAAGGTTCTTGTCTTTCCCAAGGTCTTCTAACCACATGTCATTCAGGGTTTTGGTTTCCTGACTTGATTCATTCGCTACCCATCTGCCATGGAAGTGACCAGTTAAAATGTAGAACGCTATAGTCGGTGCACATAACTGCTACTAAACAAGGCTGTTTGCCCCAGACGGAAAAATCAAGTAAAGAGAAAAGACGTTAGCACACTCCGAATTAATAGCAAAGAGGTTTCATGCTGGTTGATGCTCCAGCCATATCACTGCAGATCAAAATTACAGCCCATGAGTTGTTGTCAAACACCTGCAAAGCAAAAAAAAAGACGCGCACAAGGGCACAGAAAGTGCAGATGCACAAATACACACACACACACACACACACACACACACACACATACATACATACATACATACATACATACATACAGAAAGGTAAGGGCAGTGCCGCTCTGACATGTGTGGGGCAAAGTGGAAAAGAGAGAAAAAGGAAGTGAGATAAAAAGACAGCAGGCCCAGCATACAGGCAATGTCTCTCTGTCTCAATCAATACAAAGGTTCAGTCGGCAAGTAGGAGGTCTCAGGTCCCGGCTTCGTCGTACAGGCCACCCGCCAACGTGCAGCCGTGGTAGGGACAGCTTGAGGACGGTGTCCTGTCCAGACCTCCTTGGCTGCTGTTCACTTGTCGCCACTGCCACCACCGTTCACAAACGGCGGCAAGGCCTCCTCAGAAGCACCAGTCTACTTTACCGCTACTAGGTCAAAACTAAAGAAGCCGTCTATACGTCCTTATCATGGATTTTGCCATGACCACAGGTACCACCACGTATTACTTGAACTTCGCCCCTGGTTAATTGGGCACTTCACCTGAGAGCAACGTGGAGGTCGCGTGTGTTCCCTCCCACGCAAGTGTTTCAAAAGCTCAACCACTTGGCGTGATTGAGCTTCCTGGTCCGGCCGGCCGCGTCATCACATGCCGCCTTCTCAGAGGTACCGGTGTTCCGAGGCTTTCAGAATGACGCCAACGCACGGATAGCGACAATCACTGCGCTCGGCGGGCGCTATGCTTTACCGGAAAACAAAAAATGGCTGATAGCCGTCGACCTCCTGCGTGGTGCTACAGAGGTATGGCACAAGCACAAAGGTGTCGAGCACGTTCCTGAATAGAAGGGAGTGGCCGGCTCACTGCTGTCTTTGGTTGGATCATCCGCGACACTTACATGCCAATCGAGACACATTTCGAGGATGAAGTTCTGGAGAACCTCCTCGAGGCTGCAACTGCACAGTGCAACTCAGACAGATAGCTTGGCAGCCTGCCCTTGAGTAACCGCTGGAAAAGACTTGGAGCAATCACCAGAACCACCGGAGTTGGCATGTCACCCGCCATAGATAGATAGGCAGCACAGCGTGGCAGGCTGTGGTGTACACCATAAAGACCTCCAAGATACAGCCAACACCGCCAATTAGAGACAGTATCGTTAACAATGATAGTTCACGGCCTGTGGGCCTTCGACGACCACTGTGACAGAGTAAATGTCATCCACCTGAACGCTTTCTGAAGCTTCCAATGCACTTTCGCAGCGTGGCTGTGTCTAATTTAGATGTAGTTGAGCTCGGGTACGGGTGCGTGTGGAGCTTAGTTGAAATGAAAGAATAAAAAAGGGAGATAAAGAACAGCAGGTTAATCGTTAAAGCGTTGTCTCTGGCTCAATGAACACACACACACACACACACACACACACACACACACACAAAGAGAGAGAGAGTCAAAGGTGCCGAAGTTTGCTGAGAGATGCTGCGCATTTAAAATCGCACGAGAAAACTATCAGGTCCCGCTAATTGTCCCAACTTTGGCCCGCTAAAGATTGAGTAGCTTTACGTTTGAAAGGTGGCATACGCTGTGCAGAGGGCCCTGCAACAGCACAACATTCATTCGAAAACTCCTATTGCTCCGTTGGCCCCTTAAAACGCTTCTGAAATCAGGCACCAGAAGATTTTAAATGCGAAGCACTTTTTTGTGCACTTGGCTGACCGTATATATCGGTCTATGTATCTAGCCGCCTCTGACATTTAGCTCTCATAGCCACTTCGATAATGGGATATATGCCGAGATTGGGATGGCATAACGTGACTATAACAAGCCTGAGTGACTAGTTATAAGAAAATGTCATGGCATTTACATGACCATAATGCTTCACGTCATTGTCATTTTTATACTCACACGTCATGATCTTGCTGCTGTTGTGGTGGTTTTGTTACCAAGTTATATTGTAAAACTGGTATATACGATAAGAGCACATGGTGAACATAAGTGCCAGGACATAACGTGAATAATATGACATGCATATCTTGTAAGTAATGACTACACGCTCATGATACGCTCACGGTCGTTTCGCCAGCTTCTCATAATAAATTTCGTATCACGTGACGTAAGTTGGTGATGAAGGTATACGACTGGTACAAACATGATAATCACGAAATGCGTGTAACGTAAAAACATGACTACATGCCACGCTCATGATGCGCGCGCGGCCGTTTTGCTAGTTTCACATGTTACGTGACGTGAACGTACGTCGTAGGTATGACTGCTGCAAACAAGATAATCAACATTCGTGTAATGTAAGAATATGACTACATACCACGCTCGGGATGCGCTCGCGGCCATTTCACTGGCTCCGCATACTCTACATATACCAAATGGAGTATCACCATGTGAATAAAGAGGGAAGGCAAATCACGCGTCTAGACTTGATAATGATATTGTGGTCATTTGAATCATGACTACAAGCTACTTTTATAGCCTGCTCGCGGCCGTTTTGCTAGCTTCCCATATACTAAAATTGGTATTGCGTGACGTGAATCGACGATGGAAAATGACACGTTAAATATGATAATGATGACATGCGTGTCATGTAAAACATGACTACATTCTACGATCATGTCTTGCTCGAACGTTTCCAGCAGATTTGTATTACCCGATGCAAATGGATGACGAACAGAACTGCCAGGTGCAAACGTTGATGGTATTGCAAATGTTAGTGGTGTCATCGTTAGGCGACTAAAAACAACATCTTTGCATCGTATCTCGATATGTGAGTGTGCTTAGCATTTCTACCTCTGCGTACTTTGTACTAAGTCCGTTCACATGGTAAGGTTGTGCTGATTTTAAAGTTACATCTCAACCTTGCTCATTCGTGCTTCGCATATCATTGTTTCCGAATGTACGTCCGTCCACCTGGTAAAGTAGTGCGGATTTTAAAGTTACATTTCAACCTTCCTCTTTCGTGCTTTGCATATCATCGTTTTTCAATTGACGTGGGACCTGACAATTTTTGGGGACACAGATTTCGCATGCAGAATTTCGCATGACACTACCTGCGGTGTAACTTCCCAAAAATCCGTGATACGAGACACCATAAGGGTTCTGCAAATTTTGACCACCTGGGCTTCTTGAAAGTGGAGCTAAATTTAATGAGCACGCTGTTCTCAAGAGGATTCGCCTGCATCAAAAATGCAGTTAGATGTCTCGTATTATCCTATTCAATGTTCGATTCAATATTTTTGACTACTTTTTGGCCCTATTCATTTCGAATTGGATTCGTGATGAAGTTTTACTAATCGCGCACCCCGAATCAATATAATAAATGACAGCTAGGGTGCGCGTGATGACCATTAAATATTCACGCACCTCCACAAGTCAATTACGATAAATGGGCGAATCTAGGTCTTAAGTTCAATATAGTGAGTTGAAGTTGCTGACCAATATACAGAAATCGTGCTTGTAGTTGTTTTACACAGTTCTGTCGCAATAGTAATTATTATTCAATTGTAGCCATGTTATTGACATTCACACAGATTTGCCACCTAGGCACAAATAACGGCTTTGGAACAGCCATGAAAGAGGACATTGAGCTTCGATGACAAAAGAAGGTCGCAATGTTAGTAACGTTTACGTTAATACGCCCCTATATTAACAAGAGCTTGTGCTACAAGGAGTCTCATATCTCGCAGTGGTTGTTTTTTATAACCGTTCCCTAACAGTGAAGGCAATTTTTTTATTTTGTTCTGTTCGTTTTTTATCCGTTTTTCAACGACGGAGGTGTTTTTTTTTTTTGGTGCTGTGTATCACGTTCAACATACAAGTTTGGACGCTGGCACACCGACGCATGCCGCATAAGATGGGTTCTTATGGAGCTTCACCCCTAAAATAAATTCTGTGCATCCATAAGGTAAAGTCCACAATACTTCTATCGGGTGGACCGTACAGGGCAAATCTCAATATAATTCTGTGAAAACGGAATTCAGCATACGCATACTTCTAATGCACTGTGCGTCATATAAATTATTGCAAAATGTAATGCGGCTGCCATGCATGGGAATCGAACCGGCGTTCTAGAGTTCAGTAGGATGACAGGTTACGTACTGAGGTCACGCTGGCTGAGTGAAAACACAAGCACTAAGAAGGCAAACAGATCTAACGCAATCCCTGTTCAAGCGTAAAACACTTTCCCCATGTTTTCACTGGCAAAAAGGAGACTAAACAACTCACCCGAGCAATAACGCCACTGATGTGGCTCCTATTGAAAGCATCGCTCAGCTGAAACACAATGTTCGTGCCCTTTTGTGCCAAACATTTTTGCCTCCATCCATAATACGGCTGCCACGGCCGGGATGCGATCCCGTGTCCAACCGTACTTTACGCATATATGTGCGTATGTATGTACGTATGTGTTGATTGATTTGATTAACATGTGGAGTTTAACATCCCAGGACCACCATATGATCACGAGAGACGCCATAGTGGAGGGCTCCGGAAATTTCGGCCATCTGGGGTTCTTTAACGGCCACCCATACTGAGCACACGGGCCTACAACTTTTACGCCTCCATCGGAAATGCAGCCGCCACAGCCGGGGTTCAATCCCGCGATTTGCGGGTGAGCACCCTTGTATTGTCGGCATCAAATGAAACGAGAACAGCGGAGCACGTGGCACAAGCCTTATAATAGCATAGTGCGCGCCATCCACCAGTCATTGAGACAGACAGGCCAGCACATCTGGTGTGGCAGCACTGCACCATCTCTCTAGAGTGCAATATTTATGCTTGTGTTCGAGGTATGGTATTTGTAAGGGAAAAAAATTTTAAAAAATACAGAGGCTTAACTACTGCAGCCAAAGGCGAGTATTTTAGCACGGTTTGTCATCACGGAGTCAATCATCACGGAATGCTTGGCAAATTCTATTTATAGTAGACAAAGGTGAGTTCATAATGCTGGGGATTTCACTTCGTGCCGGTAAAGCGAAACAATATGCGTGCTCCCTTCCGAAAAAAACACTCGACATTTCCAGTTAAAATGAAGCCTTTTCGGGTTCTCTGAAAGAAGGGTGTAGGTGAAGCAGCGCTGGCGAACGAGATACGTCCATCGTTTGAAAATCAACCGCAAATCAATTCTATTTCTCTTTTAGTTTTATTGTGCCAAGACACCGATTGCACTGCGACGCAGCAGTAAAAGCAAGGAATTGGGAATGATACGATTCAAAGCGCTCGGCTCGCCCACAATTTCCACCATTGTCACCATACAAAAACTAGAGCAGAAACGGAGAAAGCACTCGAGGGAGATCGCCTGGTGCTGCAAAACCGGATGTGCACGCCTGGCAATATTGATGACTGGACGGCCATTACTATATTGTTTCTAATGCTTGAAACACGCGCTCCGCTGTTCCAGTTTCATTCGACGCCGTAGTACCTTAGCCACTAAATCACCGCGGTGGGGCCACTCTCGAACCATGCTCGACCCGAAGTTCGTCTATCGCAAGATTGATATTTCTCAAAGTATCGTCGAGGAAAAATTAAGCAGCGATTCTTACGAATTCATACCGATTATTGGTAATCAGCAGCAAACACTCGAGCCACCGACTTTCTCGAGTTGCAGGTTAATCTTTCCGTGTAATAACGCGAAGACACTTTTCTAAGCAGTATTGAAAAGTTGAACGTTCTGAAACATGCTGGTATTCCAGAACAAAAAAGCTGGTATTTTAGCACTAAAAGCACCCAGATCTGTTTAAATCGCTTGTTGACAAAAGTCAAGGTACCACCGGGCCTGGGTCCTTACGCAAAGGCAAGGGCCGTGGTCTTGTCTTATCGCCTCGAAGCGGAAGGGGGTCGCAATCTTGCCGCCGGTTCCATGCCAGCAATGATAGGCTTTGTTCTCGCCACAAGACAGCGCAACAAAAAAGCTGTGTCTGCTCCCGCTCCCACTTGAACGTGCCCCAAACAGCCGCTGGGGCACACAGCAGATAAGCGTAACCTCTTTCTTGAAACTTCACCACCAAACATTTTGTACGCTAATACACAACTGCCTAAGGACAATTGCACAGTGGCAACAAACGCTGATGCAAAGCCGTCCGTAGACTATTGAAACAGTGCATATTCAAATTGTGGGCTTCATAGCAGACCGTTTTAGTAAAGCGTATGAAGAGTTAGGGTTAATCAGATGGGGTTTCGCTTATTTGGTAACCTAATAGGAAGTTAGAACAACGTTCGCAGGTGTCGCGGGCACCATACGGGTTGCAGAATAGCACTTGCCCTCCCCCCTTCCCTGAAGAAAAATCTAAACTTTAGCCATACCTCCCCCCCCCCCCCCAAACCCACAAATCAAAATGCATGGAAGTTACACATAGCCTCGACATGAGCACTTTGCGGGCCGCACGCGCCGCATGCCATTTTGGATTTTCTTCGGACGGACCACTTGCGCGAACGGCGGTTTGCGTTACGATGCATGCGCAGTGGCAACGCCCGCACCGCAACAGCTTGCGGTGTAATATTCTAATCCTTCCTATATGTGGGTTCAAGAAAGCATGGCGTATCGTGCATGTACCGTGGCGGCAAGCGCTAGCATGAAGCGTTCAGAAACTTGTTCTAAAGCTACCTTTTGTCGCGTTTTATGAGACCGGCTAGCAAAAGCGAGAACAGACGAAGTTGAAATTGCAACAACGTCAACGCGTAAACCTACTGTCACGACAGCAGCCTTGTCCCGGCTCCTAGTGGGCGGAAAACCAACACCGCAGTCCGAAGCACGAAGACAAAAGCCTCAAAAGCACACAATGAATGAACACATGGCGGGATGGTTGGTATGCTTATACACTCGCAGGTGTGCAGTCAAACGCGTATGCCACTTCCGTCACTGTGGGCGTCGGGGAAATCCGAGAAAACAGCAAGATGAAACTATCCGGGTCCCGTAATTTCAATCCAACCAACAAAAAGACCCTCACAACATATTCTAGTTCCTAACTACTTTATTTTTCTTTCGCCTTCACGCGCGTAGGCTCGGTTAAATGAAGACTAAGCAAGTGGCAAACATACAACCTATACAAAACACGAAGAGATGAACATCAAATGAGCGCTTCAGTGAAACTCTAGAGGCAGTCGAGACCAATGGAAAGCGGCACCAATAGATGAAAACTGCGCCAGTACAGGGTCATAGTTGTGGATTATTACGAATTTCGGGCGTAATTCAAACGGTGCCACAGATGGCGCACATGGCGAAAAGATGGATTAAAAAGCCTGGAGGCCTACTCACGAACCACTTCGCATGCGAAATGAACTTAGGCATTGTGGGGGTGTCGTAGCAGGGCGTCGTGACATCAAGGCTTAGCAAATCTTTCTTTCGGCAAGAGCTGTGTAGCATCCTCGGCCTCCGGTGATCTCGTACTTCGCGTCGGTGTTACGTTTCTACAGGCTCGCGACATCGGTCACCCTCACTGGACCTGTGAGAACTTGCGACAACTGACCTGGTGGCGAACGCAAGATCGAACGTCGCAGCGCCGCAAAGAAATCAACGCGCTAAGCAATGGCTGAGATAGCAGGTGAGATGCGCCGTTCATAATTTGGCGGAACGCGCTTATCTGATTTTGATCTCGACGCGCCGATGTCACGGAACTGCGCCACTGCCCAGCGCTGCTTTTTCTCGTCTGTCTAGAGAATGGGCTAGCTGTCTTGGTTATCGAAGGGAGTTACCGCATTTATAAGATTCTAGCCCACAGTTCTTCTTTCTGTATGTTAAAATAAAATCTATGAGCCCGCTCCTATGGGCACAAAATAATATTTTCTTTTCAGTGCTTATATAGCAATGTTTCGTGCTCGTTCGAGTCGGTTACGCTCTAGAATTGTCCGTCGCGGTTTTACACCGTGGTCGCGGTGCAGCAGCGCCTAGGGTGCTCGGCTGCTGACACGAAGGTCGTGGGTTCGATTCCAGACGCGGTGGTCGCATTTCAACAGAGGCGAAATGGTACAGGCTCGTGTACTGTATGATGTCAGTGCACGTTAAAAAATTGCCCGCAGCTTCCCTCGGGGGAACACTGAGGAGGATGCGGAAGCGGTTCCACCAACAGTTTGGCCGGCGCTGGTCGAAGGGACGTCGATCATTCTGTTTGTGGATTCGTTGGCATTCATTTCACGGCGACTTCGGACGTCGACGCGCCGTACAAACCAACGGGCGAGCGGCAACTGAGCGAGCGAACGCCGACCTTGAGTATATATACAGCGCGACGGCGCATGCGCTGTCAGCTGTCGAATGTTCTCGCAGAAGCGCGCGCGCGGCACAGATGGCGACGGCGCAACGGCGCATGCGCTGTCAGCTGTCGAATGTTCTCGAAGGAGAAGCGCGCGCGGCACAGATGGTGAGCGACGGCGCGACGGCGCATGCGAGCGCGTCAGCTGTCGAATGTTCGAGAAGCGGTGCGGACGGCGCGGACGGCGCACTACAAGGCGCGAATATAAGATGCTTCCGCATCTAAAACTCCAGATGTTCGTAATTTCTGGAACTTCGCACTGCTCTATCACAAACACCTACGCCACTGGGTTTCAGGGCCCAGCGCCGTTCCTTATTAATATGTGCCCAGTGTCACGCTGGACGTAGGGACGCTGGAGAGGCATGTTGCTGGGGGGCGCTATGTACCCAAAGCGAAATGGCTTTACTGCGTTAGGGCGTGCCTATTTGCCATAAATTGATATAATAATAAAGGGAGCAATATCAAGCGCATTTAAATGATTAAAAAAGCTAAAAAAAACACGCCTGCCCAGATGACTCAAACTCGACACCTACCCATTCCCAACCGAGCACTCTACCCATACCACGCCAGAAACACGGTAGTGCTTCTAAAATGAATATTTATTGAAGAACATGCCTCTAAGCTTCATCTTTACAGCTCTCACAGTCAAAGTAGATGCAATATTTTTTTCAAAATAACATTTGTGTCTTTATTAGACACTAACAAATAGCTGCCATCACGAAATAACATGCGGACATTGGCAACACCGCAAGGTATTTTTGGGCGATTTGCAACTTAACTATGATAACTATCAAATGGAAGTAGGAGCAGCAAATGTTTACAGGCTCTTGCTACAGGTCAACATGTACTGAGGTTTTATGATGACTTGTGCGGTAAATACGTGCTTACATGATTGACTTTGATTAATTTTCTCACGCAAGTGACGCTCTGGCAGTATAAAGCGGGCGAGCCAGTATACAGTTTTGCAGTTCTGTCGATACCTACATATAAAGACCACCCAAAGAAATAGTAGCACAATCCAGTGCAAATGTATGCCAGTGTTCACTAAGGTGTACGAAATTACCAACTGAAAATAATGTGTGCCTAATACAAGATGGAGAATACCAGCGGTGGCTGGGAGCATACGGCGTACACCTGCTTTGCTTGAAGCTCCCTGCATTGATTGTCATTCCTCCTTGTGCGGACACTGCACACACACAAAAAAGTAGTATTTAGGTTTACGCATGCCAAAAGTACCCTTTAAAGTCACTATTATACTTTAGAATTGTTTGTACAAAAAACGAACAGCACCGGTAGCATGTATACCAACACGTCCGACACGTTATGTTAGGCCTAGCCTCGACGCAGTTCAGTTGCGATGATGAACTTTTTTTAAATGTGAGCGTTGGAACATTTCAAGCTGTTACCTGAACTTTACTTGAAGTAAGTAGAAGAACAAGCATTGCCAGACCTGCATTTGCGATATCAAAGGATGCTCGCCTCAGCAGGGAAAGGTTGTGACGCGAGAGCTCATTTACGTTTCATCAACTTTGCGAGGATGTAACAATTTGCCGTTTCTCCTAGGAGTGCTGTCTTGAGGCATGTAAACACTGCAACGAAAAACTATTACAAAAATACCTCAGGATTGCGAAATTGGTACACGTGAGGGGCACGCAACAAAAGCGTGCATTCATCGCTGCAACGAACGCACTTTCTGTGCAAGAACTAACGCTGGTATTGACGCTGTGTGAGTACATAAAAAAAGGCCTACGAAGCAAAATATTTAGCGTTGGCTTATTTGTATTATTAACACATTTTTATGATTTTAAATAAACAGAGTAAATTTGACAGTGATTTCTCTTATAAAATTATACATGGGTGTTTGACGCTCGGTCTCTATCTTCTCAAAGCGAGAAATAGTGCGGCAAATTTGGAACCTGTTAAGATAACATCTATCCGTATCGTCAAATGCAGCGCTTTATATATATTCAACGATACTGAAATATTCTGCTTTACAATCTACAAGAACGTGCCAGCGGCACTAGAAGAAACAGTACAAGCTCCAGTTGTCACAAAACGAGCGCTCAAAAAAGGGCGCGCCGCCAAATTCTCGCGACGAAGCACCGAGAGGTCAACGATAAAAAAAAGAAAACAAGCATCCAAGGACTCCCCGGGCGCGCGTCCCTCTCCCCTCGGAAGCGTAGGTTCGCCGATGAACTTCCTCGCATCGGCGGCCGAGCAAGTTCTAGAACGTTCTCGATGGAAAGGGGCGTGGTGATGCGGGGTTGCATCATCCGTCGCGGATGGCCCTCGTACCGTTTCGCCCTTTCCCCAGCCTTCGCTGCGTATCGCGCCGACGAAAGGATGAGAACTTTCTGGAATCTCGCGCGGAAGGTATTTAATCGAGCAGCCGAGATGGGAGATTAGGAGAAGAAGGAAGTTAGCGCCAGAGTGCGTACGGTATCCCGCCGCGTCTGTCGGTGAAGGTTTTGTCCTTAGTGACAAAGCAGGAGAAGAAAGTATGCGCTCGAGTGCATAGGGTGTTCCGCCTTGTGGGCGAAGCCTTTTGTCTTCCGTGACAAAGGAGGAAAGTATGCGCCAGAGTGCGTAGGGTGTTCCGCCTTGTGGGCGAAGTCTTTTGTCTTCCGTGACAATGGAGGAGCAGAAGAGGATTTCCACCTGAGGGGTGGAGACTCGAGCTATAGGAGAGTGTGTGTCTACCGCTATTGAGCGAAGACGCGTGGCAATAGCTGCGTGTGTGAAGCCGACGTGTTTTGGGCGAAGAAGTTTGGTGCTTGGAGAGCGGCCACTTGAAGACGCGAGGTTTCCTGGAAGAAGACAAACTTCGGGGGCAGCGGAATGACAACAACGCGGAACTTTGAGTGAGTGATTCTCGGAAGAGTATCATTCAGACTTTAGTTCCAAGAACTTTGGAGTGAATAAGTTTTCTAACTCATTAGTCTTTAAGTGTCTTGGTTGTTCGATGCATGCGACTGCATTGTAGTGCATATTGTTGTCTGTGTCCGTTGTTTCGAGTGTGGCTGATTGTACTGTGTAGTACGTTGTTTGATTGGTGACATACTGTATTCAACTATTGTTGAGTGTGCATACTTGTGTATCGTTTTGATCTGCCAATTTTGAGAATAAAAATTTGTTTTGTTTATCAAGTCTCGGCTCGGACTTGTTGTTTGGGCCACAGCCGGCGTCCGCTGGCGCGCCAAATAGGACCAATTCTAAATTGTCCACGTTTTCGTGGTGCGGTTCGGGGGGCCGATACTTCGGCCCTTGGAATTAACCCGGCGATCGCCTCCCGAATTAACGGGACCAGTCACAATTAATCTGGCGTCCGCGACAAGAATCTTTTGGTGCACAGTGTGTCCAAAGTAGCAAGAAAGAGCCTCGAGTTGTTGATAGTGCTATCGGAACGATTTTTGTGTGTTGTTCAGTGTCCTCGTTAACAAGTGCTGGGGAGTATTCCGATAGATTGATTTAGGCAGATACTTTTTACACGCGGCAAGACTTCATTTGCGAGACACAATGGACCTCGAAAAGTTAGTAGCTCTTGGTGAGAAGATGGGTCTTTCTGGCGCCGAACTACGGAAGTGGGTAAGCCAGAAGGAGAAAGAGGCGGTGGAGAGAGAGAGGTTGGCAGCTGAGAGGGCCAAGAGAGAAAAAGCAGCTGAGCTGAAGAGAGAAAAGCTGGCCGCTGAGAGGGTGAAAGAAGAAAGAGAGGCAAAGGAACGACAGCTGAAAGAAGAAAGAGAGGAAAGGGAACGGCAGCGGCAGCACGAGATGGAACTCGAGTGGCTCCGTTTGCAACAGCGAAGTGAAACTCCCGTCCAAGCTAGAGTTGAAAGCAGCGAAAGGCAAGATCATGGCTTCCGCTTGAACCCAAGCAAGCTGCTCGTAGCGTTCGATGAAAGGAAGGACGACCTTGACGCGTACCTTCACAGAATTGACACGATTGCGAGGAGCCAGAATTGGCCGGAACATCAATCGGCGACTGCTTTGAGTACTTGCTTGAGTGGTGAAGTGCTCAGTGTGTACGGTAGGCTGACGCCGACCGATGCAGCCAACTATGCAAAGTTTAAAACTGCTTTACTGAAGCGATTTATATTTACTGTGGAAGGATTCCGGGACAGATTTCGGACAGGAAAGCCAGCTGATGATGAGACGGCTACACAGTACGCCGCCCGACTTTGCCATTATTTCGACAGATGGATTGAACTGTCAGGGACAGTGCAGGAGTACGTTGAGCTTAGAAAGCTCCTAATTAGAGAACAATTTCTTACTAGTTGCCACCCAAGCCTATCGCTGTACTTGAAAGAGAGGAGAGCTAAGTCACTTGAAGACATGCTTGAATTAGCTGATCAGTCCTTGGAAGCGCAAGGTGGCACAAATTTGGCCAAAGTCAAGAAGGAGTGTCCCGAAGACTCGAAAAATTCGGCACCCTAACAAAAGAAGCGTGCACCAGAGAGTGTTCCGCGATGTTTTCTGTGTAACCGAGTGGGTCATCGCACGAACAACTGTCGAACTATCTTTACGAGCCCTACGGTAATAAAATGTTTCAAGTGTGGTCAGATTGGACATTCACAGGCGCATGGCGTAATGGAGCGAGTCAAACTCACCAGGTATACTGTGTGCTAGCAGCACCGAATTCCGATGATAATGCCGTCACCGACGAATTCGTAGAGTTGAAAAATGGGGAGAAAGTTCCTATTGTGGTTGCTGTAATGACAAAACAGCCAACCAGTGTTACGAAGGAAATTCCAACGCTGCCTGGAAATGTTGCGGGCAAGAAGATTACAGTGTTAAGACACACCGGTAGCTCCACGGCTATCGTGCGGAGAAATTTGGTGTGGGAAAGTGAGTTAACAGGCAAAACGAAACCGGTTTGCCTAATTGACAGTACGGTTCGGATGCTTCCCGAAGCAGAAATTGAGTTTGAAACCTCGTACTTCAGCGGGAAGGTTACTGCTCTATGCATGACGAACCCCTGTTTGACCTCGTCATCGGAAACATCGACGGGGCGCGAGGGCCGAATAATCCAGAACGATTGGAAGAAGACCCTAAGATAGAGCCCTCGCCAACCCAGCCACCGCGAGATACAGTGGAGGAGCATCCCGTGACGAATCTCACTCGAGCCCAAGGTGAAGCCGTGGTGCCAGAGACAGTGAATGAGAAGATGATCGTGTTGAATGAGTTTACGTGCTGGGCAGCTGGACTTACGCCGGCTCGACCTCAACTGACCGACAATGTAAAGACGACGAAGTCAGCCAGCCAGGCCCAACGTCGTGACTTGAACAAGAGAGTGAATAACCGAACAGGATTGGTTGAACGTTACACCCGTTAAGAGTGTCGGAAGTGACAACGATGCTGAGACGCCGCCTCAGATACCGTCGTTGGAAATGGCTCGCCGAAAAAGAACGAGAAAAAACAAGGAGAGATCGAGCAAGCACCGCAAGAAAGGGCACAAGCGCTGCTCGAAGTACACGGGATAGGTGTTGAGGTCGATTCGGAATGTGTTTGACAGTGCTGAGTGCAATATGTTGTGTTAATGTGGTTGTTATCCTGTGTCACAACTGTATGTCGAGCGAGTCAAAATGTATGTTACGGGGATTTGACGTATAGTATTGTACAATTGTTGTTAAGAGAAACCTTTGCACATTTGTATTACTTGAAGTATGTGACGAAGTGTTGTATTCCTGTACCTGTGGCTATATTCGAAGTGTTCTGAAATTGAATTGCAATGTACATTTGTATTGAGTGATGTATTGTATTGTATGTATTGAGGTGAATGTGACGTGCCATGACCAACGGATTATGTTACAGTCTTTAAGAGTGTGGGGACTGTTCGCGCTCGTTTGTGTGGTTTTTAATATTATGAGATAATATTCTTAAAGTGGGGGGCAGTATCACAAAACAAGCGCTTAAAAAAGGGCGCGCCGCCAAATTCTCGCGACGAAGCACCGAGAGGTCAACGATAAAAAAAGAAAACAAGTATTCAAAGACTCCCCGAGCGCGCGCCCTCTCCCCTCGGAAGCGTATGTTCGCCGATGAACCTCCTCGCATCGGCGGCCGAGCAAGCCCTAGAACGTTCTCGAGGGAAAGGGGCGTGGTGATGCAGGGTTGCGTCATCCGTCACGGATGGCCCTCGTACCGTCTCGCCCTTTCCCCAGCCTTCGCTGCGTATCGCGCCGACGAAATGATGAGAACTTTCTGGAATCTTGCGTGGAAGGTATTTATTTATTCGAGCAGCCGAGATGGGAGATTAGGAGAAGGAGGAAATGCCAGTAAATCCCTGCATGTACAAGTACCAGAAAACGTACTGGTATCTCGCTGGGGTGCTTCTTCTGTCAATAGGGCGTGGCGTCTCTCGTATTGTACCTTCGATTTGAAAAATTAACCCATAGATAAATATTATTATATATTAGCGCTTTAAAATCTTATGAATACGGTAAGAAGTGCTGTTTACTATTACGAAGCCTGCGAGCATGTATTTTCGATGGCCGAAAAAAGATTTTGCGTGATTTTTGATGTCCTATGAGCCATGCTTAGCCAAACAGTGCCATGAAAAATAATTAGAGCTGTAAATAAACTAGAATATTTTCACCTAGCTATATAGGCGCCCTAAATTTTACGCCGTAAGATGGGTAAAATAAACTATAATGAGATCATGGGGGTGATTTGAAGTTTGCAAATGTTAAAATACATCGGATCTTGGGGTAATACTTCACTTTGGTGCAAGCCTAGTACTATTACAAATGCCTCGTTAATGTCCTTAAGACCAAATGCCCCGAGGTAACTGCTTTTTTTAATGTAGCCACTACAGCAAGAAGCTGTGTATGGTAGGAGAATAAGGCACTTTTAGACAAGCAAGAAACTCATTTGTGTTTAGTAAGCGATGCCTACTAATCAGCTCGCATGGGTATAATGGAAGTTGTGGTTGGTAAGAAAATAAAAATCTCTTTTTTAGTGTATTTTGAATCATTACACTTCACAAAAGTGTGGAAAAGTCTAAGTGGTTATCCGCATGCTTTTCAGGTGGTTTGATCACAGAGTGATAGCAGGTATCCATGTGTGCAGCCTGTGTGCCCTATTTGTGGTAGGCTGATAGTCACTTGTGCGTTGCGCGGTCTGAATACCGGTGGTCAATTCGCAAAATTCGGCTTGAGAACATGTAGTTTGTTTACTGCTCGTCTATGCTATAGGCAATGCAAATAAATCATCAGCTTTCGTTTCAGGAGGTCATTGAGGTCAAGCACAGGGACAAGTGTGAATCTATGGACGGCAGTGTTGTCTTGAACGGATGCATCAGTTGATTCGCTAACTGATTTCCCCTGATGCCTTGGTGCCCTGGGACCAAGCACACGACCAAATGCGGTTTGAGTGCTTAGATCGTACTTCAAAAGATTAAAGTAACGCGCCAAGGACTGATCTTATTGTTGTTTTTTTTCCAGAGATTTCAAAGCTTTCCCGACACTTAAAGTGTCCGTATACAGTTTTATTTCTTTATTCCGTTTAATATCCACTAGTATTCGTAAGCATCTGCAATCAAGATGCTTTGATTAGTGTTCATAATACTGGTATATCAAAATAATCCAACAAAGGATGCATGGGACTCACCAGTTTGAAGCTGTAATATATCCATAAAGCATTCAAGAGAGGTGTTCACACAACTTTTGCGCACACAATTGTAGTTGCGCAAAATGTAGTAGCAGAATTGTACTTGCGCAAAGTTGCGCACACAATTGTAGCCATCGTCGCTTAAGGTAAATTTACATAAAATTTACAGAAAATTACAGAAAGGAAAGTAAATTTACAGAAAGGAAAATTTACATTCTCCCACTCTTCTGGTCTTGCTTAATGAAAAGAGTGTGTATGTGTTATAGAATGATAAATACAGCGCTCTCATTTACATGTGGTGTGATGAAGATTGCCGGCACTGAAGCTTCGGTCTGTGGGAAGCTAGATCGAAGTAGATGAAGAAGATGACAGAATAGTAAAGCCAGCCCAGGACCATGTCCTATCGCTGTGTCTCGTTCATTACTATGGCCTAGTGTACGACACCTGAACCGTCTGGCTGAAGCGATCTGACTTTCTGGGTCATCAGCCGCGGGCTCTCATTTTCGGGAAAGCCGTTCATGCTTGCTCTCTCATGGACATTAGGATAATATGACCACCAGCACGACCTACCGAGAAATCGAAGACGGTCTCTAAGCCTTATTGGTGGCCAGTGCATTATCTCCTGCTGCACGCAAACGCTATTCATTCTTCCCATGGCGACAATCTTTAGCTCCATAGTCCATCGATGCCTTAGCTGCAGAAGGGTGCTGTTGAGGCTCCCTATGACAACGCTCGTACTTGAGTGAGCCCAGTTACAACATCTTCCTTGGAGAACATTCACACAGGCTTCAATTGTAGATCACGAAATAGCACTGCGGACCTTTGGCGTACCATCACTCGACGCCACGTCATGCTCAAAGCCTTGACAGTGTCAAGCTCTGCACTCATTTCTCGTGCCGGTCTTGTCAAACAATGACACTTTGTAGGCGATAGCCACCTTACATGACCTAGGGGCCTCATCACCAATTAAGCGCAGACTTTCGGTCTAGCCTCACGCAGCTCTCACACCAGCTGAGCTACTTCGCGTGCACACTTTCCAGTTTTTCGCCTACCATCCCATTACTGCCGGCTGCCTGGAAACTAGCAAAGTTCAATGGCTTTCGAGACAACGTCAACAATCAGCTATCGACTGCGAACGAACTTGGAGCGGGAAAAGCCGGAACAGAGAAGCAGATGTGGTGTGTAGCTAAAGACCGTCTTGTAAATGGTGCCACGACGTCACACAGATATGAAAGTGTGCAGCTGCAGTCTTGGCCGGAGGGAAGCTTCACGCTCATTGCTGCTTTTGGCCGGACTCCCTCCCACCTCTATGCCACCACGAACATCAACCTTATCGCTACTCAGGAAGCATTGCAGTAGTGGGTACATATCGCGGCTGCAGCCATGCGTTCCAGCTCTTCACTTGAAATTTTGGATTCTTTGCTTCCATCAAACTCATGTTTGTCAGAGACAAAGAGGACCATCAAAGTCAGGCCTTGTGAAGGGCGTCACTCGAATGACGGACCGTAACGAAATCAACCCGGCTGTGGAGCTCTATTCCGACATACATTGGTCTGCAGGGAATGATCCGCAGGGAGCACAGAAACAGGCTTCAAGGTACGCGTCACTTCTCCCATCTCAGGGTCCATGTCGGGACCTATCTGACGAACTTTGCTGTCAGCTAGCGATTAGCACTTTTTAGTCAGAGCTGTTCCAGTCGCGGAACTGAAGCTTATTTTCACGTGGAGACATGGAGCCCCTACTCCTTCTGGAGATGAAATACATGTCCAGAGGAGACTGCACTTCCGAGTGAACATGATCCTTTCAATCACCACTGTCAGATCGGCCTGCCGTTAGCACGGAGACGGTCTTCTATAACTTTATCACACACCTAGAGTCATTGGTCGAGCTCGTGACGTTTATTCGTGCATCGCACGCGGAGAGTGAGCAGTGGCTGTTCCGGTGACTTGGTGTGCGATATCGCTGACGACGAGAAGCACACTATTCTAATTACCGTCGTACCACCTGAACGCAGGCGACCAAGAAGCTGTTGGTGCCACCATTCAAATCGTTACAGATTGTTCGGGCCGGGAACAACTCGGTCAAAGCAACGAGATTTCATCCAACTCCAACAACGTCGGCATGAGTTTCAACAACAATTGCGTTCGTGCATACAGACGTGTTGCTGAGCCAGCAGAGGTCATCTTTCGCCGAAGATTACAGTGATCATGTTGCTAATAGCCGGGCAAGTATAGTCAATTCTAGACTTCCTAAGAAAGATGAAAGTGTACCAAGAGATGAATGAGTTGATAACACTGCAAACGATTGGCTCCGACTTCATTAAAATGGCTCACATCTAGTCCCTAATTGCGAGTTCTCTGTAAACACAGCATTTCTGAAGTAGCAGTGACGGAAACGGTGAGCAAGATGGAACACTAACCTCACGAACAATATCATGCACTAGTAATCAAATGTCGAAAGTTAATTAAACTGGTGTTTAGTTATGGTAACTTGACATAACAGAAGTCTCTAAATCTATAATCAAGTACAATTGTTTTTCTGAGACCATTCAACAGAACCTTGTTTAGACCATGAATTCGAAAATAATGATGACCATGGCAGTCTAGTATTCAAGAAGAAATCATGAGATGTGATTTAAAAACATTCTACATCGCTTTGAACTAACGCAAAATACATTTTCTTCGTTCAGGGCAAATGCTTGATCCATATCAATCCACGTTCTGTTAATCCCTCCAACAACTTGTTTTGCTTGCAGTTTTTTTACTTTTCATCTTAATATGCTCCAGTGTTTGTCTTTTCTTCGAGTGGTTTATGATTGTAAATATTTAATATTGATAGCATAATGCCTATTGCAAAATCTGGGCACATGTGCGGGTTAAATGTGCATTCGTGCACTTTGTCCCTATTCTGCTCAACACAATCGTAAGTATCGCACCTGTGACCCGAATACTTTTTTTATGTTTATCTTAGTGCGGTCATAAAGCTTCTTTTCAGTTGACAGATTTTCATTTGTTTAGCGGTGGCCCGAGTTTGTATAGCATGCAGGGAATAATTTATTCTGCTCGACTACCGTAAAGCAAAGTGGACGGGCCAACCTCAGAATGCGGTCAGCAGTGTCATTTCCTCTCATAGTGTCTGTGCTCGATATGGTGAAAAATTGTCATGCTCAAAAGAGAAGCGTCGCACTACCATTCTGGGTAAATGAAGCAGTTTTTGGGCCTGCGCAAAATGCTTTTGAGGTAAGCACTTAATCACTTTCATTTTGTTTATACCATATAAATATATATATATATATATATATTGAAAAGAATTGATGCTGGGTCCGGGTAGAAATATCCGCAATGAAGCTGACATGCGTACGAAGTAACCTTATTTACGTTTCGACCGCAGGTCCGGTCTTCATAAGAATAAGAGTGCATGGCATCAGTGCTGTTTACATACATAATATATCTATAAAAATAAAAATGAAAACTGGCATGACAGGTGACAGGTGACATGTGGGCAAACATAATTGCGTGTCACTCGCTTTGAAGTGCACCAGATACACATTTAAAAAAGATATCATTTCAATGAGTGAACACGCGGTGAGCGCATAGTTTACAAAGGAAGGATAAAACGCACAAGATGTCATGTAGTACGACCTGTACTAGCAAGGTGCAAAAGCAATTCAATATTTAAAAGAAAACTTGAGAGTCCCATATCAAATACGTTACTGAGCTGCTACGAAAAGCGGTTAAACTGTAATAGTGCATAGCTTCTCGTGCAGTGAAAATTGATTGGTTATTGTGACGCGCAATCAATTTCAATACAGTTACGCTGAAATCTCTATTTTCCACGGTGAATAGGCAAAAATCTATATAAAAAACATGGCTGATCCTCTTTTCTAAAAATCAGTATAACACGAAAATTAAACGTGTCTTCACAGAGGTGGTTAAGCGTTCATTGTTCACGTTTGCGCCACAAGGGCGAAAGAATGAATGCTATAGCAACAAATTATGAAGGAACGCGAACAATGACAATCAGCTCAATGCTTGCAGCACATCGGTAAAAAATACAAAAAAAGACGCGCGAAACTAACTGAAGGCAACTGTGAAAAACTGCCTCGATCCCTACTTCGTGTGTCAGCAGCGTGCTCCTTTTGGAAACGCAGCTGCTGCTGCGAGCGAAGTGAACTTCATTCTCACTCGAATGACGAGTGTGATAAGCGTGCAAAGGAGTGGCAATGTTCCGTAGTCTATGGTTCTTACTCTGTTGTTCTTTCCACTTGCCCCTTGCCCACGCAAACAAGGCAGTGAAAGGTTTATTACTGTTGGACAAAGTGGTCTTGATGCTCGCCTCTTACTGTAATTTTGGTGTAATTACGGACAATAAATTTGCTCCATTTTTCTATGTGAACGTCTATGCTAACTAACTACATTTCAAAAATGACAACTCACAGATATTTAGGCTGAGGAAAGTATACAGCACGGTATTTCTACTCTGTGTTGTTATTTAGAGGACACTAAATTGTACGAAAACGCAGTGTGGCGCAAATAGTGACCCAACCTGCAGCTTCCGAATAACATGTCCGATGTTGTACGCAGCGATCATGTTTTGGTCCACTTCATAGAGTGTTTATTGAAACAAAGTTCAATATCCTAGAAAATCAGGAAAATTCTCAATTGTTTTTTTAATGGTGCGGCATCCTAAAAAGTTTAGAGACATAATTTAAGCCAGTAAATAAGAAATTTAAACAATTATTCTTTTTATCACCAGAGCTTTGTGGCCTCATAGCCAAACGCCCACTACAGGTTTGCAAATTGAAAAAGTGGTTTCTACACAAGAATTTTGAAGTATAATAAGCGTCTCCCAAGCCCTGCTGTAAAAAGGAAGTGGAAACGTGGAACAGAGCAACTGCGATATTCATGTGAGGCGGCCTTGACGAGTGTGCGTCATGATATCAACCTCGAAATAACTTCGTTGTGAATGTGCGTAGGCTTTCCTGGCATTAATAGCACATATGACGCACATACGTTTTGATGAATGGACAACAACTGCACCTCTGTAACCGTTGTATTGAACAGTGACGTTATTCTAGCCGTCCGCTTGTTGCGCTTGTCGGCATTCAAGTTTCAATTTTATTTTTTCATTTGCTTAAAGTTAATGGTTCAAACAGGTATTAGAGCCAAGCATTTTTGTATCTCAAAGTTATGGCATCATTTTTGCATGAAGAATGAAGTAACAAATTCGGTTTAACCACACAACTTTCCACCATTTTTCTTTCCAATGCTCGCTGCGTCGTCCTCAATTTAAGCTGAACCCTCTTTGTAAGTCTCCAGGTTTCTGCTCCGTAGCTAAGTACCGGCAAGATACAGCTGTTATATACCTTCCTCTTGAGGATAGTGGCAATCTACATGTCATAATTTGAGAGTGCTTGCCGAATGTGCTCCACCCCATTCTTATTCTTCTAGTTACTTTAATCTCGTGGTTCGGCTCTGCGGTTATTACATGCCCTAAGTAGACATAGTCTTTTACAACTTCAAGTGCACTATTACCTATCTCGAAGCGCTGCTCCTTGCCGAGGTTGTTGTACATTACTTTCGTTTTCTGCAGATTAATTTTAAGACCCACCTTTCTGCTCTCCTTGTCCAACTCCGTAATCATGAGTTGCAATTCGTCCCCCGAGTTACTCAGCAATGCAATGTCATCGGCGAAGCGCAGGTTACTAAGGTATTCTCCATTGACTCTTATCCCTAACTGTTCCCATTATAGGCTTCTGAACACCTCCTGTAAGCACGCGGTAAATAGCATTGGGGAAATTGTGTCCCCCTGCCTTACACCCTTCTTGATTGGTATTCTGTTCCTTTCTTTATGAAGCACTATGGTAGCAGTTGATCCCCTGTAGATTTCTTCCAGAATGTTTATATATACGTCATCTACGCCCTGATTCCGCAGTGTTTGCATGACGGCTGATATTTCTCCTTTACCTCTCCCTAACTCTCTCCTCTACTTTGATGCGTAAACATCAGCTCATACGTAAGTGGCGTCATCATTGGAACTCTCCAACGTAAAATGTAGAACGTGGGACATACCTTTCTTTAAGAAAATATTTCAGGCAAGTTTTTTCAGAAAAAAAAGTAAAACTGAAAAACTGCCCATTAACAATTTAAAATGTAGAATTTCTGCTTCCCATCAGACTTTTTAATAATTGTTTATATGTCTTGCGTGTTGCAGGTCAATCTTCAGACTGACTGGCATGTATACAGAAGATTGTTTGTGGACAGGCAAGCTACGAACAAATGACTGCGGCTGTGATTGATTGAGGTATCACTGGAACTTTTAAAAGTATATTGTGTCCGTTAAATAAAATGGGCTCACGGCAAGATGCCTTAGAGTTTTTATTATTCTTTGTTTCCATTAAAACTGCTCGTTTCAAGATTTTCTTTCACAGCTACACTCTCATCCAGATTCAAAAATACCATAGGTTGCTCCTAAAAGATTGAATGTCACGCTCAGCTCCAAAGAGTAAGCAATGTTCTCCTTTTGCGTTACAATCTTCAATGAGCTTATACATCACAGAAAAATTACTAACTTGTGCACCTCCAATGTGTACTCTAGCCATAAGCGTTACCTCGGGAGAGAGTAACATGAACACTTCCACACATATGGCAACAGCACTGCTTCACACAAACGCGACCTTGCGCACTTTTTTCTGGTGTTTGTGGTTCCTTCGATATTCTTGTTCAAGCCTGTTATTGCTTTCGACTAGCAGAGGCACAGGGGATGCAACATTATGAATACTACGTACGGTCCGAATCACGCTTGCCTAGCATGTCAAAGAAGATAGTTTTAGATTGCATCTTGCCTTGTTTGTGACACTCTATTGAACTAGATTGCTCGCTTGATGGATCCGTCGGTGCGTGTTTTTCGGCCCGTTTATCAATCCGTGCGTTTTTTTTGTGAATTCATTCATACGCGCATATTTTTTTATTGGTTCATTCATTCGTGAGTAGTTTTTCGTCCGGTGATCCCGCCGGGCGTGTTTTTCGCTAAATCAACCATCCATGCGTGTTTTTTGCGTCCGTTCATTCGTCCGTGCGTGTTTTTTGTTCGTGCTTATTTTACCGTTCGTTCATCTGGTGGTGCGTGTTTTTTTTCCTTTTTGGTCCGTTCATTCACCCTTGCGTCTTTTTCCGCCCGTTCAGCCGTCGTTCCGTGTTTCGTTCATCTTTCATCTGTTCATTCATGGTTTTGTTCTATCCGTCTGTAGCTCACGCTACGTATATTCTGGCGTAGCCGATCTAAGTGATCAAAAATACTGGTGACTCACTGACCAACCTAAAGATTTCAATCGCACTGTACTTATGACATGAGCTACGGGTCTTTGCGTTTGCCTTTTGCGTTTGCGTAAAGCGTCGTCTTTGGCACCCCCGAGAACATGTTGCAGCGTTGCCACACTTTGGACTGCAGTAGAATGTGTGTTGTTCCCATCCAGGTAAGTGTTTTTTGCTAGTCTATTCCATAATATTGTGCTGTTTCGGCATTTGTTTTGTGCATATTCACACGCGTAAGGAAGCCTAGCAGCTTTGCTGCGTTGCTATGTACCTCCCGAGGTCACTGCTTTATTTTTTTTGGCCACACTACTGACTTTTAGTTTTCTGATGTACAAGAACTTCCATGTGCTGAGGGGTAAAAAATTGCCAATTAACCCCTGGAGAGTGAATTTCGTCCATCTGGCCCGTGTATGGCTTGTCCCATAATCCAAATGTGGTTTTGATCTGTGAGGAGAGCAAACTTTGCTAATATTTGTGTAGCGTGCCAGTACCTTATTGAAGGCGTGTGCCCGAAGCTCAATGTGTATATAACTTATGAGCGAGGCTTATATTGAAAGTTGCGCCGTTAACCGGCAGCCTGAAAGACTCATTTATCAAATCAGTATTAGCTCCAGTGAGTCGTAATCAATAATTACTCTTCAAACTCGTGAGACCTTACCCACCTGCCGTCACAACGTCATCTGAATTGTTTTCTGTTCTATGGCGTGGTTTTGTCGCAAGTCTCTTACTTTGACTAACCTTAAACTTCACTGGAGCGTGGTAAAGGGTAGAGGGTAACACATCAGCAACGTTTTCGCTAAATATGTGCCCACTTTTAGCTCTCGTGTTTTTTTTCTTCCCTACTATGATAGCTAAGCAAATAACGTGTAGCACTGCTGAGGACGCCGGGGCGATTCGTGTTTGAGGCGGTCACAATTTGATAGGAATAACGTGCCAAGCCACCCAGCGCAATTGAAGTGCATGTATTTTAAAGAATACCTTATGCACTAAGTTATTTGATAGACATTACGAACTGCGTCTAATCACATCAAGGCTCTTGAACATAAAGCCCCGCCGCGGTGGTCTAGTGAAACAGGTACTCGGCTGCTGAGCCGCAGGGTGCGGGCTTGAATCCCGGCTGCGGCGGCTGCATTTCCGATGGAGGCGGAAATGTTGTAGGCCCGTGTGCTTAGATTTGGGTGCACGTTAAAGAACCACAGGTGGACTAAATTTCTGGAGCCCTCCACTACGGCGTCTCTCATAATCATATAGTGGTTTTGGGACGTTAAACCCCACATATCAATCATCTCTTGAACATAAAACATTAGTTGAATTTTTAGCGGTTATCAGACGCATCACAGCGTTGTGAAAATCATTCAAGAACATACGTCGAAAGCTGCGAGTCTGCTTGACCTCGAAAGAGACGTCTTTGCAAGTAGCGTAATAAAACTGTACTGCTAAGTGCAGTCAAGTGTAGTTCACGAAGATCTAAATAATTATTTCTTTTCTGGGATGCCACGAAGTTAACAAAGTTAATGAATTTGAAGCGTAACCGCAGCACAGAGGCCACTTTGGTAGGTCCTATACCTTAAATTGACAATTCTTACAATGTTTCGTTTGATACATAGGTCCACTGCGAAGAATGCCATTTTCGCACTTTTTGTACCATTGTGCACAATTTTTTCTTTTTGCAGGGGTTCACCACCAAGCTTGGGACAGTGTGCGTTGATCAACGATGATGCCGCTTCTTCTCTAGCGATTCTGACTGTGCTTG
Source organism: Rhipicephalus annulatus (assembly GCA_013436015.1). NCBI lineage: Eukaryota > Metazoa > Arthropoda > Arachnida > Ixodida > Ixodidae > Rhipicephalus > Rhipicephalus annulatus. The sequence continues at coordinate 114,740 of WOVY01001396.1, read as the reverse complement.
CATCTTCTCTTTTCACCTGATCACTTCGTCTTGGGTTTTTAGAGGTATTAAGGTGGGATTGGCTTATGTACGCCCTGTAATGGTGTCTCATACGGTGAGAAAATTTGGGGGTTGGGATGACTGGAAAGATATGGATTTGGCCGGATGAGCGAACTGCGGCAGCGCAGGTATACCGGAAATAATGGGCATGCTGCAAAGGAAATGACACGTGTGATTGCAATGCTCAATAACAGAACAGCTCCCCCATCATCGAAAGCAAAAAAACCAGAAAGCACAAGCACACGGGTGATGATTACGAAGTCGGGTCTATTCATGTGATCCACGCTCTGTGCAAAGCATAACAGGAATTAATAAAAACCAAGGGAGACATACAGTGGTCTCCCATACTTGTTCAGCTGTAAACGTCGAAGACAAAACGACCCACTAAAGTGCATTTGTGATTATAGCGCTTGACTTCTGACCCGAAAATTGCGGAGTGGACCTTTCAGTGGAATCGCATTCCTTCTCCATGAACATGAAATGCTGGAAGGCCGTGAATATAAACCTAGGTTAACACTAAGAGCAACACCATGGCACGCCTCATTACCATATCATCGTTTACTTTTGTGAAACAGTAATTATGATGAAACAGCTGAAACAACGTTGACGCTAGAGATGCAACTGCTTAACACGTTCGCGAAGTGGTACTTTAGTGCCACCATTTGTAGCCACTGTTGTCATAAAATATGGTAAAACCGTGGCGTTCGATGTAAACTTGACGCGATTGAAGGCCGCTGTTTCAACACATCGTAAGCTTTATGGGTGGTGCTTCGCGTTTTCCTACTCGACGGAAAATAAATGGCACCTCATAAGGTCCCACGATGGCTGTTCAATTGTTAGCCCGATGGACGACATCGTTTGTTGACCTTGCTAAGTACTTGCTCACGAAGGCACGAATGCATAAGGTAGGTGGTATGCACCCGAGAGCCAGCCTTCTGCGCAAACAGTTGCAACTACCTTACACAGTCCTGGTGATTAGGGTGGTATGGGGACATGCTAATTGCGTTCTCACTCCATGAGTTCTATTTAAATACGACTGCGACCATGCAACCATTACTCGCCTGTATTACAGAAGAGATGGCGAAGAATACACAGGGAATACATCAGGGTCCTTTCAAGGACCCTGATGGGTAACAACTAACGCGATTTTAAGAGACTGTGTCACAAAAAGTGCTGGGTCTCGACAAAAATTATTATTCAGATGAGGCTAGACACACCTATAACATCAAGAATGAATGGCAGGTGGAGAGAGCTTGAGTTTTCTTGGGATAAAATCAAGGGCGTGAGAGTGAACCACATGGGCATGGGATATACTTATAAAGCCCACACTTGACCCCTTACATTCCTCTCGTCAAAGACGAAGTTGTTTCAGACATATTGATTGTGGAGAATGCGATACCCATGACATTATGTTTGGCTGTTAGAAAGCTTGTGTCGACCGTGTACTCGGATATGAAATTGAGGTGAAAAATTGTCCTTGACGTCCATCACAATAATTCAGAATTTAGGCACAGTACATCGGCAAACTCTGCTCAAAGGCTGGGTAGATTCTTGGAAGTTGGGCGCTGGTAATAAGCAACTGCGCGGGCTGCGTTTTGCGGACACCCAACGTTTTACCTTCGACTTGAAGAGCTGCTCCTTAAAAAAAAGCAGACGAGGAAGGCGAAACACCATGTAGTACACAGTTCTCTTTTCATCCACGAAAGAAGACTGAGAAGCTCGAGCTGCTCCTGGCCGTGAGAACAGCTGTCACCCGTCCAATGCCTGCGTTGAGCTTTCCGCTCCCATTAGTTTGTGACCACAGACGCTTCTTTTATCGCCACTCTTCCCCCCGCAGCTTCTATTTCTCGTGATAAAATCCAGCTCTCAAGAATATGCATCACCGTCTTTCGCCACACTCAAGCCTGCAGAGTTCTGGCCCTCGAATTGTGAGCTCTGGTTTATCCATATCAAAGCGCAGTTTTACCACCGTCACATTCATCGCAGAGAGCCAAATACTACCATGCCGTCAGAGCACTCACCCCGACTACCAGAGCTTTGGTCCGCTATGTTTTGCTTCCTGCACCACCCAATGACCCTTACGACATACTGTTAGCTTCCTCCATTTGCAACAACCTAGGATGCATTACCAACTACGTGTTTCGACGCGTTCAACACCTCCTATCTTCGGAGAAACTTGGTGAAAGAAAGCATACCCAGCTGCTTCGCCGCATGACCCAGGTACTTCAGAGCAATCTATATATAATTGACTCCAAAATTGTCCAAAAATCGTCCGCGAACTCCTGCAGCGTCTACAAAAGATGGCACGGATTATTTTATGTGCCTCGCCTTTTGCGACGTTCATTGAACACTTAGCAACAACGGCAGAACAGATCAATACTTTTCATTATTTCGTATTTGCTTTCGACCGTTGTGATATGCGAATTTTGAGTCATTCTCAGTTACAGCAGCGCTTTGATGAACTCAGTGCCTCAAGCGCACTGATTGTTATGCTGATGGACCACAAAGCTATACAGTTAGCTGTTACTCGCTTTTCGGTGAGTGGAGATGGGTTACATCATCGCACGCGTAACCAAGGCAACTCACACCATTCATCTCCCCAGATTTGTTGGTACCACGCTATGTACGACACTCGAACACTTCAGTGCCATCCACCCTGGAACTTTTCAGAAAACGGTCAGGCCAGTCACTGATGACGGCAAGTGCTACCGGCCGTGTGTCAAGCGTCTTTTCAATGTCACTGATAGAAAAGGCCTACATATTTGTGGTGTATAATGCGCACGGCGAAATGGCCAATGCTTGGACTTTCAATAATGATTGGACTAAGTTATTGTACCATATACCAGAAATTATGCTATCAAAACGAAGCATACGCTTTGTTGTGTTGAAGAAAAGCCTTGCAAATAACACAAGCAACTTGAAAACACGCTTGTTGTCTAATGACCTAGCGCTCTTTGGCTATCGAACGGCTCTCATGCCTTAAAATGCAAACAGTCACCATAATTAAAAGGTGAAATAGCAGTCAGCAGGTAACGTTAACTTGCGTGCGAACAATCAGAACTGCGACAGTTCTTTCATATATTCGCTGAAAGTAGTGATCCTCGTTTCTCAGACCGGAGGGTGCACTCAAGCGGTATAAGGGGCAAAATTGATGTGGTATATAGGGGCTTTAGAACATCAGTGAGTTCTGTAAGATTCAACAGGTGGTAGGTGTTGTTTAGATTGCCTTTCATCTCAGTAACTATCAGAGACTTCGACGGCCGATCACACGGATGTTTTGTACCAGCAGGTAAATGGAAAAGTGACTGACATTGAGTATTCGGTAATTACCCAAGAATCTTGATACCCGAAAAGTTTTGTGGTAACGACATGCACTCCCCACGCTTAATTTATGAACATTTTTTTTCAAAAAAATAAGGGTTATTTGTGATCCTCTGTAACTAACAGAACGTTGCAGTTGTCATAGGCCAGAAGGTGCACTTGCGCATTAAGTAGCGACCAACTGGGATCAGCTGAGTCTGGCTCGAGGCTATCAATGACAAGAAATCACAAGGACATGGACAAAATTTCAGACGAAAGTCGTTGGAAAGTATTTGGTAGAAAATCAGTCGGCAAGAACACTGCCAGTGGAGTTGGCACAGTGAGCTTGATATTGGAGCTGATGGCTCTCATGTCAGGTTATTAGGTTAATTCTTTGGTGCGCTAAAGCGCAACTCATCCTAAGTGATCGGCAATAAAACGGGCGTCACATTTGTTTACGTAGCGCACCGGTTATGTTTGTTTTCTCTATTCGCAGCAGTGTACGAAACCAGGTGTATGAGGATGGCCTCCCTGTCTTCCTTTTTCCTCTTTCTCTCTTTCTCTTTCAGTCTCGTTTCCCTTCGTGAACTATTGCTCGTTTGTCTGTGGCATCATCTGTTGATGTCCATGATTGGCGCAAGGTGAACCTACCACAGGCATACTTAAACTAAACCCATTCTGGTAAGTTCGTGTGGCACACACAATCATCTCAAGACGAAACTTGCGTAATGAAGATGTAGAGGCCGTGCATCGCTCTACAATTTTTTCGATCCAAAATTTCTGTGCTTACTGTATTGCAGGTTGACTATCAGCGCGGCAGACATTAAAGCAAGGTCGTTAACAAGAATAGAGAAGAGAAGCGAAAGACGGACGCGCAACCGGCATGATCAATTGAGGAATGATTGTGATTTCTTTTGTAATAAAAGTGCACATGCCTCAAGGAAAGCTTTGTTTGAATAAACAATACAGGGATCTCGCATCTCATTTCTTTTATTCATCAGAGCTGCTTGTATCGAGTTTTTTTTGTGTTTGCGCTGACCTGAATTCATTGTGCATCACGAATTACTTCTAACTCAACACGACCCTCATCTCTCGAGTGAAAATACTGCTTGAATTTTTGTTGAAGCAGAATTTTTACTGAATACCTACACCCGCAAAACGAACACCAAAATCCACCTTCCGGGAACTGATAACGCAAATCACTCATCCTATGCGTTAACTGTGCTTGACCAGAACGTAAACACTTTTTCTAACACATGAGGCGAAATACTTTTTGTGTTTGTCGTTCCGTCGAGTTACCTGCTAGTTTCTCGCTGCGTTTCAGAGTAGCACAGGGCTGGAAGGTGGAACAAACTGGAGGCAGCTTGTCGCTTGAATCCCCCTTGATTTGAAACTTCAGGTGGCCCATTAGACTTGCGCCTCTTTTTGTCTATAGCTTTCTATTTACGGATGTGTCACAGTGCGTTGGCCCGACATGTAATGCGGCCACGCGTTGTCATCTTGATGCTTCGTTCTTTGCGTATTTTCCGCAAAACGTGTTGGCTTATTTGTCAGCCATTTCAAGTGATTCAGGGTGTCTTTACTGTGAAAGCTAAAGGTATTTGTGTTTGGTTCTTTTAGTTTGTATTCAGTGCTTCATCGCAGCTGCTGATAAACACGTTGCAGCCCCAGAACTATTAGACGAGGTAATGCGATTGGCACTTTCATTCAGGTAAGTGTTTGCCTCTTGCTTGTTAGTGGAATCTTGAAATAGAGTAACTGCTAAGGTACGTGTCGAAATATTTAGGTATTTTCGCAGATTGTGTTGCACATCCGCACCACACTTATACTTAAAAGCTATGATGTTGCGATGCAAGGTGTGAGGTGATAGACTGAATTTCCAGCCACGGCTCTCGCATTCTATTCTTGGCAAATATGCGAAAACGCCTGAGCACTCGGAATTAGGCATTTGTTGAATAAATTTGGAAGAAATATTGTATTGTTGCACTCAATCTACCTTCATGAATCACATCTCCGTTTTGGCAGATGAAGTCCAAAAGTTGAGTGCGTAGTTTAAAAGGAGACGTAGCACATACGCCAAAAGCCTCCAGTTTGCAAGACTTGAAAACGTTTCTAGCGACTAGTGTGCACTTGAAGGTAAACTACAGTCGTCTAGATGTCAGTGAAGGTCAAGGTGAAGCTTTGGGGTAAGGGGAAGAAAAGACGACACGCAGTATCAGCACGCTCTTGCCGTCCATCTCCTGTCAATGAGCCTCTGTTCACCCTGTTTACATGACTTGCAACAGACTGGTGGAGGCCCTGGGTAACTGGGAGGTGCTGGGTAGCTTAGTTATGAGTGCTGAGGTCCTGACAATGCGATTTTCCTTGCTTGGTCATCATCGGAGTCGTCGCCTTGCCAACTACCACCAAATTTGTCAGAATAGATGCCTTGGGACTCCAAATTACCTGTAATGGTGGCCTGTTGACATACTTAACTGGAACCAGCAAACTTTCAGAGCCTCGCGAAGAGGACATGAACAAATAGTTGAAGCTACAAGTGGATGAGCAATCTTAACAGCGGGAACACCACTGCTCAGCTATCGCAGGTCGTGCTCTCCCTTATATAAACTGCTCTCCTGTGGTGCGACCAGCACGAAAACGGGCTCAGCACGTTGAAGTCTGTAGAAGTTAAGTGTTTCTGGGAGTCTACAACAACGCGCCCTATGTCAAAATGTCCAGCTTTCTCGAAAAGATCTCCCCGCCGCCGTGGTCTAGTGGCTAAGGTGCTCGGCTGCTGACTCACAGGACGCGGGTTCGAATACCAGCGGCGGCGGCTGCATTTCCGATGGAGGCGGAAATGCTGTATGCCCGTGTACTCAGATTTGTGTGCACGTTAAAGAACCCCAGCTGGTCGAAATTTCCGAAGCCCTCCACTACGGCATTTCTCACAATCATATGTTGGTTTTGGGACGTTAAACCCTACAAATCAATCAATCTCGAAAAGATCCTAAGCCTTTGTAAACTTGTAAACACCCGAACATCTGAAGAAGGCAAAGTTGTAAATCTTCAAGGCATAGTGGAGGACGTGTACCAGTTGCTGATCTCTATAGAGAACCTATAGTTCGTAACCGACGTCGTGAAACATCTTCACAGCACTGTTCCCTAACCAGGCAATAAATCGTTGTGGCAGTGAAACTTTGGATAGCAGATAGCTCGTTTCTCGCATCGTGCAGTGTTTCTTCACAATTAGATCACGGCACGTTGTCTACAAGCGTGTACTGAGAATAATCATCAGCAATAACCGTAACCTTCGTGCTCTCATTTGTACACTTATTGTGGCCACCTCAGCGCACAGAGGGGAAACTGACAGGGCGAGTTAACACAGCCAAGAAGCTTGGACGCCACATTGCTTATTCATTGCCACCATAGAAACAGTGGCAGTGGCAATTCATGAAGAGGTTTGTTATGGTAGCCTGACGAGTCTCTATTACCAGCCTACATATTAACTGTTTCAAGGAACAACGCTACGTACAATCGTTTGGAGTCTCATTTTAACGTTTTCTCACAAAGCAAGTGGAATATATGATCGTATAATTACAAACAATGGACTCAATCGTCATTCTACACAATTAATTTACATGCGCCAAAGGTGCTTGTTACACGCACTCCGCTTATTGCACTTTTATCCATTGTCTTCTTTTTTTCTAAGTATTGTGTTTGCCGGGTCTTCTAAATATGCCAATATAGGGGAGAAACCCCTCGGCTGATCCGGCAGCACAACCTGACACCACTTTCCCTTATGAACTTTCAAAGACACCCAAACATTTATATACGTTCACGGTGTTTGTTCCACAGAAATATTAGACTCCTAATGCTCTCTCACAGGATGCTATGCAAAGATACGCGCAGATATCGTAGTAGTCACCGTGCTTATACCATAGCTCTACGATTCACTTAAACTACACCCTCGTACCACTGGATTATTTCATCTACTAAGCATACTGAAAAATTACTTGATGAAGCGGCCATCCACATATCCAGCAATTATTTATATATTAGCAGAAAACATGCATTCGCAAACATTAAAGTAAATGTGGCCTGTGACATAAAAAGCAAGAATATAGTGTGCTAACAAACAAATCCTTATCTATTGTCCAGAAATATTCCCAGATTCAGGGAGCTATACTTAGTTTACAAGTTCTGTTCTGTTCTTAGCATATTAACCAAGCTAATATATTCGTTGTCATATTTATTCTCAGCAAGCAAACTATTCACAATTCGCGCAATTACTTTCTGATACTACAAAAATTCGCCACCGCTTAACTCGGTTATGCCTACGTACTGTTACTGTTAGCTGTTACTGTGTAGAGGTACTGTTGGCATTTTTTTAGCTTGGTTCAATGCAGAGTTAGACTCCTCGAGGCGTGCTGCTCACCTGACTCAGTCTCCTGAGCTCTCTGCCTCCTCATGGCTTTGTTTTCATCACAAAGCTGCATCGACACTCTCAAGATGGCTTATGATCTTTGGTGCGTTCCACCATTGGGCACGCATGCAACGCTTGATGCCAGCGAGGAGTGGTAGATAGCAGATATATACAGCTACATAGAGTAAGGAGTAAGAGGCAGGTAGTAATACAATCCTCGGCTAAGTGTTCTCTATCTCTCGCAATCTGCCATCTTAACCGAATCATCCTCCTCGGACTCAGCCATGAATGCGAGCGCGCGCTACTGCCGATAAATAATTTGGTGGGTGGCTTTGGCAGCATCACAGAGTTTGGTCTCGGCCATGCTACGACTTTGCTTGGGAATCGGTCTGTGCGCTGTCTGGTGGCCGGAATGGGCTTTATAAGTGCGGGTGGCCTATTACAGCTTACTCAGGCAGATGGTGGGATTCACGTAGCAGTCACAGTCAAGTATAGGATGAAGCCACAGCCTCTGCAATAATCCAGACAAGTTCATTAGATGACGTGCGTACGTCGCTGCTGTCACTGCCAAAGTCATCTTTCATGAACTGGCAACTAGGGACCACCATACTGATCACTTAAAATGTAAGCTTTGCAAGGCCTTAGGTATGCTGCGCAGATACCAAAAACTTTTACCAATACAACAGAAACTGCGGATATATTTTGCACTCTTTGCTTCACATCTGCAATATTGTCACGTCGTTTGGTCAAACAGCACTAAACAATCATTAGAAAATTTAGTCACACTACAGAAGGAAGCCCTACGGGCTATTGCTGACGTAACTTATAATGAGCACGCGCGTGACCTATTTTCGAAGTTCAAAATTATCCGAGTTGACCACTTTTATGAGCATCAGCTTATAAGTTCTTTTGAACATGAAACGATAAGGCAGTACTCTTATGAGGAACATCGCTAACTTGTCAATAAATCAATCATATCGCATACACCGACACACTGAACATTCGGTAGTTCCGCGACCATACACAAACTATGGTTTTTAAACCTTTTCCTATTACCTACCTTCAATACTAAACAAATATATATTAAGTGATGACAACATAACGTCATATTTATTAGCAGAAGTCAATATTAGCAGAACTTCACACATATGTAAATACGGCACGGAATCGTCGGCAGGTTTACTGAAAAGCAGTTCGGTAAATTAGATGGGCATACTCCAGTGCCATAGCGCAGCCAATGAAATGCCGTTAATACACTGATGTTTACTGCACAGCAAATATTGGTTACTGAGGGGCCCGCCAATATGTAATCATTATTAGTAAGAACATTTAGTCACAGGAACTTTTCTTACTGGAAGACTAAACAATATGCCTCGATGACCTCGACTTGTAACTTTGCAGCCCTGTATACTTGGGGCAACAGGAAAGTGAATGCTAGGCTTGTTGCATCTTGGTTGTAAAGCGGTTACTCTGTTTCATCTTTTACACCTCATCCCTTTGCCATCAATAGAAGTGTAGTTCATTTACCTACCAGTTCATCTTTTTTATAGCGATGGTTTATTTGGTACTGTCAAACCACACAGCAGATGAAAAAAAATCTTTATGAAGTGCTTAAGACATATGTTCCGCACATGCAATTGATAATCGATAATATTCAAACAGTTTAGAGCACTTTTGGTAACTAAAACGTGATGAGTCTTGCGACTGGAGTCTGGCATGCAGCACATGTCAGCTGAACAGTGCTTGCGGGTATCACTGGCAGTCTCAGGCCATGTATATTTTTTTTCTTATTATGTGCAAAAAGTATGCACATATAGGTAAAACAGCCCGCTTCAGGCTGCATGAGGCCATTTCTACTGCAGGCCTATGGCAGGTGGTGTTGAGGGTTGCACAGTGGCAGTGGTAGTAACGGTGGTGCTGTAAAGGCCCTGGCCCCTGTAGCTGTAAAGGAAGCCAGCTGCCGCGAGCAGCCGATGATCTCCGATCTGAGAGTGGGAACAATCGAGCTGCTCCACAACAAATGCTTACCTGAAGCGCCGATTCCTGCCCCCAGAGCGGTCACTAGATCCAGAGAGCCATCTTTTTCATGGAGCTGAGTTCCCCAGCCTGGTCACCATCTGCCTTGTGGCAGAGGATATCTGGATACAAGATTATAAATATCCTTGTATACACGAAGCGCTGCAGTATAGAGAATACACAAGAGTAATAACACTTAATACAATAAACAAGTCTAACCTGTGACTAATCTGCATAGCCTCAGGTTCACCAACGCTCGTTTACCTTTCCTGCCATGAAGGCTGTACAGTACTTGTACATCATGTGGCAATACAGCCTTAATGTCATTTGCGCCCGCTTCTTGTACACCTTGTCCACCAATTTGCTGGAAGGGCTTGCACTTTAAAAAATGCAAGAAGCAGAGATAGGGTGACTTCAACTGCACGTCAAAATGTTCTCATGATACAAATCAGCAAGGAGAGGAAGCTCGGTAAACGACTTAAATTTTTTCGTATCATAACATTTGAATGCTTTCACGCTAACTTCAACTCACTTCACCTAAATTGGTTCCCGTATCAGCCCTCTCACACTCAGGTGAACAGGTTGTGACAACCTTTCAGAGTTCTTCTGTGATATACATAATTTTGCTGTTACAAAATCAAACACAACACTGTTAATATCTTCAATAAATGTTGATTCTAGCAATGAAATAGTATAATTTTATGTTGCTCAAAGGCATGCAATACACCATCCCTCGAGGTTTATGATGTCTTTCTCTGAATGTTGGCCAGAAAAGGCTTATACAGGTGAAAAGTGTTAAATGTGTGGACCTAAATATGCTTGGACATATTGTCGAAGAGGCATGTCGAAATAAAAGTCTCATCGCAATAAAGAAAGGTGCATTTTTTCATCCTGCGTATTTGCATGGAAGTTAAATTACGAAAAAATAAGATATATGCTAGCACAAGGCAGGGTGAACTGCAGCTCAAAGTAGGGAGAGCCGCAGCCGACGTGAAATAGGGTGATAAATGAACAACAACATTGAATGCCGGTTTTAAGCAGGCTATTGCTAGTAACTGCCGTTAAAACACACGATCCCACCTATATCATCTGCTAGCTTAGAACAGTTCTCAGTGTCTTCACAAACCATAGTAAATAAAGTAGAATCTCATTATTTCCATTGCGCTTATTTCAAACTTCCGGATAATGCGAACTTACACTGTGGTCCCATCAAAACTATGTGTATTGCAATGGGTGAAAGCACTCTGTATATCGAACGCGGGAGCGCTTGCGACAGTTATTTTGAACATACCACGCTCTGAAAAAGCTCTCAGCACTAGGCCCAATCCTGCGGCGGCACCTCCGACATGTCATCACTGCGCTTAAGGAAGGAAAGGAAAGAAAAGACTGTGGTGGAATGTTTGCTCTCTCAAATGCTAATCTGCGAGGTGCCTGTGCCACGCCTCGGCCGCTTCTGTCCCTTCCACATAGACCCTTCTCCTCTTAACACCTGGTGCGAAGAGAGAGGGAAAAAAGCTGTGGCAGAGAGTTCGCTCCCTCTCTAATGCCAATTTGCGACGCACTGGTGCCACGCTTCTCTTTTCCGTCCCCGCCACGTAGATACCCTTCTTCTTTCATAGCAGTACGTGAAGAGAGCAAAGAAATTGGCCCCGTATCTGCATGTTAATTTGCAAATGTCGTCAAACGACGATACTCTTGCGTTCGGAGAGATTGAATGCAACGTTTCTTTGATAATCTACGCAAGAAAATCGGTGAGCGGTATTCTGAAGGCGCTGCGTAAAAGTGCCTCGAGCCTGCAGGGGAAGCGAATGAGGCACCAAACTGCATCCCACGTGAGACAAGAGCGCAATCTGGCAGTTATCTTTGACAATGAAACTTGCAGTTCTGCGACGGGCGTGGGCTCCCCTCTCAAAGATAAGGTGTAGAATGCAAGGCGATGGGTAGGTGCCACCACCGTGTCATCTTATCAAAGCGTTGGCAACACTTCCATTTTCGTGCAAGCATTGGATGGTCAGCGCTACGTGATAAAAGCTGTGGTCTGTACAATAAGCTACGTGTGCCTTTTCTAGTAAAAGACGCACATACAGAATAATACCTGTTTTTGTGGTGCCTCAGATATGCGTGATAATTGCTTTTTAATTGACACTTGCACAAGCAAGACACTCAACCTTGAGGAACATTAGTGGGCGCTGCGAATGGGGCTGCTCGTTTGGGATATCCGCTGGGATCGTTGAAAATACCAGGTATTGTTAAGCATGAACAACATACAAATGAACAGACAGACCAAAATGTTTGCGTCGAAGGTCGCCAAGAAAGACTATCGTCTTTAAAAGAAGCTGCCGCGCACTGTTGGTACTCTTTAAAATGCCGATCAGCTTCTCTCGGTGTGGAGACGCTCCTTCTTTCTCCTCATGTGCTGGCCACGCTACGGCTGTTGCGCAGACGGTAGCAGCTGAAACACAAATGCTGTCATCTTCGGACAGTGTCGGCACTGGACATTGCCGCCCGCCACTTCTCTTGCCAGTAGAATGCTTAAGCCGAAGTCGAAATGCTTTGTAAACTGCTTGCGAAATTAATTGACTCGTTGCGGGGCAAACGTGTGCAAACACGCATCACGAATTATTTCAATCAGTGATGGATGTCCTGTGATTTGTGAATAAATGTATGTCTTCTGAATGTTCCCTCTCGTGTGTTGGCTCAATGCACATGCGCGACTGCATGGTGAGGCCTTCGTTCATTACGCTTTCAATAATTCACTTCTTTTACTTCGAACAAATTTCCTGGCCTGTTCGAGTATGAGTTACTGTGACTCGACTGTAGTACAGGGGCTCACAGGAATACCTGACTTGTTTGTTTCCCGAAACACAGCATAATAAAGCAGTACTAACTTTCTGCATGTTACGTAGGCCTATAAAAATCAAGAAATACAAACTGAAGCTGCAGCCAGTGCTTCATTCTGCACAGCTGCCTCTACTGCATCCACCTCTCATGTTGTACCAGAAGGCAGCTGAAGAAGGTCAGCAGAGGCTGTGGTGGCTCCCGTCTAGAGTCGATGAAACATGCATTCTCTCGGAGAAAAGCCTTAACTCGTGCCTCAGCTGTCGCACCTCCTATATAACCTCTCTTTGTGTCTGCCAGACGCCGAGTTGGACCTACAGGATCCACAACATTACAGTTGAAACGTACGAGCGTAGATACCATATTTACTCGCACAATTTGAATACTCACATAATTTGCTCAACAGTATGATTAACCAGCCAGCTTTACTACAAGAAACTATTTGCTCGCATACTTTGCGCTCCCCAACCAGCCCAAGTCACCTCGCCAGCGCACACACAAACACATTCGACTTCATGATTCTCTGGTCAGGCATATCTTTTGTCGAGCTGGCGAATGCAGTCATACACAAAATGGACTGTGAGTGCAAGGTCCCTTCTTCCATGAACTTCTATGCTTTCCCTTGAATATCGTACTTGAAAACAGAAGCCTGTTTGTGTTGTCCGAAATGCTTGAGGATTTGCCTCCTATCTTTCCACTTTCACGGCAAGCATGTATTCCAGCGACACAGCACAGACGTTGGACATATGCAAGGACATGTCACATGAACTATTACCACCATTTTCTTATTTTTCTGTTTCACTTTTGCCAACCCCAGGTGGTCTAAATTTCCGGAGCCCTCCACTACGGCGTCTCTCATAATCATATAGTGGTTTTGGGACGTTAAACCCCACATATCAATCAATCAGTTTTGCCATCTGTTCATTTCGTTTTTACTCATTTGTGATAGGCTACAATAATTATATGTGATGCAGAATGCTGTTATAAAGCATACCAAAGAAAACTGAAACTATGCCACCAGCAAACATATCAGAGTTAAGTTCTTCAACATGCAATACTCAGTACGGCAGCCAGCAGAATAGCGCGTTGAAGAAGACTTAGTATGGAAGCTTGGGAGTGTTGGGTAGAAATCGGAGCGAACAGAGCGTGAGAGAAGACTGGGACGAGGAGCGGGGACACACACACACTAGGGGGACACACACAGCACTGTGTTTGCATCGCGCTTCCTTGTCCGCATCTTATGTTGCAGGGGGTTGCCTACAATAATAAAGGATACATATGTTCTCTGGTATCACCCTGCCGTGGGAACTGGTTTTTGTGGCCAATGTTTAGAAGACCAAAAAAATTAGGGGCACTTGAACAGGCTTAGCAAAACTAATGATAGCCCACTTTGAGACAGCGGTGACTGTGGCTGCAACAGTGATTTGCAAACCGGCTTTTAGACCAGCGATTTCTACTAGCCTTGCTGAAGACTGTATCGAGAAGAAAAGCACACATAATATGCGAGTATATACCGTATTTTACTCGGAAGCTTTGATTCGCCAGGCAGGTATATGGATTTATCAAAAACTACATTGATTTTGTCGCAATAATATGCAACAAAACAAATTGCCATTTTGTCTGTGTTATTATATGATTGTGACATTTTACTATTGCAGCGTCCCAGGAGGCCCACGTAGTGAAGAGTTAGCTTGCCACTGACTCGTTCACAGTTAATTTTATGCAGTAGGTGCCTCGTAGCAACTGACTGTATCAGCAGGCATGTTGGCTTCCACATACGCCAATAATTTGGTGTTTATAAAACTGGGAAGATCAAGAAACACTACACAGTGTTCTCTCACTACCCTATAATCCAAACATCCAGCCAAAAAAACCAACAAAAACAAAATTATGCAGATGAATATTGATCGTGATGCAGCTAGAAGCAGTGTAGTTTTTACCGACTGTGTGTTAAGTCAATATGAAGGGAGGTAACTTCATACCATAGCTTTACTCATAACAGTGTTCACTCTATTGTATCACAAGGAGTGAGTTTTTATAGCATCTACGACAAAAAATAGAATATGAAGTGTTTGATTCAAATGGAAGGCTTGACCATAAGACAGTATGCATCTGTAAAATAACTTGTTACATTCGAAAAAGAATGTTAGTAGAGTTGCACCCCTTTACAACAGACACTGATGTAACCGACGAACGGGGATAAAAGGCACCAGTGTGCCTGCAGTAAAATACTGATTGATAAGAAACTGCATATGTAGTACCTTGCTGATGAGACACCTCATCTAATAGAATCACTCCCTGGTGCATCTTTTATAAAGGGGTTCAACTGTAATACTGACTTGGCTGGTTGTCTCGCAAATAACTACAGCAAGAACAATAGGCTTTTATCCACAGCAGCACTCTACAACTGGTGATGCTTTGGTACAGTTAAGTTTAACATGTTGCCATCCAAGAAAATACAATAATTTCAGCTTGCCCCAAAGATATCACCCTGCAAATAATAAATGGCTCAAAATATTTTCATTGCTCGAATTCTACTGAATACGCCTAACGGCAGCATTTCCAGAATTAGAAGAGACCTTAAGAAATTTCTCCTATATACCAGAGCATTGCTCTTGGAGCTGCACGGCCAATATATATGGAACCCCGCCTCAATTGTGTTTTTCGTCATGGCTACAACTGTTCAGGCCATCAGAGGTGCTGTCGGTGGTGTGGCAAAACTGCGAAAAAAAAGTGAAACACGAGAAATCACCTTAGTCCGCATCCTGTGCAAACCTTCAAACACTACAGACTGAAGATAACCTTTGCAGCATTTCTTGCATGAGGCACTAAGTTCAGAGACTGCACATGTTCATTTAAGATGCAAAGCAACTCTTTGATCAGCCTGTGTAACGCTGTCCGTCCGTGTCGTCATGCTAAAGTGCCACACTGCGTTCCCCCCCACCGCAGTTGTTGGAAGGATGCCAAGTAGGTCATCATAGCTGCACATTGACGTCACTGTCCCCCTCACCCGCAGTAGGTACTGGCTTCTCCAAACAAACACAGGTGTTGCTGCTTCTCCGCCCGCTCGCAATACACTTATATATCGCTTCACCATCTCCACTGCCCGCAACGCTTAACCACCCATCGACTCAAAACACTCTTTCGGCTCATTTCTCTGCGATGAAACTCACAGAAAAGCCAACCCGCCTCCCGTGTCTTTCCGTTTCAAAGAAACGTTCACTCGAATAAAGGTTACACCGAGTTTTGCTTTAAACCGTTTTTTCAGCACCCGCCTTGACGCCTATTTCAGCTAGGTCAATGGCGGGTGCACCACTGCTGCTTTCCATTCTATCATGATTCCCTTCGGGGAAATGGTCAATACTTTTTTCTGTGGTGCTGCATCGCCTACAGCACTTTGTAATGCTGTAACAGCGTTGTAGCCCCCAACGAAAAAGGAGAGAAAATTCCCAGCAAGCGTGCTAAAAGGAACTGTGCGTGCTGACGTTTTGTGCATCATGCATCAGGCACTCCGAAGATGCACCTGTGCAGCCGGGAGCCCTGCCGTCAAGCATGCTGAACAAGTGTTGACCATTCCACAGCGACAGATCGCGACGAATTTTCACAACTTCATTTCACAGACTTATGCACAAGCTTCTCACATCCTTGAAATATCTTCGACAGAATATGTGTGTTAGAAGTTGTCTGTCTCCAAAAACTTGCACAATACATATAGCATGACACGGCACTTGACACGGCACTTGACACGGCACTTGACACGGCATAGTGTTAAAATGAAAGGAAACTCACGCATGGTTTTCTCCGAGCCTCCCCGTTCCTGTGATGCCTCATTGTGCCTGGGAGAGCACTGTACAGCTAGAACGAAGTAATGCCAATCCATTGTTAATGGCAGGTTAACAAAACAAAAATAAGATTGGTTGCAAGAACGCAATAGGTACACCTTATTTTTACACTTCATCTATTTTGTACAGGCACACATATTCTGCATTCTTATAATGCAACTTATACATACAGGATTAAAAAGTAAACACTGTAGGTCATTTAAATAACACCTCCACAAAGCATTTCCCAAACGTGGCCATGCACAAAGTACTTTTTTGTTGAAACTCGTAAGCCTTTTGCGCTTATAGATGATGAATAAGTCAGAATACGCAAGGAGGCACATGAGACCTTGGAAGCTTTCATAAAGTACGAAAAACAATATGTCGTTCGTGTGTGTGTACACATGAAGCTTCAGCCTTTACATACAGTTTCTCGAAAGAAGCGACTACGAAGTTTTATGGCACATGTGTTCTTTAGCGCAAGTGAAAGCTTACTTGTCAGTGTGTGTAATCATAGAATTGTTACGTAGAAAATGGCACTAAACATATAAAATGAAATTTTGCTAGCTGTGAAATATACAGCTGTGTATACACAACACAAGCTGCAAACAGTTCGAGGTGAGCACAAGTATGATTTGAGCGTGCGCAGCAGTATTCTGCATTCATACACTCTGCCATTTACAACTGTCGCATAAAAGCAGCACCATTTCTCAACATGCTACTTTTTTTACCCCATAAGCAGCACACAATACAGCGGGAATCAAAACATATTCCCTCAAATTTTGAGCACCATTTATGGTGCGCATAAAAACATTAGGCCTTCGTGCAGAGATCGAAGCTTCACTACGTTATTCAATTTTCTGGACACGAACACCCAAATGTTTCTCGCCTTTTTTTACCTCTTTACTGCCTTTTATTGTACCACTGCGATAGCAGTATGCCTTCAGACCTCTTAAATTGTTATCGCATCGCCGGCACAGCAGTTTCGTGCATGGCGGTGGCAAACGGCAGTTCTATTTTCAATACGCCTTCGTATGCAACTGTAAAACTAAGTAGTCTTTTATTGCTATCTATAATCGCATTGGCCGCAGTTTTAGGGGCAAAGCTCCTTAAGGCGTGGGCTGTGCGTCCCCTCTATGTAGTCAGCTTTTGTTTAGTTAATGCAGTGTTCACTAGACGGCGGTACCGTCACTGTATGTAGCCACCTCTCGTTTAGTTCTTGCAGTGTTCACTAGATAACGGTACCTGTAGCTGATGAAAAGATGCAAGATGTTATAAACTAGACGGTGGTACTTGTAGTTGATGGTGAAAGATGCGAGATGTTACAAAATAGGCGTGATGTAACATATGGCACGTGTCATTGGTGAAAGTCAATCGTTCAATCTAATGCGGCGACATACGCTAGTAGGAGCGTTGTAATAAAATTTAGAGGGCAAAATGCACGGAGGATTCATGGTTTACCAGGTTTACTTTCGGAGCTTCACGCACTCATCATCACTCACTTCGTAGATATGGCGGCACTTTTTTTTTACTGGTCGAGCGTTGGACGCGAGTGCACTTTTGGAGTTCTGTAATTTACATCATCGCCATACAGAACTGTGCAGAGAGCGACAATGGTTTCATCTACAGCAGTTGTGACTAACGAGAACCACGCGCGTACAAGACATTGCGTGCACCGGTTGCACTCGAAGTACTTCGAAAGCTTTGAGCATGCTGTTCGTGGGTTTCGTTCGACACTTTCGGTGCTAAATACCACACGCTGCAATGAGGAAAAACGTTCGCAGCATGCGAATTCTGGCCCAACGGACAGAGTAGAATTTGGCGGACGAACTTGTATCGGCCGGTTTGGCATCATTGTGGTTGTTTTGTAAAATGCGATAGTATAGTGGCTAGAAATGTAGCGATGGGTTCGCAAAAAAGCCTGGATCGGATCAGCCTGCATTTTTTTATCAATGGGCTATATAATATATATTAATAATAATACCTTTTATTTCTTCAAATAAAACAGTACATGTGACTAGGCCTGCCAAAGCCAATTGGTGGCTTGTGTGGCAGAGCCTGGCAGACAGTAAAACAAACCGGACGCTTTACAAGATTGTATTTTATGGCCTAAGAGGGATGATAGGACAAAAAACAACGTGAATATAACATTAGAAACAACAGGGCATATACGCAATAGTTACAAGCATTATACAATAGGTACAGCAATTGAAAGTGAAAAGGTATAAAGGAAAAAAGAAAGAATTGAAGCAAAAGCTTCTTTAGCAGGGTAATTGATTGATATGTGGGGTTTAACGTCCCAAAACCACTATATGATTATGAGAGACGCCGTAGTGGAGGGCTCCGAAAATTTCGACCACCTGGGGTTCTTTAACGTGCACCCACATCTTAAGCAAAGTAACACACTGGATAATTTTGCAGCATCACGCTTGCGAATGAGTGTATATGAAATAACACACGACATGCATTACAATCGTAGACAGATACGCCGTAGCAGATTCTTTAATTTTTATATTGTTTTTGTGCAAAAAATGCTGGGGAAAGTACATTGAAATAGGTTGGTACATAATGGGTTTGTATTCTAGTTCCATACTTTGTTGAAAACCGCGGCCTCCAGTAACGTACTTTGGGCCTTAAAGAACGAGAAGTAACATACGGAACCAGAAATTCTTTGGACCAGAAATGTTTTAAAACAACCGTTTGAATTACCAGATCATTGAAGTTTGGCATAAAGAGCGTTTTGAAAATGTCTTTCTGCATCAAAATTCTGATTTCCGGGAGAGTTTCATGACGACCATACAAACATGAAAAATGGTCAAATTCGGGAGAGCTTGCAGGTATCACATTGGCAGGTACCCTTGATTCGCGCTTAGTTTGCAATTGGCTCTACATGCTTGTTGTCCGCCTGTACTTCAAGGAACCCAAGATTGGGCTCCCTTTTCTACAGTCACTTTTCATGTGAACAGCGAGGCTGCGGTCGTATTTTCTCCTTTGACTTGTTATAGACTGTTTTGCTGCTTCGGTGGCCACTTGCATAAATTTTGGTTATTTTCTGCTATGTCAACCTCATTGTCGCGGTAGTGTTGCGAAAGTGCGTCAACGCACGCTTTTCGGCGCCCCTTGAGATCACAGCAGATACTGTTTTGGCTAAGGAGAGGTGCGGGTTTTTTAGTGACGAAAAATTGTGAAAAAGTGAGTTTTTGAAAAAGTGCAGTATCGCGAAGTTGAAACATTTAATGATCTCGCGGCGAAATCTGCAAGCTGTATTGAATCGAGAAGTATTAAAAAAAGACCAGGGCTATACATGTTCAGGTAGTGGCAAAACGATCGACCAGAAATTAGCTTAACATGTTTGATGTTCGCGCACCCGTAAGTTCTGAACGTGCATGGGGACCAGGATGCCGCTATCTTGGTGTTGTTTTGAAGTTATTTTCTTTGTGCCTTTTCTTTATTTTCAAAATAGCGCTGGTCCAGCGAGAGTGACGCTACCACTCCTTTTCCAAAGGTAGCTTGCGCCCATGTCATTGGTCAAAGCGCGCGCTCTCCCAGTGCGCTGGCCTCCTACTGGCTTGCCATGTCTGTTTCGCTTTTTTTTCCGAATCTCACGTTGCGATCGTATACTCGCTTTCGGCTGCTCCGCGACGTTCACTTTGCAACTGTGCTGCCACGTTTTAAGTACTCTGATTATGAGCTGCGCAAATGTCTGAAGACATTCATCTGAAGAAAACTACACACCGCGTATTTGGCAAGAAACAATGGCGACCATGGAATGCCCAACAAAGTCGGCGCAACATGTCCCACAATCGCCGCTTGACAAATTGAACACGCAGCTGGATCGAGCGTGAATGCCTAGAATGTCAGCACAAAGCTCATCATAAATTGGAATCGCCTGTTGAAACATCAAATAGATAGGGCCGCAGCCAACTACTTCGAGTGCATGCGCCTCATTCAGCCTAGCGTCGAGTGCATCCACGGAATACGCTGGCGATCGCCGGTTGGCGGTTTGTGTACGAAAACGCAACTTGGCACGTGTAGTCTGTATACTTTGTCGGCCCAATGCTCGAGTATTATGACGGAACGCCTCAATAACGCTTTTTTATCAACTGAAGTAATCAGCCAGCGTGCAGCAAGTGGGGCCGACGTGAAAAAGCATTTGGCGTCAAGGTGGAAACGGAAAGAAAGTTCGAACTTCTGGGCATCGACCCAGAATAGGATAACTCCGGTGATAGTAGAATGGAATTCTTGGTCGTACGTTTGAGCGTGTTTAATTACCTTCTCATATTTACGATTTGCACTGACTGCGGCGAGAGTGTCGAAGGATAAAAAAAAAACATGACTCTAGCGTGAAACTCGTGATCGCATTCTCAGTGTGTGGCAGCAATTCGTTTCACTGCGGGAGGCTGGAGATCCATAATAACGTCATTTATATATGCAACAAAGATTATGCAGCCACGAATGCGACTAAAAAAAGCTCGTGAATAGGCACAAGCCAACAGTGGACACTGCCAACAGCTTAGGTCATTTGTAAACTGAAGATGCAAGCCCATGTCATTACGAGAACTCAAATATGTTATTTTTTTCCTTTTTGTGTTTCTGTGACAGTGACTTAGGTGCAAATTGCGACAGCCCAGAGCACATAGGCATGTCATTTTTATGCACAGTGTACACATAGGAGAAATACAATAGTGAAGTGTTTCATAGCAGCTTTCTCGCACTATTTTCAAGGACAACGCATGTTAATATAGCAAATTTTTCGTGGTCCTTTCACATTGTTGTAACATATATAGCATTAACTTGTTTCTGATGGGCAAAGCTACACAATGACACCATTTATACAGTTACGTAGCAACACCACATCAATTTATGGGAAACTAAATCTTCAGATGCATTCTTCTTAGTTTCATGTTTCAGGTATAATACGTAGCCCTACGGGGCATTTGGACATGTTTTATTTACTCACAATAACACATTTCATACCAATGTGTTGGTATTGAATAGATCTGGCCGATGATGCTATTAATTTCCGTCTATATTTTTTCACCAAATTCTAATTCATGATGATAGTAAACAGTGTGTGGCAGAAGTTTTTCACTCATATTCGTATTCAGTCATTTACTTCACATTCGAAGTTTGTTGCAAACTATCAAATTAGCATCATAAGCTAGAGCACCTCTCTGGTAATTAGGATATATACTTTGTTCTTGTGTTTGACACCGTGAAATTGCCAAAAGCTTCGTAAGAAATATACTAATTGTGTAATACAAAAATATTACTTCTGTTCTAATGCAGCCAATGAAAATCTGCTTAGACATTAGGAATCTTCAGAAGAAACTGAATAGGTGTAATAGTTTCATTCAATTCAGACAAGTAACAAAAAAAGTTTTTCAAGACCCACGTCTCACGCTAAACGATATTGAGAATAGAAAGCGGCAAAACGCTTTTATTGGGTGCGCGTGGTGGTTCGAGAACAGCTTGCAGACGATAGCACCATGAATCGCTGCGGATGTGAAGTGAAACAAAGAAGCTATTTCCAACTGTTTCCAAACAGTGTGTGCCTATGTCAATTGTAAAATGTTAAGCTAAAAGATGGTTTTTTCTGCATTACCACATTTTTTCGCCCATCTCTCATGTTTTCATTAAATTTACCCCGCATAATAGGCCCACTGCCAACTTTGGTTCAATTTTCCGAACTTGTGCATTTATTACGAGAGTATATACAGTACTCCGGTTGCAAAAGGTATGCTTGAATTTGTAGCTATATTCAAGATCATTTGAATTTCGCCAAGATTAAATCCATGTGCTAGATAGTCCCTTTCACTCAATTCTCAAAGCATCGTACCATATATCTGTTACCACTGCCCACTTTTATATCTATTGCCGCTCACAGCATGCGCACAAGCTGCAGAATAGTGCGATGTCAGACCTGCATGCTGAAAAGTGCGGCACTGGTGCTATGTAAGAAGTGCCAACAGCATTTTTCCTTGAGCATATGTGAAAACGAACAACTGGTGAATGTGCACTGGTGTACACAGCAACACAGTGGCAAGGTTCCCGCCACTTGTTTAAGGGACACCAAGGTCAAGTAACAATTTAGGTGACAGTGAAAGCTCAATATGAAATGTCTAAAACAACAATATTATCAACAGCATTGCCCCACTTAACAAAAAATGGGGTAAATGAACGAGAACACATGCGTCAAAATAAGACTATCACAAAATGATCCCGATGACATCCGTTACAGCCTACAATTATAAATAATATTCGAACTAGCTGTTTTTATAAAGAACATTCCGTGCATCAAAACACGTAATAAAATACTGCTTGTTTGTTTTTGTTTGATTCATGGAAAAAGAACCACTGGACGTTACCATGGGGAATTGCTCGAGAGGTTCAATAGTTCAATTTTCACTTGGTTGAACTGGAGAGGCCCTGTCACGTAGCTTCCTAGGCGGTTCGTCTGACGTCATCGGGATCTTTTTGAGAATGTCCTACTGTGGCACATGTATTCTTGTGCATCTAATTTAATTCCTCGGTAAATACATTACTGTTGTTAATAATATAGTACTAATAAAGAAGCGGGAAACGCTATGCTAATGGATATAACGAAGCAATTGTTGTTGCCATTTAAATTCCCATACAGGCCCTTGTATATAAAAGCTATCTTGAAGAAGTGAACATTTTCTCACAATGAATATAACGAAGCATTCTTTGTCTACAATGAGCAGTTACTGATTACTTTGGTATGCGTCAATTCAATATCTTACAGCATGCCATGGTTTATATCTCATCATGGCTGCGGTAACTCAAAACTCGCACCTTGCGCTCCTCGGTACCCGCCTGCTAACAGCCGCTTTGGTGCGAGTCTCCTTGCTTCCCATTCCTAAGGAACTAATAGACTGGCCCGCGCAGCAACTTGCGCGAGCATGCGCGTCAGCCAGCATCCCCTATCATGTAGAACTCGTTGACCTCCTTGTTGACCCCTATCATGTAGAACTCGTTGACCTGCTTCTACCTTTCAGTTCCGTGCCGAGGCAGCAGAAATTGTAGCTTTGTTCCTTGTCGTTCACTGTGAAATAGTGGCACCACCACTATCAGTTTTCGCCCCTTCTGGTTTCCGCTTTTCTGCACAAAAAACTGTCGCCATTCTCTTCTCTCTCAAACGAGGCATACAGACAGACCATACCTTACACCTAAATCAAACGGAATTACCAGTAAAGAAAGAACATAAGTTTTCGGGTATAGTATTTGATAAAAGGCTTACATTCCTTCCATACATAAAAGCGTTAAAGAAAAAAGCATCTCAATTTCTGAACACACTGAAGGTTCTGTCACGCAAACACTGGCTTCAGATAGGACAGGCCTACTACAAATTTACCGCTCTGTTGTATGATCCTTCCTAGATAATGGTAGCATTGTATATGAATCAGCGAGGAAATCGTATCTGAAACAGCTGGATCCGGTACACAATGAAGGTCTGTGCCTTGCAACCAGTGCATTTAGGACGTCACCTATAAAGTCTGTATGTAGAAGCAATGAACCACCACTGGGAGACAGAATAATCATGCTTTCATGCTCATACGTTCTAAAGATTCGATCAATGCCCATCCACCTTTGTCACGCTATAATAACTCAATGCTCATCCAGAACACTATTTATTAACAAACCCCAAGGAATTAAGCCGCTCCTCCTCAGATTTGCCCCGCCGCGGTGGTCTAGTGTGTTGTGACTCGGGGTGCTGAGTCGTATCCCACCTCTGCCAACCAGTTGTTGCGGGTCGGAAGGAAGGTCGCTGGAGGATACGAAAACAAAACCCGGTCTCTTGTGGTAGCGTGGTGTAGCTTCGGGTTGAGGAAACGAGCGCTTACAAGATGGGGATACGAAAAAACAAACAGGTTTATGGCACTATTTACAAATATTTACAGCATGAGGTTAAGAGTTCACAAACCACGAGCGTGGTGGTTAAACCGTTACATGGTTCAGAGCTTTCACAAACTACGAACGTGGTGGTTGAACCTTTACATGGTTCAGAGCGACGTCCCGCACTCTGCAGCGTCCTTATAAGCCCTGTCGGGCTCCTCCTTCTTGATGGGAACACCAATCACACACACACAACAGGTGAGGGGTACGAGCATGCACGGCGCACGTGAACATCCAATTTTGAGTCGAGATCACTGCACTGAAAGGTGCAACCAGAGGGGCTCTTGCTCGTCGTGTGTGTCGCTAGTCGAGGGGTCCCAAGCTTCGGACAGCAGACATCAAACGGTCCGCCAATCTGTCCGCTCAATTAGCAGGGCACTTTGTGGCGGCGGTCACCGTTTCTTCAAAGGAAGACGCTGTCTTTGTTGTCCTCTCTGGAACGGCTTACAGCTTCGTGGCGACACGACGTCTCATCCTCCGGCTAGCAGGGACAATACCTGGCGGGCATAGGCAGCCAACCAGTCGGCTACCTCTTAGAGGATTAAAAGAGCGCCACTCCCCCGTCATCTCTTGACGCTGGTTCCGAGAAAACTGGGTTCTAGGCGTGGGAACGCTGCCCGGTTATGCTTCTCAGCGACAGCATGGCGCCTACTGATGGTGGTCATAACAGCTTCCCCCTCACCAGATGAGTCACGGAGGGCAGCAGTCAACACTGCTGCTCGCAGGGACGACGAAAGGGTCAGTATATGAATGCCAGGAACTGGCCTTCGCTTGTGGCATGGTCCGGGTGATTGCCGAATCTTCGACAGCATCTCTGATACTCGACCACCTGTACAAGCAAGCACTCGGCCCCCTTCAAACAAACCAAGCCAAAAGAGGGATAGCAAACCAATTTTAATTACTAGCTTTAACAAAAGCTCACACTCAGAACTCTCAGGACTCACTTGCGCTGAGAAACCAGACGTGCTACCTTACAAATTTACATACGATGCACGAAAAAAACTAAAATATCAATTTTGATACACCAAGTGCACTCCAGAATGGTTTAGAAAGAGCGGCTGAGCGCGTCAACGTTTCCATTCAATTTGCCCTTTACCAAATGCCAAAATTATATTTTCGAAGAATCAAGCTCTGCCTCACAAGACGACTGTTCTTTTATGTCACGGTTTGCAGCCAAGTAAAGGGACACTGGTCTGTCTCTACTTTAAGTTTACCCCCCCTGAGATAACACTGCCACTGATGAATGCTCTACACAATGCAGGCGCACTCCTTTCCTGAAGCGCAGTACGTTATCTCACGAGAGCCCAAATTCTGGCGCAAGTAAAGCGCAGCTTTGCTTGATACCATTGTCGTCCTGATATAAAACAGCAGGCTCCCTTTCATCGCTGACCACTTTCCTCGGTTCTGTCCCGCTGAGAGCATCAGTCAGGAACTCGGATTCAGTGAGCGCTAATTTTGTCCGAACGTCCGTCTCTGTTTACGGCCGCCCATAATTGTCTACCACTGAGACATAAAGCTCACCAGCCTCCCGAAAGCTTAACCTAAGCTGTGACCTAACGGTCTACCTCAACGGTTAGGGAAAGCTTGATGATCTGCTCATATGATCACTAGATCAATCATTCTTTAAATGAGACAACAACAAAAAAGTAACAAACACTGCCTTCTAGCAGGTTAGTTCGTTTACTTACATGCCTTTGCTAACACCTTTGATTAAAAAACAAAACACTGAGTTCTTCTGAGCGCTTTCATTTATTCTCATTCTTACGGCGCTGCAAAATTCACGGCACTACTAACCAAACACTTAGGCCTTCACAGATGGTCAAAATGTTCATCCTTACATTACGTTGCAACACACCGTGTACAACACAAAAAGAATGGTAAGTGCAATACTCATCAAATGCACCTCACAATATTGCACAGGGTTTAGCTAAAACTGTGCACCAATGGCTCTCAATTCTCATAACGCGCAACAACTCCACTGTGTTGCGCCAAACTTATTCATTTTACGAAATCATCTGGTCTATGTTAATATCTTCTTCCTTAAATGCCAATTCACTCCACATCCACATGACAGTAAAGGCATACGATATTAAACTAAACCTTTGAAACACAAAAAAAACAATTTCTCTGTTTTTACCTTCTCGGTATATTCGTACAAATGATTAACGGACTTCAATTTTCAGCCTTTAGTTCTGCCGTTTTCCTTTTCAAAGATTTACTCCGCATCATGTAACTTACGAAATTAAAATGACTCAAATTTGCATCTCCAATGCAACACTGAGTAACAATATTTAACATGCCTGTGCAAAAGTTACTCATACTGAACGCGAACTTTCTTCTCATGGTGCTTTTAATCGCACACGATGGGGTTGCGGTCCCGGCGGTTGTCGAGCACGCCAGAGGCTACAAAATGCACAAACTCTTAGCAGTGCACTTCGGCCGGCTTTCGGAAGGAAGGTCGCTGGAGGATACGAAAACAAAACCTGGTCTCTTGTGGTAGCGTGGTGTAGCTTCGGGTTGAGGAAACGAGCGCTTACAAGATGGGGATACGAAAAAACAAACAGGTTTATGGCACTATTTACAAATATTTACAGCATGAGGTTAAGAGTTCACAAACCACGAGCGTGGTGGTTAAACCGTTACATAGTTCAGAGCTTTCACAAACTACGAACGTGGTGGTTGAACCTTTACATGGTTCAGAGCGACGTCCCGCACTCTGCAGCGTCCTTATGAGCCCTGTTTGGCTCCTCCTTCTTGATGGGAACACCAATCACACACACACAACAGGTGAGGGGTACGAGCATGCACGGCGCACGTGAACATCCAATTTTGAGTCGAGATCACTGCACTGAAAAGTGGCACCAGAGGTGCTCTTGCTCGTCGTGTGTGTCGCTGGTCGAGGGGTACCAAGCTTCGGACAGCAGACATCAAACGGTCCGCCAATCTGTCCGCTCAATTAGCAGGGCACTTTGTGGCGGCGGTCACCGTTTCTTCAAAGGAAGACGCTGTCTTTGTTGTCCTCTCTGGAACGGCTTACAGCTTCGTGGCGACACGACGTCTCATCCTCCGGCTAGCAGGGACAAAACCTGGCGGGCATAGGAAGCCAACCAGTCGGCTACCTCTTAGAGGATTAAAAGAGCACCGCTCCCCCGTCATCTCTAGACGCTGGTTCCGAGAAACTGAATTCTAGGCGTGGGAAAGCTGCCCGGCTATGCTTCTCAGCGACAGCATGGCGCCTACTGATGGCGGTCATGACAAGTGGCTAAGGTACTCGCCTGCTGACTCCAGGTCGCGGGTTCGATTCCCGGCTGCGGCGGCTGCATTTCCGATGGAGGCGGAAATGTTGTAGGCCCGTGTACTCAGATTTGGGTGCACGTTAAAGAACCCTATGTGGTAAGAATTTCCGGAGCCTTCCACTACGGCGTCGCTCATAATCAAATGGTGGTTTTGGGACGTTAAACCCCACAAATCAATCAATCAATCCTCAGATTTGAAGAGAAGTGCCGAGACTTGAATATAAAGGACACGTTGCCGTTGATTGCTCAGAGACTCAATGCACTCCCTTTTTGGTACTTCGGCTCCTGATCCGCAGATCGCGGGTTCAAATCCCGGCTGCGGCTGCTGCATTTCCGATGGAGGCGGAAATGTTGTAGGCCTGTGTGCTCATATTTGGGTGCACGTTAAAGAACCCCAGGTGGTCGAAATTTCCAGAGCCCTCCACTACGGCGTCTCTCATAATCATATGGTGGTTTTGGGACGTTAAACCCCACATATCAATCAATCATCATCCCTTCTTGGTACTGCCGCCCCTCTGTGTGCGACTTCACGCTGACTCAATTTCAAAAAAAGAAAACCCCGCATGAGCATATACTACAAGAATTTCTAGCAATTCAGGCAAAATATGCGATACACGCAGTGTTTTACACCGATGGTTCCAAATCGACACGATATGTTGGAAGCGCGGTAATACACAATCACTGGGAACATACAGTTCGGTTACCGCAATGTGCTTCCTTTATTTACCGCAGAATGCTACGCTGTATCAATAGCGGTGCAAAAAATCAAAAATGAAAACATCGAGAAAAGTAAAATATACGCAGACTCATTAAGTGTACTAAGAGCCCTTCATCCGAGAAATGCGTGTGTACCAATGTTAGGCGACATCCTACAAAACATAATAACAGTCATGAACAAGGACACGGCATAAAGCTTTTCTGGGTACCGAGCCACGTCGGAATCTGTGGAAACAAATCAGATGATTGTGCAGCAAAAGTGCGATGTAAAAAAAAATAAAGAACATCAACATTCCCTACAAAGATGTCGTAAAATCACTACACCACAAACTCAGAAATGCATGACAGGCTAGATGGCACTCAGAAACAGAAAACAAGCTCCACCTAGTGAAACCCACCTTAGAATGGAAGTCCTGCTCACACCAAGAACGGTTCATAAAAGTAGTTTTATGTCGTTTACGCATTGGTCACACACAGCTCACCCACAATTACTTACTAGCAAAAGAGGAGAAACCTCCGTGTCCGAAATGCGGAGGCGAGGTATCTGTAAATCATATTTTAATGTCATGCACTAAACTAGAAGAATTACGGAAAAAAAACATTTTATCGTATTTTACAATCAACATATACCTCTTCATCCTGCCCTGCTTTTAAGTTAAGACGCGCTTGTTGATAACTTGGAAGTTTTTAGCTTCCTGAAAGAAGCAGGTTTTTTAGACAATCTCTAAACTTATACACTGCATCGTATAAATACACAGGAACACCTCGGAGGGCTTCCCACTTTTGAGAAGATGATCGAGGTTTTTTTTTTTAGACCTGGTTGGTATCCCCAAGGCCCTTGCCTAGGCAATGACTTGGCGAGGCATCCCAACATTTTAAAAGAATCATACCATGTGTTTGGTGCATGATGGCCTAAGCTGCCTATGTACCACAAAAACTAAACCAAACCAAACATCTAAGATTTGAGTTTGAACCCTTACTTGGTGATATATTGAACACGATCGTCTTAAACAGCGATATTGCGAAGATTCGTTTCTGCTGGGTGTCAAGCTACACAGGGATAACAGGCAACAAAAAGGCGGACAAATGTGCGTATTTAGCAGCTGAGACAATGGTTAAGCAAATAAACATTCCCATTAAAAACTGCCTCCGCACTATTCGCATATCATTATCATTAAAATAGCAGCAACAGTGAGACTCTTGCACAAGTAATAAACTGCATCTGATGAAAGCCACGGTGCGTGAACTTAAGTCGTGCCGGCATGAGGAACGCTTCATAGAGGTTATCCTTTGACGACTCCGAATTTAGCTCACACACCTCACCCACAACTTTTTCCTCAAAAGGGAAGTCATGCCACAATGTGAAAAATGAAAACAACCATTAACAGTTATGGATACCCTAATCAATTGTCCTTACTTAGAAAAAGAAAGATGAAAGTACTTTGGAGAGTTTTTCAATTGTCTAATACCGAGACATCCGAATCTATACCTAGGAGTGCACCCATCAGTTCTGATGTGTAATGTTTTATTTTCTGAAAGAAAGCGACTTTTTATATAAACTTTAGAGCTATTGGTTATTATAAAACACCCTGTGTTTGGCGCCGCTTGACCTGAGCTTCCCTTGCGCCAATAAACCCAATATGAGTAGCTGTTTCAGAGTTATGTCTTGCTGTACAGCCGGAACACTGAAAGTATGCTGCAATTGACTGAATAGAACACTCATTCAAAAAAATGAAGTAAGGGGTCAGTGTCAGCTCTTTGCATATCGCATAATTTATGTGCAGAAATTCATCAGAATTTTAACAAGGCTATACAAATTCAAAAATCTGTGAGCAGAGTATGACGGGAAGGAAAAGCACGTTTATCTTTATTGAGCTGATCAGCTTCCCAGCAGCACTGTAGCTAAAGAAAGCGTGGCTACTGCCACTTATGTGGAAGGATAACAGAAATATGATATAAATATTTCGGTATAAAATGCACACAATACCACTATACCATCATTTTAGAGTTTTTAAGACGCTGTAAGAGGTACAATTATTTAGAGACATCTGAATCTTGCCTCACATTTTACTGTTCTCTATATTCGTCCTTCATGCCTTTCACTTAGCGCAACTAAATGAAAATATTGATGGAGATACAACGGATTGGAGAGATAAAAAACTTAGTAAACCATAAAGTTATGAAGCGTGGAAGCTTGGGCAAGTTGGTAGGACATAACTGAATGCAGGAACAGCGCAACCTACAAGTAGTTACTTCGTAACTACGGAAGCGAAAAAACACAAGGACAGAAAAGAGCATGCAGCGCTCTTTTCTGTCCTTGTGTTTTTTCGCTTCCGTGGTTACGAAGTAACTACTTGTAGGTTGCGCTGTTCCTGCATTTAGTTAGTAAACCAACTTAAATATTTCTTAGGACTGGTGACGTATTACTTGAAGTTTCTACCAAATTTGTCACTCAATTTGGCTGCGTTGCACCACTTGTTGTCAAATTGGTACCCTGGTGTTAGGGGAACGCACAGATTCCAGCATTTCAAGAAACCAAAAGTGCCGTGAGCAATGCAAACTTTCTTGTGCATTTTGATTCTCAGGAACCCCTGCGGTTTGAGTGTGATGCGTCGGCGGAAGAACTAGGCGCCGTTTTGTCTCACTGCATTAATGGGGTGGATAATCCTATCACTTTCCGCTCCAGAACTCTGACGTCGGGAGAACGTTACTATGCACAAATTGAAAAGGAGGCCATTGCGCTAATTTTTAGCGTTGTGAAGTTCCGAGATTTTTCGTTTGGCAATAGGTTCTCTTTGGTGACCGATCACAAGCCTTTGACTGGCTTGTTGATTCCGGACAAACCCATCCCGCAAATGGCAGCGACATGAATTAAACGTTGGGCGCTGCTCTTTGCAGCATACACTATAGGGCAAAATTACCCAAAAAATGACAGCGTATCCACGGGGTGGATGAGGGAGAGGGGGCGAAGCATCCGCTCGTGTATTCGTTCTTGCTTCCGTCCGTTCGTGCGTCCATCCATGCATCCTTTCATGCATCCATCCGCCCGTCCGTGCGTGCGTCTGTACGTGCGTCCGCACGTCCATCCATGCGTCCGTCCATGCACTCGTCCATGCATCCACCGTGCGTCCGCTCATGCGTCCATCCATTCATGTAGCCATCCCGGCGTCCGCTCATGCGTCCATCCATTCATGTAGCCATCCCTGCGTCCGTCCATGCATCTGTCTGTGTGTTCATTCGTCCATCTAGTCAACGCTCCAAGTACAACAATATCGCATTTTTTCATTATATATTCCGGATATAGAAGCACCGCCATCCAGCAGACATCCTAAGGACTAAACGAGAGGTGGCACACACACACTTTCTTACGGCTGGCGCTTCGTGTCTATTTCCCACCTTTAACCACCTCGAGTTCATGGTATATACTAGTTCACTGTATTCATGGCACTGCGGCCAAACGCTCGCTAAACCTTTCTGAAACAAAGGAGGTTAGGTCCAGCAAGTATAACGTAGCAACCTTTTCTTGTCAGATACTGCTCAATGTACATGCCAATGGCTGCTAACGGGGAATGAGAGACAGAAGAATTTGGCGTTTAGTTAACGCGAACGCTGCGATTTTTTTATTGTTCAACAACGCACAGGAGAAATCTTCTACCGGCACCCCCTTGGAGGTCAAAGCGTAAGACATGTTACGTACTATGAGGGACGAATGGGTGCCGCTTTGAGGAGCTTCGCCCCTAAAAGGAGTATCAGCCCAATGGTCGCGCGCGATGAACGGATAAACCGTTGCGGAGCAGCCACAGAGAGAAGCGTGCCGCGTGAAACCACTTACCCCCGTATTCACAAACGCTCCTCGACTCGACCCTTCAATTGAAACGCTCCTTGAGTGGCGTTTTTCTATTTACAAACCGCTCTTCACTTAGAACGTTTCCTTCACTTGAAGAAATCTCGAGCGTTTCCTCGAGATTGTCAAGGAAGCGATCAAGCTACCTTGAATCATCCCCCGAGCCAAGTATCATGACGGACTACACGTCGTTCGTCGATTATGTTCTCCGCGTCGACGAGCTGTTTGGCGACGTACAGGACGGTGTAAGCATACCACGCCAACTGTTGAGAGACCGGTTGAACCCCATGAAGCACTTCACAGACAGTGAATTTCTCGCACGCTATTGCTTCACCAAGAGCAGCGTGAAGTAGCTACCTGAGTGGTTGCCATTTGAGGAGAGCTGCAGCAAGCGTGGCCACCCTCTTCAACCTGTGAAGCAGCTTCTGATTGCGCTGCGCTTTTATGGAGCGGTTCTTTTTATGTTGTGATGGGCGACTTGGTGAATGTGTTTCAGCCGACGATGAGCCGCGTCATTGAACGTGTGTCACGGCTGATTGCGAAGCACTTGTTCCTAGTTGTCGTGAATTTCCTTAACTCCAATGACAAGTTCCGTGAGACGATGATGGAATTTACCGGATCACCAACTTTCCCGGTGTGCCTATGTACCCACGTCCGCATGAAATCACCTGGTGGGCCAAATGGTGAAGTTTACCGCAACCGGAAGGATTACTTCTCCCTAAAGGTTTAGGTAACTTGTTATTTCTTCGCTGCTAACGTTGAAAGCTTTGCAGCACTTCTAAAATATAGTAATTCAACATTATTGCTGCACAAGGCATTCCATAAACAGCATATTAGCAAAAAAAGCTTCATGGTGCATGCCATTGTAAGAACGTGGCGTTTTTTTATTTTTTTGTTTAGCTTGTTCGCAACGCAATAAAGCTGTACTCACAAGAAAGACCAAATCGAGATTTAAGCCCGCGGATTGCTTACTAGAACACCAAACATCACATGTTCTCCCGCGGTCCTCCTTCGGTCCGCGCTAGGCAATTCGCGAGATGAGCGAGGAGGCCGATGTTCCATTTGCAAAGCTAGAAGAAGAGCGCGAGGGGGGGACTAAAGCTTTTTGTTGCAGTGGCAATTCACCCCTCTCGTGCATGTGCTGGCTGCGGAGCGATCCTAATAGCGTCACACATTGCATGAGTGTTTTGTCTGCAATGACGTCTGTCCCGTGAATGCAGCTGATATTGGCCAACAAATGAAATAGCTTTAGATATCTATGACAGCAGCTTTTCATTCTGAAACAAAAGTGAATATTACTGCACTGAAACACGATCATGCAGGCATTAGGTACGTACGTAGTAGACGACTGCTTCAGCCCAAAAACACAGTATAACATGTATTGCATTTTCCATGCGTGATTGCAGGGCCGAAGCTACAATTATATGGCGTCGTTTTCAGCTGGCCGGGATCAGTGCACGACAGTTGTATTTTCGACAACAGTTGCGCACGCGTTATGTATGATAAAAAACGAGTACCGGGTGTTCTACTTGGCGATGCTGGATACCCCTGCACGTCTTTTTTCATGACCCCGATGGCTGACCCACCACTGGGCAGCCCTGGGAGCCGGTTAGCACACCTGTATAACCCTTTAACTTTCATCTCCAGAACGAAACGTGTACGTGTGTGCTACCTATAGCGCTTGAAGTCTTTGTACAATAAGTGTGGTACATGTATAGTTTTTTGTGCACTGAATATATCTCATGTTACAAGAGAATCGGCATATTAGCAGCAACAGTTTTAACTAGCGCCTTGGTTATGATAGTGAAGTGTATCGTTTAAGTCCATACAGTAAGACGACATTGATTTCTTTGCATAGGTATCAAGCAGCTCCCATCCGCACTAGAAACACGATCGAGCGGGCATTTGGCGTGTGGAAACGTCGCTTCCCGTGTTTAGACATGGGGCTACTAAACTAGGCAGGAGTGCTCCACAGTCATTACAACGGCCTGTGCTGCCCTACACAACCTTGCAGTCCTGAGGCAAGATGCGGAACCGCCACCTGTGGTTATCCCACAACACTTAAGGCGGCAGCAGCCTGATGTGGCGAACCAAGCCGACACCCTACTCGCATCTCAATGCCGAATGTGGCTGATTACTCGTGCATTCACTTCGCCTAATGAATAAATTGTCTACAATGTTTTTTGAGTAGACCAACAATCTCAGATTGGGAAATCTATGCATGTTCAAGTACGAGAGCATGCTGAAAAATTCTTGAATTTTTCGCGTTTTGGTTTTTTTTTTTCATTCTTTCCGGCTTGCAACAATAAAATTTTTTGTTACTCTTGAAGCTGTTGCAGATGTCTTTTAAATGAAAGCATCAGGTGTGTGAGATTTCACACATGCTTTATTTTTGTTCCGGCTGTGTTTCTATGTGCTGCTGCTGCTGTTTTTTCTGTAATTCAAAAAGGAGCTTCTGGCACTCGATGTTGACGAACCATTTTCGCTGCTCCAGCTGCTGCTCCAACAGCTGCACTTGCATTTTAAGCAGCACCTGCTCCCGCAGCACTTGCATTCTGTGCATTTTTCGTTGGCGCAAGAGCTGCTGCTTACTCATGCGCAGCTCTAGGGCATGCAGTTGTGCCTTGCGCTGCTCATCAGTTTTGAGTGCCTCCGTTCGAGCAGCAACTTCTGGGGCGAGCACACGCTCTATGGCTGCTATGTGACTTCGCGTTGATTTCGGCTGTTGACATTCTCCACACCAACCATAATTTACCTATTGTCTTCTGGAGCTGCTGCTGCTGTTTGTGACTCCTCGTTTCCAGAAGCAACTACTGCCAAGGTGTGAGAGGGACAGCTTGCGCAAGCACCTTCCATGGGTGGCTATGTAGTCTGAGGTCCTGAGGAGCGAGCAGCCTCGCTCGATTGCTGTTGTGGCTGAATTGTCTCGTCTGCACACACACAATACAATTGCATAATGTAGGGAAACGGAACACGTGTAAGCATTGTCAGCATGACTGTTAGACGCTGCCGCAAGTAGAAATACATGCACGCTTTATATCACGCATCAGGCCTTCAAGTAAAAAAAAAGTGTGGCAGTTTATCCGGGTCATGTCCGGCCTGTTACTTGCACACACAACTCATAAGACTTTTCTGTCCAACCAGAATATTGCTATGGCAGTAGCTCAGAGAGCTTTACTGCGGAATACCTCAGAAGCATTTTATTTTAAATAACTTTACGCACATCCTCTTTCTGAAGTGCGCGATATGCGTTAACCACATGTTTCATGCAAAAGGCGGGCTTAATTTTACGTAAAACTGTAGAAATAACTTACCTTCAATATTCCTGTTTTATGTCAGTCACACCACCCGAGGAGCAATGTCGCCAGCACTTTTATGTCTGCATGCAGTTGGGCCTTATGACTAGCGGTGCCTGTGCTCCCGATGTCGGCCAACTTATAATTCTCGGTAACTCCAGCAGCTGGCCATAGCTTGGCATTGGTAGTGTCTGCACGTACAAAAGAAGAAGAACTGGTATTCTGCTGGCATGAGAGGTAATCAAAAAACCTCTTTACGGTACAGGCACAAATATTCCATGCTTCTGCGTGAACACGTGAGATTTTTAACAAATTGGTACGTGATGAATACGTAAAAATAATTAACAGTTGTAAATATGAAAATGAATAATATGAGCTGGTGGAATTCAAACCCGTCTCTTTGCAAACATACAAGCCCCTTAACAGTAATGACACATGGTGAAAGATACTTAATGTACATGCATATGGTATCAGACACAAAAGCAATAAAGAAAGTGAATGTCCTTCACAAATAGGAGCTTCAGTTGTAGCAAAAATGTTGAATCAATTTGTGAATACTATCCCTGACAGGTCAAGAGTACTAGATCGTGGGCTAGTCAGCCTCTTGCTGCCAAAAATTGGCGCTGGGCAAAGGGCGTCTGAACACAAAATACAAAGCTGAAATACAATCCCAAGGTTGGGCTAACTACAAGGCTACCCATGATGTGAAATGTATTTGTATATGTCACACAAGTACTTGCTAAACCACGTCAAATTATGCTAGGAACGTTTTAAAGGAGCCATACATAGCATACATTCTGTTAACGCCATGGCATGTTCTTGAAATGAGAATGAGATTTATTTGTACACGTAAACTTTAGTAAATGGATATGCAAATGGTATGAACAGTGGCATTAGTCACAAAACAAAACAACATTGAAACGCAACGTCTCGCACATTGTATACATGCATAAGTTGATGCAATATAGCAACACTACAGCTGCTACATCTGACAGTTTTTGGCCATTGGTCTTCTACCAAGCAGCTCTTCCGTGTTGTCTCGGCTACCAGTGAGCATGCTTTCGAAAATCCGTGACGGCGATAAAGAAAGCACTGGCTGATTGAGGTGGGCTCCATCGCTGTCATACGGGTTCTGGAGCTGTGTCCCCATGTGTGATGCCGCAGCTTCAACAAGCGCCAATGAAGGGCTCATTGGCCGGCAGGTAGATGGCCCACCCCCTAAGGTGCGAAAATGTTGTTACATGAATACATCGAAATTTCAAGTGACGGCACAAAGAAAGTGCTTACCTATTTATTTATTTATTCTTAAAAACCTTATAGAGCCCGATACGGAATCGAATAAGAGGTGCTAGTACAAAGTAAATAGAGAAAAATACATCAGTAAATACAAGATAAGAAATTGAGAGAAAAAATTGTACAGTGACTTAAGTTAGCGAAAAAAATATGTCCTGCAAAAATACACAGAAATACTGACGAAGAAACCAAAACATGCACTTATATATAAGATATATGTATATACAGTGCAAAGCACGTTCATACTGCACAAAATCATTTCTTAATTCATAATAAAATGACACACTTGGCACCCGATGGCGAAAAAAAAGTGCAGGAAGATTTTGCCGGAAAAAAATGAACGATGACGACGCATTGCTTTTTAAAAATTGTTTCTGCAAGCGAAAAACCGTCACATCCTCCCCTGAAGCAGAACCCTGTGCGCGCCTATGATTCGCACAATTCTTGAAGGTACACATTTATTTACGACACATAATTCAAAGCGCAACCTATGCCCTCATTAGGGCGTTTTCTGATAGCTATCGCAAGAGGCGCAATTCGAAAACTCATACATGACCCCAATACGCAAACGCTACGCCCAGGAGGCCTGCAAGCTTCGTGCTATTCGAAAAATCCCCGTTCACAGTAGTAAACAAACATAAACTTACCTGTGACATACAGGTTTCACTTTTCCTCTGACTGCTTCTTCTTCCTGGACTTTTCATTATCTCACAGATTACGCAGCTGTGCCACCGTAACGCGACGAATGTCTGGTTGGCTGTTGTACTCGCTCGTCAGCTTTTCCCAGGCACTGTCCTTAGCGCGCTTGGCGAGCGCGTCAGTTCTCTTGTTCTCGATGATTGCCTTGGGCCACGTCATCAGATTGACAAGCAGTTCACGCTCCTCACACGTGAACACGAACCACGTTATGGTGGTCTTCCTGCCGTCACGCACGACGCCACGGTCGTCTTTGAAAGACATTGCACCGTTAGTCACTACGGCACCACGACACGAGGTGCAACAAAACTTTGTTCACGCGTTCAAACGAGTCTTCGCAAAACCGGCATCCAATCCTGGTGTCTTCGGCTCTGGCGTGGCTTGGTTAATATGGCGCCTGCCTGATATCGAAACTAGCTGACAATATTTGAAATCTTGCTTATTACTTCCGCCGTATACACATTTATTGATAGTCGACAATTTTTGAACCTATCCAAAGTGTTTCAAGCTATATTTGCGTTATTTATTGTGGTTTTTTATCACATACCCTCGCTACCAGATGCGTCTTGCATAAGTCAAGTGAATTTAGGAGCGTTTCTCGAGTCGGCCCTTGGCGAAGGAGCCCTCGAGTAGGGTTCATGAAACGGATCGGCTCCTTGAGTGGATGAGCACGCTCCACCTTGACTTCGTCAAGTCGAGGGGAGCCCTTGTGTAAAGGAGCATTTGTGAATACGGGCCTGAGTCTCCAAACGCGCTCCAAAGAGATGCACCACTCGGGGATTGCAGGCAGCGCCAAAAGCGTTGCCAAAGTGACCACCCTCCTTCTCTTTTTTCCTCCTCTGCTGGGTCATTCTTTCCCCGTATTTCGCCGGCGATGGATGGTGCTGCGTCGCGTTCGGAGCACTCGACCACGGCCTCCTGAATTCGACGATCTAAGAATTACGAATTTGCGCTTGTCTGTACGCTTGGATGAGGGTGGGCTGCTGCTTTTGCGTTTCGCTGCACCCATGAAGTCTGGAGCAAGTCTCGACACGTCACCACGCCACGCTGTATATCTGTGGCTTAGAGATAGTAACGACTAACACACGACAGCAACAGTTGGGAAGGCCAATGTGGTGGCCGAAAAGACAACAGGCTTATTGGATATATACTTCAGTCCGACTCGGGCAGAAAACGGCGCTGGATTCTAAGGCAAGTTGGTTATCACTCTTTACTCTACTCTACTTGTCGCATGTGCGATACGGATCGCGCTTACCGGCAAAAAGCTCGGTCGTGTTGTATATCGCACGCACGAAATGCATCGTGAAGGTCAGCTTCGGTGTTTGCTGTTCGCCGGTGCTTTGCGACTGCCTGGAAATTGGCCGCCATTGCCGTCGGCCTCCCATACGCTCGCTCATCGAGTGCTCGCCTGTGTTCGCCACCGCCATGAGCTCCGGGCTGACGATATTGGAGTGAGACCTCGTCGCTGAGTTGGGAGTCGTCAAAAACACGTTGCGGGTTCTCGTAAAGAGCTTGGTTGTAGTATGTCGCGCGCTGTAAGTGCGCTGGCACGGGCTGGCGGGGCTTTTGCTAGCGTCGGAACTCACTGAAAATTGGTCGCCATTACGGTTGGCTTTCCCGTCAGTCGGTCGCAAGCATCTCGGCGCCGTCTATTGGCCGTGGTGGCAGACTCGCGTTTGCGCGCTGCACTCGCTCGATTTTGTGGAAAAGGGCCGCATTACCGTCGATTTCTTCGGCGCTAGGCCCAAACCAGCTCGGCGCTGTTCGTGGCGGCAGCCAAGCGTACGCGCACTCCCCTGTTCGAAGTTTGCTGGCGACAGACACTCCACGTGCAGGGCCGTGTTTGGTCTCGCGTTGGCTTGCTCGAGCTGAACGACATCGCTCGCTTAGGACTCGCCGACTTGTTAGTGGCACAGTGGTTCGCGAAATTATGGCAGCGTCCGCCGCTCCTAAGCTGTAGCGCTACGGGGATCGAAATAAGTCTTTGACGATGTGACATCACGGTGAAATTATTGGCATGTCTTATCTCACGTATGTTTTCATTTCACCTTGCACGTATTTCTCATATGCATTTGTATTCATCCTCTGTCACGTGCGACTCACTATTTTACATACTTATTGTGCAGCAGTGGGCCCAAAAAGAGCTGAAGACTGTGTGCGCTGGTGTCTGCGATGTCTGTCATCCATCTCTTTCGTCAGAGCAGTTTCAGAAGGACTGTGCGAGATGTAAAGATAGTTATTTGTATGTCATATTTTAACGCTTCTTTTTAAATTGACGTGCACGTACTTGTCATATGCGTGCATCTTCATCTTCTGTCACGTGTGTCTAAATATTTTTTCTATACTACTCTACGTGCAGCCGTGGGAACACAACAGGCAGAGCTCTGCGTGCGCTGGCGTCTGCAATGCCTGTCATCTATCCCTTCCGTCGGAGGAGCTTCCCAATGAGTGAACAAGATTAGACCCTGAGACTGGACTGGTACACTTCACCAAGTATTCACTTAAAAGTATAGAGAAACTTCATGTGTATGTAAAAAATACAAGATTTCGATGTCTCACTTTTGTCTTTCGTTGTTGCCGTGACTACGAAAGCAGTTACACATAGGTGGCTAACTACTGTTTGAGTGTTCTTTTCTGCGCAATTTGTTGCTCACTTCACAGAAAAACAGGCGACAAAGTATTAGGCCTAGCGGAAAATAAACAAAACACAATGTTTGAATTGTGGAGAAAAAGTTCTTCCGATTGGAGTTATTGAGTGGATCAACGTTTGCCCGGTAAGGTGTAATTGTGGGGATTAAAAGTTGCCATATGAGGAATAAATGTTGGTCCCTTGAGGTGAATTGTGGGAATAACGGTTACTCACTAAGTTGTAATTGTGAGAGGTAAATGTTAGTCCCTTGGGCTTGTCTGTGCCGTTAGTGCTTAAAGGGAATAATGGTTGTGCCAGCCCTTTAGTCCACAAAAGGACAAACCACACACCCTTTTGCCTTATACCTGTGTCACACAGGCGCGCAAAAAGTCTTTTAAGTAAGCGGTCTTTTACAAAGTTGAAAGACTTTTAACAAAGAGGTGTTTGCGGCGCAGACACATGGCAGCAACGATCTCCTTTTAGTATTTTCGTTCGAAGACGCTGCGAAAGCGTGGCGCTAGCAGTTAAAAGAGAAGCAATGAAAATAAACGATGTATCACGATGTACAAATTAAAGACTTGTTGCACTGCTCGTTTCTTCAAATAAATTTAAGAATAAGAGATGAAGAAACACCAATGTGAATGTTTTTTGCACTAGATAAGGAAGCACTCCCATAACTAGCGACGTGCACAAGTCCGTCTGGCACCACTGTACTTTTATTTACCGTATTTGTTTTTCGCTGCTCTCGACTGCTCTCGACACGTTATGGGTGACCGTACGGGAGAAAAAGCGAGGATCGCAAGCCTCACGGCCTGCCTTCTCGCTCTGAAAAGCGAGCCAGACGCTGCAAAAGCCGCCAAGGAGAGGATTAAGCAGCGCAAGACCGAGCGTCACCACGTGATATTGCTGACGCGTTGTAGCTGCTTACGAGAGTAGAAAAGGAAATAACCATTAAAAATAGTTCATTACACCTTCTGCAGGATATAAAATTTGTTTTTACAAAGAGTTTTGGCGACAGAAAAATAAGTATTCGCTCTTTTTTTTCCCACCACTCGAAAATTGCTGGCGCCCACTGGTTTCAAGGCTACTCATTCGGAGCCGTAAAAGAGATCGACGAACGCCGTTTACGAAAAATACCGCTTCTGAAAATGAGTTCGCTCTGTGCCGTGTGTCTGCTGTCAGGAACTCCTTTTCGGAAAAAAGACCGCTTACTTAAAAGACTTTTAAGTGACCGTGTGACAGGGGTATTAGAGTGTATCAATTTGATTTGGAATACAAAAAAAGGAAGCTGAATGCGAGCGCTGATGCTCAGAATCGCTTGCCGTTGCCTGTCCGCTGTGATGGCAGCGAAAAAGAACTTGCCGATTATGTCCTGCATGCTCAGGCACTAGATTATTTTGTTTTGTCTGCGCAGAATGTGTCTGATCACACCAGAAGAGACTGCATACTTGAGCAAGTAAGGACTTGGATCCTCAACGGCTGACCCAAGCTCCTGGACGAACAACAGTATCAACCATATTTTGCACGGAGGAAGGAATTGACCGTGAGTAAGGGTATACCTCATTGGGCTCAGCGTGTGGTCCTTCCTAAAGCTGCTCGAATTTTGCTGTGAAAGAGCTGCATGACACACATGCTGGCATCACAGCAATGAAGAACCTCGCGTGCTTGATTTTCTGGTACCCAGGGCTAAACAGTGATATTGAGATGCTTGCGAAATGATGTCCGCAGTGCGTGCAGTGTTTGTCCATGCCCCCCTGCGCAGGTTCAAGTAAACTGACCGAAGACCAACGCACGTTGGTACGTTGGTACTGGTACTGCCTACACACGGAATTTGCTGGTCTTGTGGAAGGACATTTGATCGTTGTTCTTGTCGACGCCGAGACTAAGTGGATAGAGGCAGTGCCATTGAAACTGCTATGGTGGCAACGACAGTGGATGTAATCAGGGGCATTTTCACACGCTTTGGCCTACCACGAACTGGTGGGACAATGGTCGCCAATTCACCTGTGCACAGAAAGCGCGGTTCTTCCGGGAAATAGTGTGCGCCACGTAACGACTGCGCCTTATAACCCGCAATCCAACGGTTGGGCAGAACGAGCAGTACGCGCATCAAGGAGGGACTGAAAAAATAGTTTGGAAACGCTGCAAAGTCAACTTTTTAAATTTTTGTTACGTTACAGGACCACGCCAACCCAAGAAGAGCAGTCGCCCGCAGAAAGACTTCTGGCATTCCAGCCACAGAACCGCCTAAGCAACTTCTTTGCAAAGGAAAAAAGGGGCGAAGGAGCCTACCGTCAACGGAGTTCCCGGCCCAGAAAAAAAGTATGCACCTGGAATGCAGCATTGGACTCGACAATATGGTCTGCCAGGTCAAACGTGGCTTCCAGGAACCGCGACAACTGTCGAAGGCATACGATTAACTGTCAACACGCCAAGGGGGGTGCAGCGTAGGCACCTAGATCAAGTGTGAGCCCGCGCCTCATCGACGCCGGTTAAGAAAGAACCCTAAAAGACGCCCGCGACCTTGGAGCACTCATCTCCGGAAGAACCCCGCTCTGCCACTGGCGGCCAGACAACTAGCAGCCATGCCCTGCAAGCGGTGAAATCGTTTCGATCGAGCCAGTGGTTGAGGCTGGCATCGAGCCAGCAGTTTCAGGGCCAACAGAACCAATCCAACTCAGACGCTCCACCCGTGCCAGCAAGCCCCCGGATAGGTTCTAGCTCAGGGAGGAGGAAATGATATATCGTTGACCATCAGATATACATGCGATAAATATGCCGACCACACGTGCCTTCACCCTTCGTCACGGCGCATGCTCCGGCCCTCTGGCCAGGGTATAAAAGCCGCCTCTTGAATAAACATTCAGTCTTTTTCCTGCCATAAGTGTCTTTTCCTCGCACCTACGTACGATACTACACATTCAGAAAACTATTTGTGAAAACTAATAGGCCGCTCCTTGTCCGATTTGAAGAGAAGTGCCAAGAATTTATTATAAAGGACACGTTGCCGATGATTGCTCAGAAACCGAATGCGTTCCCGCCTTGGTACTGCCTCACCTATGTGTGCAACTTCACGCTGACTCAATTTCAAAAAAAGCGAACCCCGCGCGAGCATGTACTACAAGAATTCCTAGCACTTCAGGTAAAATATGCGAGACACACACCATTTTTCACCGATGGTTCCTAATCGACACGATATGTTGGAAGCGTGGTAACACACAATAATAGCGAATATACAGTTCAGCAATCGCAATCAGCATCCGTATTTACCGCAGAATGCCACGCTGTCTCAATAGTGGTAAGTTCGCCTGAAGGGTCTAGCTGAAGGAACTGGAGTGTCACTTGAACACAGTTTAATGGCTCCTGTAGCATACCCGCCACCGTGGCAGTGGCAAACTATAGACTGCGATGTGTCTTTCCTAGAAGTTACAAAACATGCCCTATTGCCCATATCCGAACATACTTTCTGGAACTTCAACACAAATACACACGTCCTGAGTTCTTCGCAGATGCCTCCAAGACTAACTCCTCTGTGTCCTACGC
Organism: Rhipicephalus annulatus; assembly: GCA_013436015.1. Classification (NCBI taxonomy): domain Eukaryota; kingdom Metazoa; phylum Arthropoda; class Arachnida; order Ixodida; family Ixodidae; genus Rhipicephalus; species Rhipicephalus annulatus. Next base: position 71,093 of record WOVY01001396.1, on the reverse strand, counting down.
TGCTGTCGGCCCATCCTTTTAGGATGCAGGCCCTCTACATCCACGCACAAGTATCTTCACAGCGGAAGCTTACGCGATACTTGTGGCAGCTAAACACATCAAACAATTACAAATACAAAAAGCAGTAATTTATACAGACTCCCTCAGTGTGGTAACGGCTCTGCACAGTCTTAAAAAACAAAAAAACCCAGTCCTTGTCTCACTTTACTCCATTTTGCGCACACTCTACACTCTCAAACAACATGTTGTAGTGTGCTGGGTGCCAGGGCACCGTGAGATCCAAGGCAACGTGAGGGCGGATCAGCTCACTGCATCCGTCCATGAGAGCACCGCCATTACATCCATATCAATCCCGGCCCTTGATCTTAAGCTGTCTCTCAAACGAAACCTCAGGGACTACTGGCAGAGCAAGTGGGATGCACACACACAAAACAAACTACACGTTATCAAGCCACGCCTTGGCCATTGGCCACCAGTATCAAAATCACGTCTAACAGAGGTAACACTAACAAGAGTCAGGATTGGACACACATACACGACACACACACACATCTTTTGTCCGGTGGTGATCCACCATTGTGTGATAAATGTGGTGAGGCATTAACAGTTCTTCACGTTTTAATTCAATGTACACAAATGGACACTATAAGAAAACAACACTTTCCATTACCCTACCGACAACATATACCTTTACACCCTGCAATGCTCGTCGGTAGGGAACCGCTTTTTAGTTATAAATCACTGCTAGCGTTTTTAAAAGAAATTCATAGTTTTCATATCGTATACCCGGGCATCCCGTAACACGACCTCTCCAGATAGGTTTTCGCTGCGGTGGCTACACAAGAAAGCACTTGCCTAAGGGCCCTTGGACGCAAGGGTATGAAAGAGTGAGGCACTTGTGCTAATGCCATACATATCCACCATCGTCTTTTATTATCACCAATTTTGTTCATCTATTCGCACCACACACACCTTTCACGGCATGGTCATGATTTTGTTACTTGTATGTTTTTACCCGCCTTACCGCGAGGAATTTTATGGCCCTTATACAGCCGCTAATCACAATCATCGTCTACATTCCATGTCCCATGAACTGGCGCTCTTTGGCCATCAAATGGCCCTTGCGCCAAAAACACCATATATCATCATCAATAGTGGTAAAAAAATACAAATGAAAACACCAGGAAAAGCATAAACACAGACTCTTAGGTGTACTAAGAGCCCTTCATCCAAGAAATGCGTGTGTACCAATGATAGGCGCCATCCTACACAACATGACAGTTATAAAACAGGAACACATCATAAAGCTTTTCTGGGTACCGAGCCACGTCGGAATCTATGGGAACGAGAAGGCAGATGAATGTGAAACAAAAGCACGACGTAAAGAAATAAAGAACGTCAGCATTCCCTACAAAGATGTCAAGAAATAAGTACACCACACACTCAAAACTGCATGGCTTGCTAGATGGCACTCGGAATCAAAAAACAAGCTTCACCTAGTCAAACCTACCTTAGAAGAATGGAAGTCCTGCTCCCACCAAGAACGGTCCATAGAAATAGTTTTATGTCGAATACGCATTGGACACACACATCTCACCCACAATTACTCACTAGCAAAAGAGGACCGAAATGCGGTGGTGAGCGTTTAGTAAATCATAATTCACTGTCATGCACTAAATAAAAAATAAAAATCACGGAAAAAACATTTGATTGTATTTTACAATGAACATCTACCTCTTCATCCTGCACTGCTTTTAAGTGAAGACGGCCTTGTTGATAACATTTTAGCTTCTTAAAAGATGCAGGCTTTTAAGAACAACTCTAAACTTGTACACTGCATTGTTTAAATACACAGAAACACCTCGTCGGGCTTCCCACTTTTGAGAAATTGATCAAGGTTTTTTAGAGCTGGTTGGCATCCTCGAGGCCCTTGCCTAGGCGAGGACTCAGCGAGACATTCCAACCTTTTAAGAGAATCATACCATGCGTTTGGTGCATGATGGCCTAAACTGCCTAAGCACCATAAAAAACAAAACAAATCCAAACCAAACAATGAATAGCCCTGCGTTTTCAAGCCACCTAACATTGTCTTAGTTCTTTTTGGGTTCCTCTGTAATCCGATTTAAACACTTACTTTGTTCACATGACCAGATTCATGGTTCATCGCCGTCAGCAGAAAAGCGTGATATCGTGTGCAGAACATATGTAGCTAAGATAATCTCTACTTCTTCTATTTTTTTGTTTAATGTATTTATTTTTTTATTATTTGTAAATGTGCTGTGAATAACATTGGTAGAATGCAATTGCTCGCGTAACTCCATTTTTACTTCTCAGCGCGTCATTACTTCAGGACTCGTGGCGTGTGTGTATCTGAGAAATAATTTAAAACTGACCCAACATGTTGTTCCTTAATTAGTTAGATGCATGTGTAATGAATCCGGCCGCACCTTCATCCTTTATTTGTGTAAGAAATGATATTAACTCTGCTCCACTTTGCACGCTTACACAGAAATCTGGGTTTCAACGGTACGCTCAAACAGCAGTGGAGCCATCGTGCTTATAATGCATTTTCGGAATACGGTGCCAACAGTAGTCGACGAGTGCCGCTTGGCAACAAAAAGGCTTTTTTAGGCACTGCTGAACATTGGTGCAATAAATCCCCGCAGGGTAGTCCGCTTACGCAGGCGTTTGGTGTGTAGCGGCACCATGGACCCAAGCTAACGGGATTTCGACTCCCTCCTACGCCTAGCCATGCGTGACTGAGCCGTGTTCGGGGAAACAGGAATCCTCGGGTTGAGCTGACGCTGTGTGCTTGGACCTTGAAGGCGCCCCGACAGAGGTAACACACCCCTTCGGCCTTGGCTTCACGTAGACGGCAACTCTTGAGTGACCCACCCAGAGGAAATGGGCCGTCGCATTTTCCTATCTCTATCCCCCTACATCTTTGTCTTTATCTCTCATTTTTAGGGGCAAAGCTCTATATATCGGCACCCGTTCGTTTCTCGTAGTCGTAGTCTGAATCGTAGTGTGTAACTAGTCTTACCTTTTGACCTGCAAAGTGGTGCCGGTGGGAGATTTCTCCTGTAAGTTGTTGAACAATGAAAAATTTGAGGCGTGCGCGTTAACTAAAAGCCGCATTCTCCTGTATCTCATTCACAATTAGCAGCCATTGACATGTACAATGAGCACTTATTGACAAAAAAATGGTTGCTACGTTATACTCGCTGGGCGCAACCTACTTGATTTATGAATGTTTGGCGAGCGTTGGGCTGCAGAGCCATGAATACAGTGAACTACTATATACCATGATTTCGAGGTGGTAAAAGGTGGGAAGTAGACACGAAGCGCAAGCCGTAAGAAAATGTGCGTATGCCATGTCTAGTTTAGTCATTTGAATGTCCGCTAGATGACGGTGCTTCTATATCTGCGGAATATACGATGAAAAGATGCGAGATGGTGTTGCTTCGAATGGTAACCCGATTGATGAACAGGCACACAGACAGACGCATGGATGAATGCATGGATATCTGCACGGACGGACGGACGCATGGACGGACGCAGGGCCGGATGCATGGACGAACGCAGGGACGGGCGCATGAACAGACGCACGCCCAGACGGGCGGACAATCGCATAGATGGTCACACAGACGGACGCATGGACAGACGGAAGCAAGAACGAATGGATGGATGGATGCTTCGCCCCAATCTCCATCATTCACTCCGTAGATATGCAGACATTTTATATCCGACCTGTTATCTTCTTTTTTTCAACTTTTCCACATTTCCTGGCGGCGAGGTTTAACCCTCTGTAGTTATCCAACCTTGGATAGCTATATTCGGTTATAGCGGCGATGCATGGCTGACGTGTTCAAGTGTTTACTATTCGAACTTGTAGCGTACCCATGTTGGGTTCGGTTGTGGGTGGCCACCATAGCCGCCGAACTTTACACAATCTGTACGGACAACGTTTCCCCCCTCTCCCTGATCGCCTCCCGAAAAGTTGGCGCACTGAAGAGACGCTCCTATTTTCAAAACCAAAAGAGTCTTTCCCCAAGTTTCATATTGTGCATAGCCAGAAAGACAAAACAGTCCGAGCGATCCTACCCAATCTTGTCTCGAAAACACTCGCCGAGGCAATCAATCAGCCCAGCATATCGTGTTACCAAGTTGGGCAGTGGCGACCTCCATTTAGAAGTTCGCGACAAGCTGCAATATGACAACTTACCTTAACTAGTAGCATTTGGGGACGTACCAGTTTTCGTAGGCCCCCACAGATCCTTGAACACAGTCAACGGTGTCATCTCTGATGACGACCTTCTTGGATTATCAGAAAGGAAAATTATTGGAAGGCTGGCAAGACTGGAATGTAGTTCAGGTTCAAAAAAGTGTAATAGGACGAGACAAAAAGAAACACCAACGAAACATATAGTTTTCACCTTTCGTATGAGCGATTTACCCGATTAAATCAAAACCGGCTACTGCAAGCTTCGAGTCAAGCCCTAAATACCAAATCCTCGCAGGTGTTTAGATGTCAGCGCTTTGGACACAGATCGCAAAGCTGCAGAGGGCACGGCTTGTGCAAACTGTATCTCCAACGAACACCCATTGGACAGTTGTACTGCTTCAGCCCTCAGTGCGAATTGCGAAGGAGACCATCCCGCCTACTTGTGATAGTGCCCATACTGGAAAAAGAAAAACAAATTATTCAACTACAAGTTAAAATCAATCCGTCTTTTCAGGAGGCGCGCCAGCGCTTCTCCCTTCATAACAAGCACTCTCCTTTTTTTGCAGATGTGACGCGCCAGGGCACCGTGCCACATCTTTGCGCGTCTGCGAATGTCACACGAAGTGTGACTACGGTCGCGGCATCTGCGGCCAAGGATGGAGTAACCTGTGCTGCTCCGCCTCCTGCCAAACAGTTTCACCAGACTTCAGAGTCTGCCGGACCCCGGACCACTGCACCTGCAGTTGCGTACGAAACTTCTGTGAATGTGCCTGCTCATCAGGCACCATCCGCCACCTCGCAGGAGGTAATGGATACAAGTCCCACTCCTCCGGCGCCTCAGACGCCGAAGGATAGGCGCAACTCTTTGGAGCGCGCCCATAAAGAAAAACGTCGAATTACGGGGCCCTAAAAGGCCCTGTAACTTGAAGTGATACTTCTTGTACACACAGCTACACAATTTTAAAAATGACACATATAATACAGTGGAACGTCAGAGGCCCACTGAGGAACCTTGACGATATCCAAGAACTTCTACACAAACTTGCACTAAAAGTGCTGTGTGTGCAAGAAACACGCTTAAAATCGAGACACACTAACTTTCTTCGAAATTACGTTATCTTTTGAAAAGACCGAGATGATGCTGTCGCCTCATCAGGTGGTGTTGCCATAATTGTTGATCAAGGAACAGCCTGTACACGTTTACCCCTTCAGACATCCCTGGAAGCAGTAGCTGTCCGAGCTGTCATCTTCAACAAATTGGTAACAATTTGCAGTATATACATACCGCCACACCATCAACTGACTAAACACGAGTTTCAGTCGCTGATAGCAGAACTTCCAGAATCGTATCTCGTCCTAGGGGACTTTATTGCTCATAATAGCTTATGGGGTGACTCTCCGCTGCGAAGCGTGAGGTCGCCTGAGTGAACAGTTTTTTTTCTTCCGGTGCGTGCCTTTTGAATCGGAAAGAGCCAACATATTACAACATAGCTAACAATACGTACTCAGCCATAAATCTCAGCATAACATCTCCATCACTCCTGTCCCTATTTAAATGGAAGGTCATTAATACTCCATACGGCAGTGACCAATTTCCTATCGTTATCAGCACATCAATAACAAATATATGTCCTGCAAAGGTTCCCAAATGGCTCACCGACAAAGCCGATTGGGAACAGTATCAAAAAATGACTCTCCAAACTTGGACTGACCTAGAGGGGTTAAGCGTAGAAGCTGCTGTGAGCTACCTGACAGCATTTTGGATTGATGCTGCAACAAAATGTATACCACAAACATGTGGACCATCAGGCAAACGACGAGTCCCATGGTGGAATAATGATTGCCGTAATGCGCACAAAGAACGAAATAAGGCATGGAAGTTCCTTAGAGACTCGCCTACAGCCGAGAATCTTATACAGTTTAAGAAGATCAAGTTGCAAGGAAGGAGGGTGCGCCGACAGGCGAGAAGAGAAAGTTGCCATACATTCTTATCAGGCATTAATTCATACACAGATGAGGCGAGAGTCTGGAACGTGGTTGGTAACGTAGCAGGAAGACAAGTACACACACTTCCTATAGTGAACACACAAAGGGAGAGCTTGGAAGACCAGGCAAACACTCTTGGGGCGCACTTCGAACAGGTCTCCAGCTCAACACACTATAGTGAAGCGTTCCGACGATAGAAAAACGCAATAGAAAAACATAGATCAGAGCGCAGGCCCACAAAACATGACGCATACAACGAACCTTTCTGTTTGGCTGAACTACAAGCCTCACCTGCTGCAATAAATCTACCCCAGGCCCAGACCATGTAGCACTTGAAATGTTCAAACACCTGCCCACTGAAACCCAGAAAGCTCTCTGTTGTCTCTGTATAATGCGATATGATCTTCCGGCGAGCTACCCTCAACCTGGTAGGAAGCTATCATTATCACAATTCTAGAAAAAGGCAAGGACCCGGCCTCAGTTTCCAGCTACAGGCCAATAGCATTAACCAGCTGCATTTGCAAGGTCTTTAAAAAATGATTAACAAGCGCCTGATGCTCTTCCTTGAACATAATGGCATACTTGACCTATACCAGTGTGAGTTTAGAGAGACTCGGTCCACCACTGACCGCCTTGTCCGTATTGAGGCACAGATTCGCGACGCTTTTGTTTATAAGCAATTTTTTTTCTGTGTTCCTCGATATAGAAAAGGCGTATGACACTACATGGCGCTTTGGGATATTGCGAGACCTGTCACATTTAGGTGTGCGGGGTGGAATGCTGACAATTATCGAAAGCTACCTGTCCAACTGTACATTTTGTGTGCGAGTTGGCACTGTCCTATTTCGAGTAGTTTTCCAAAAACAGGAGTGCCACAAGGAGGTGTATTGAGCTGCACACTTCTCATAGTTAAAATGAATTGCTTGCACTTGTCTCTCCAACGTAATATTTTTTACTGCACATGTGTCGATGATGTGCAGATTGGTTACAAATCGTGCAACATATCAATGTGCAGACGTCAAGTTCAACTAGGGTTGAACAAGATTTCTCAATGGGCAAATGAGAATGGTTTTATACTCAACGCGCAAAAGAGCACCTGTGTCTTGTTCAGCCAAAAGAGGGGCCTCCATCCTGACCCCGACATTTACGTGCATGGTATACCACTGTCAGTGAAGACCCAGCACAAGTTTCTTGGTCTCATATTAGACACTAAACTAACCTTCATCCCACACACCAAGTATTTAAAGGACAGGTGCTTAAAAACAATGAACATTTTGAAAGAGTTGTCACGCACTACATGGGGTAGTGACATGAAATGTCGGATGAATTTATATAGGAGCCTTATACGCACACGCCTGGATTACGGTGCTATAATCTATTAGTCGCCAACACCATCAGCATTGAAGATTCTCGACCCCGTCCACCATTTAGGCATATGCCTCTCTACGGGTGCTTTCCGAACTAGCCCTGTGGAGAGCTTGTACGCGGATTCGAATGAATGGTCGCTCCACCTACAAAGACGTTTCCTGTCCTTTTTGTACTTTTTGAAGGTGAAGGCAAACAAGAAACACCCTTCCTATTTCACAATTAACGATTTGTCTTGTTCTGGCTTGTTCGAGAACCATCCTTCGTTTAGGCAGCCCTACGGGCTCCGTGTAAGGGGCCTGGCCGAAGAAACAGGTGTGCCTCTTCTCAAACACAGTTTGATGGCTCCTGCAACACATCGGCCACCATGACAGTGGCAGCTTATAGACTGTGATGTTTCTTTTGTTGAAGTCACAAAACACGCACCACTTGCACACATAAATATATACTTCCCAAAACTTCAACGTAAATACACATGTCTTGAGTTCTTTACCGACGCGTCAAAGTCAAACACTACTGTGTCATATGCTGCGGTAGGCCAATAACGGGGGAGTTTCTACTCCCTCCCCCGCCTAGCCATGCGTGGCTTTGCCGTGTCCGGGAAAAAGGGGATCCTGGTGGTTGAGCCGACGCTGGGTGATTGGACCGTTAAGGCCCCCCGGCAGAGGCAACACACCCATTTGGCCCCGGATTCACGTAGACGGCACCCCTGGGCTGACCCACCCAGGGGAAATCGGCAGTCGCCTTTTCCTGTCTCTCTTTCTCCCTACATCTTTACATATTTTCTGTTCTCTCCTCTCTTTAATTTCACTTCTGTGTTTCCTGGCGGCAAGGCTTAACCTTGTGTGGCTATCCAAACTACGGTAAACCATATTGGGTTATAGTAACTGCGTACGGCTGGCGTTGCGCAGACATGCCCACATGCTCTGCCACGTCCCCTTGTTGGACTCCGTGGTTGGTGGTAGGCGCCGTTACCGAAAAATACACATTTCCCCTAGGGATCCTCGACCCCCTCTCTAACTGATCGTGCCTCGAAAAGGGTACTTCACTACTTTGGCCGAAAAACAGAGAAACTTTCCCAAAATACCATGTCCTCCACTGCGAACAATCATCTACAAAAGCTAGAGCGATCTCGCCCTTCCTTGTGGCCAAGTGCTTGAGAGAGAGAGGTTTCTGTAAAGAACCCAGGACGTGTGTATTTGTGTTGAAGTTCGAGGAAGTATGTTCGGATATGGGCAATGGGCGCATGTTTTGTAATTTCTCGGAAAGACACATCGAATTCTATAGCCTGACACTGCCAAGGGGGCGGGTATGCTACAGGGGCCAATATTCTGTGTTCAAGCGAGACACCAGTTTCCTCAGATAGACCCGTGAGGCGAACTGAGTAGGGCGGCCTCATCGAAGGCCTGTTTTGAAACAGTATGGAGCACGACAAATCATTAATAGTGGAGTATGAGGGGTGCTTCTTGTGTGCTTTCACCTTAAGGAAATATAAAAAAGACATGTAAGTTCTCTGCAGATGAAGCGACAGCTCATTTGACTCGACGTAAAGGCGTTCTACGGGGATGGTGCGAAAAGCACCCGTAAAAAGGCGGATGCCCAAATGGTGCACGGGGTCCAGCTTCTTCTAAGCACTTTGAGTCGCATACTGATAAACAACGGCTCCATAATCTAAGCGGGTGCGAATGAGGCTTCTCTACAGGTTCATGAAGCTTTGCCTGTGACTGCCCCACGTAGTACGTGACAAAACTTTTAAAACCTTCATGGCTTTTAAACGTTTTGTTTTTAAATACTTGATGTACGGTTCAAACGTCAACTTGTTGTGCAAGATTAAGCATAAGAACTTATGCTCCGCTTCAACAGACAGACGTTGTTCGTTCAGTTCAATGTCGGGTTCTGTGTGCATGCCCCTTTTTCGGGAGAACAAGACACGCGTGCTTTTTTGTTAGTTCAGTCGGAATACGTTTTCCGCTGCTCATTTGGAGACCTTGTTTAAACCTAACTGAGCCTGCCGCTCACACATTGCCAGGTTGCATGACTTAAAGCCAAGCTGGACGTCACCGACAAATTTGCAGTAGAACATGTTCCGGGTGATGGACATGTGCGAGGAATTCATTTTGATAATAAAAAGTGTACAACTAGGTACACCACCTTGCGGTACTCCGGTTTCTTGACAAACGTTTGGAAGGGAATACTGCCCACACGGACACGGAATGTCTGATTGGACAAGTACTTCTAGATTAAGAAAAGCATTCTACCCCACACACCCAAGTGACACAGGTCTCTTTATATACTAAGACGCCATGTTGATTCTTATGCCTTCTTGATATCAAAAAACACAGAGAGGAAAGTATTGTTTGTGGACGAAAGCGTCTCGGATTTCTGCCTCAATGCGCACCAGATGGTCGGTGGTGGATCTACCCTCTCGAAACCCGCTCTGGAATTCGTCTAGCAGATTGTGTGTTTCGAGGAAATGTAAAAGTCGGCAGTTTATCATGTTTCCAAAAAGTTTACAAAGGCAGCTTGTAAGTGCAATCGGCCTATAACTCGCAAATGAAGAAGGGTCCATGCGCTGTTTCTAAATAGGGATAACAGTAGCCTCTTTCCAGGAAGAAGGGATGGTGTCAGAAAGCCAGATAGCATTGTATAGGGCGAGTAAAGTTTTTCGCGTTTTGAGCGGCAGGTTTTTCAACACTTCATATGTGACACGGTCGTAGCCTGGGGCAGAATTACTGCAGGAGTTTAGTGATGTTTGTAGCTCAGCTAAGTTCCCCACACGGACGCATGCGCGTGTAGGCGTTTGGTGTGTAGCGACACCACGGACCCGAGCTAACGGGAGAGTTTTGACTCCTTCCCACGCCTAGCCGTGCGTAGCCCTGCCTTGTCCGGGGAAAAGGGGATCCTGGGGGTTGAGCCAATGCTGGGTGATTAGACCTTTAAAGCCCCCCAGTGGCGGCAACATACCCCTTTGACCCCGGCTTCACGTAGACGGCGCCCCTTAGCTGACCCACCCAGGGGAATCTGGCAGTCGCCTTTTCTTGTCTCTCCCTCTCTTCATGTTCGTCTTTCCCTCCTATTTTCAATCTTTCCTGTTCTTTCCTCTCTTCAATTTACTTCTGTTTTTCCTGGCGGCAAGGGTTAACCTTGTGTGGCTATCCAAATTAGGTTAAACCCTATTGGTTTATAGTAACGGCGTACTGCTGGCGTTGCGTAGACATGCCCACATTCTATGCCATGCCCCTTGTTGGACTCTGTGGTACGTGGTAGGCGCGTTACCGAAAAATCCACATTTTGTTATGGGATTCTCGACCCCCTCTCTAAATGATCGTGTCTCGAAAAGGGAACGCACCGACGCAATTTTACTACTTTAGCCCAAAAACAGAGAAACTTTCCCAAAATACTATGTACTCCACTGCGAACAATCATCTACAAAAGCTAGAGCAATCTCACCCTTCCATGTGGCCAAGTGCTTGAGAGAGACCATTGGAACCGGTTATAAGGCCACGAAGATGGCAAGTGAAGATCTGATTCTCGAATTAAAAGACAAGAAACAGTACAATAAATTCTCGCATCTTGTAGCCTTTGATATCATCCCCGTCTCTTTGAGCGCACACCGTACCATGAATACAGTGAAGGGCGTGGTATCGGATGAAGATTTGATGACACTGAGTGAAGAAGAGCTCCTTGATGGATGGAAGGACCAAGGTGTGATACAAGTCCAGCGCATCAAAATCAGACGTAACAACCACGAAATAGCAACAAAGCACTTGATACTCACCTTCAACTCAACCACTTTGCCTGAGACTCTCGAAACTGGCTATATAAAACTCCATGTCCGACCCTTCGTTCCTTACTCGAGGCGTCGTTTCAAATGACAGCAATTTGGTCATGCATCCCAGAGCTGCCGAGGACAGCCGATGTGTGCTAAGTGTGCACAACCGGCCACAGTGCTGACGAATGTAGTCATGACGAGGTCCTCTGTGCTAACTGCGAAGGTAGTCACCCCGCATACTCCAGAACGTGCCCAGCCTGGAAAAGAGAAAAAGAAATAATAACTATAAAAGCTAAAGAAAATATCACATTCAGGAAAGCAAGACAACGAATCTCGTTACCATTGGCAGTAAAAACACCTTTTGCTGAATTGGTGCAACGAGGGGCGGCACCACTAAGGCACTTGGCAGTTGCCCGAACCGCGCCTAGCGTGCCGAGGCCAGTGCCACAAGCCCCTACGGCGGGAGCAGCCAGCACTGCCCAGCCCACATTCAGCCTTTCCACACCTGTGACCTCTACAAGCTCTGGCAGCAGCCAGGGCAATCACGAGGCCTAAGGGGCTTCATCGACCCCCAGCTCGGTGGGGACAAAGACTTCGTCGAACGTGGCGAAATCTAAGTGGCGCACAGATCGCTCTGTAGAGCGGGCGTCCAGTGCCTCGCAAGAGGCTATGGACACCAGTTCAAGCCAAATGGCGCAGGAAGCGCCGAAGGAGCGGCGAGCTTCTCTCGACCGCCCCAAAAAGACAAAACGCCAATTACGGAGCCTGACAAAGGCCCTGTAAAATGAGCTAATCCCCTTCTTCTCTGCACAGAGCACTTTTTCCCTTTTTTTCACTATAGACAAAATTATACAGTGGAACGTAAGGGAAATACTTAGAAAATTGAGATGACGTCCGAGAACTCCTGAGTAAGTTTAACTCGAAAGTGCTATGTGTGCGAGAAACGCACTTAACTCCTAAGCACAAGGACTTCCTGCGGCAATATATTATTTTCCAAAAAAACGGGAGGGTGCTGTCGTGCCACCTGGCGGTGTGGCCGTTATAGCTGAGAGAAATATAGCAAGCCAGCACTTGAAGCTCCAAACGGCCCTTGAGGCAGTGGCCATTCGAGCTGTACCTTTCAATAAACTCATTACCATATGCTCTGTGTACATACCATCGCATCAACAGCTACACAGACGTGATCTAGAATCATTATTAGATGAACTCCCAGAGCCGTTTCTGTTCCTAGGTGATTTTAATGCACACAATGTCCTGTGGGGCGATGCTCACTGTGATGCGTGAGGACGTCTCATTGAGCAGCTCCTTTTCTCTTCTAGTTTATGTCTTTTAAATACAAAAGAGCCTACGTATTTTAGCCTTGCAAACAACACATACTCCTCCATAGATCTAAGCATTTTAACACCGTCCCTTTTACCTGTTTTTAAGTGGAACGTTCTAAAAATCCTTATGGGAGTGATCACTTCCCAATCATCCTGAGTGTGCCGAACAAAGATCAACTACCCCCGCAGGTTCCTCGATGGAAGATTGACTCAGCTGATTGGGAAGGGTATAGAACTCTTACACACATGACATGGACTGAGCTGTCTGCCCTGATCATAGATGACGCTGTCACGTATTTTACAGCTTTCATACTTGATGCCGCATCTAAATATATTGCCAAAACGAGTGGCATGTCTTCTAAACGGCAAGTTCCATGGTGAAACGACGCATGCAGGAAAACACGGACCACTCAGAACAAAGCATGGGCGTTGCTTCGCGATTCCCATACAGCAGAAAACCTGGAAAATTTCAAGCGGGTCAAATCGCAGGCAAGGAGAACGCGTGGACAAGCTAGACGAGAGAGCTGGACAAAGTTTATATTGAGTATCAACTCGTACACAGATGAGGGAAAAGTGTGGAATAAGGTAAAGAAAATTAAGGGCCAACAAACGTATTCTCTTCCACTAGTAAATAGCCTCGGGGAAAGCTTGGAGAATCAAGCCAACTTTCTTGGCACATATTTCGAACACATATCGAGCTCCTCACACTACTCCGAATCCTTCCAGAATTGCAAGGCACGCATAGAAAAACAAAAGTTAGAAAGAAAATCCGGAAGAAATTAGGCATATAATGCACCATTCTGCTTAGCAGAACTGCGAACAGCACTCAGCTGCTGTAATACATCTACCCCAGGTTCTGACAACGTAAGGTACGCGATGCTAAAGGAACTACCCTCCGAAACTAAAGAAACCCTCCTCTCTCTTTATAATCGCATATGGTTTTCAGGTGTGATCCCCTCCTCCTGGAAGGAGGCTGTTATAATTCCAATTTTGAAGCAGGGAAAGGATCCCTCTACTGTATCAAGTTACAGACCTATAGCGTTAACAAGCTGCCTCTGCAAACTATTTGAAAAAATGATTAATTGCCGCTTACTCCACTACTTAGAAACAAACAAATTGCTCGACCCATACCAATGTGGGTTTCGAGAGGGTAGATCCACCACCGACCATCTGGTACGTATCGAGCAACAGATCCGAGACGCTTTCGTCCACAAACAATACTTCCTCTCTGTGTTTCTCGATATCGAGAAGGCCTACGACACAACATGGCGTTTTGGCATATTAAGAGACTTGTCTCACCTGGGTGTGCGCGGTACAATGCTTTCCATAATTGAGAGTTACTTGTCCAGTCAGAAATTCCGTGTCCGTGTGGGCAGTATTCTCTCCCAAACATTTGTGCGAGAAACGGGAGTACCGCAAAGTGGTGTACTTAGTTGTACACTTTTTATTATCAAAATGAATTCCTTGCGCCTGTCCATCCCCCGCAACATGTTTTATTCCACATATGTAGATGACGTCCAGCTTGGCTTTAAGTCATGCAACCTAGCAATGTGTGAGCGGCAGGTTCAGTTAGGTTTAAACAAGGTGTCCAAATGGTCAGAGGGAAACGGATTCCGGCTGAACCCAGAAAAAAGCACCTGTGTCTTGTTCTCCCTAAAGAGAGGCGTGCACTCCAAACCTGACATTGAACTGAACGGTCAACGTCTGTCTGTCAATGCGGAGCATAAATTCTTAGGCTTAATCTTGGACAACAAGTTGACCTTCGTACCGCACATCAAGTATTTAAAAACAAAATGTTTAAAAGCCATGAATGTTATAAAAGTGTTTTCACGTACTACGTGGGGTAGTGACAGGCAATGTCTCATGAACCTGTATAAAAGCCTCGTTCGCACCCGCTTAGATTATGGGGCCATTGTTTATCACTCTGCGACTCAAAGTGCTTTGAAGATGCTGGACCCCGTGCACCATTTGGGCATCCGCCTTTCTACGGGTGCTTTCTGCACCAGCCCCGTAGAAAGCCTTTACATTGAGTCAAATGAGTGGTCGCTTTATCTGCAGAGAACTTACATGTCCTTTGTTTATTTTCTTAAGGTGAAAGCAGACAAGAAGCACCCCTCATACTCTACTAATATTGATTTGCCGAGCTCTATTCTGTTTCAAAACAGGCCTTCGATGAGGCAGCCCTTCTCAGTTTGCCTGAAGGATCTAGCTGAGGACACTGGAGTGTCACTTGAACACAGCTTAATGGCTCCTGTAGCATACCCGCCACCGTGGCAGTGGCAGACTATAGATTGCAATGTGTCTTTCCTAGAAGTTACTAAACATGCGCCTATTGCCCATATACGAACATACTTCCTCGAACTTCAACACAAATACACATGTCCTGAGTTCTTTACAGATGCCTCTAAGTCCAACTCCTTTGTGTCCTACGCTGTTGTTGGCCCATCCTTTTCGGATGCTGGCCCTCTACATCCAGGCACAAGTATCTTCACAGCGGAAGCTTACGTGATACTTTTGGCAGCTAAACACATCAAACAATTACAAATACAGAAAGCAGTAATTTATACAGGCTCCCTCAGTGTGGTAACGGCTCTGCACAGTCTTAAAAAACAAAAAACCCTAGTCCTCGTCTCACTTTACGCCATTTTATGCACACTCTACACACTCAACCAACATGTTGTAGTGTGCTGGGTGCCAGGGCACCGAGAAATTCAAGGCAACGTGATGGCGGATCAGCTTGCTGCATCAGTCCACGAAATCAGTGCCACTACACCCATATCGATCCCGCCCCTTGATCTTAAGCTGTCTCTCAAACGAAAGCTCAGGGACTACTGGCAGAGCAAGTGGGATAGACACACACAAAACAAGCTACACGTTATCAAGCCACACCTTGGCCATTGGCCACCAGTATCAAAATCGCGTCTAACAGAGGTAACACTAACAAGAGTCAGGATAGGACACACATACACGACACACACACATCTTTTGTCCGGTGGCGATCCACCATTGTGTGATAAATGTGGTGAGGCATTAACAGTTCTTCACGTTTTAATCCAATGTAAACAATTAGACACTCTAAAAAGAAAACACTTTCCATTACCCTAACGACAACATATATCAATACACCCCGCAATGTTTGTCGGTAGGGAACAACTTTTCACCCTTAAATCATTGCTAGCTTTTTTAAGAGATGTCGGTTTTTACCATGTAATATACCCAGACATTGCGTAGCGTGACCTCTCAAGAGAGGTTTCTGCTGCAGTGTCTATATTTAAAAGCACTTGCCTCGCAGCCCTTGGACACAAGGGCGCTGATGAGGCACTAGTGCTAGTGCCAATATTTTTACATGTTTTTATTATCAAAACCTTTGTCACCCTTTTTACTATGCATATCACGCGACTGTCATGATCTTAATACTTATGTTTTTACCCGCATTATCGCGAGGAAGTTTAAGGTCCCTATACAGCCACGCAACATATCATTGTCCGCATCCCTACTCATCGAAATGGCGCTCTTTGGCCATCAATTGGCCCTTGCGCCACAAAGCAACACACATCATCATCATCATGCGGTAGGCCAATCCTTTTCCGAGGCCGGCGTTCTTAGTCCTGATGCAAGCATTTTCACAGGAGAAGCTTGCGCAATACTGGCGGTTGTAAAACACATCAAACAGATGAAAATTACAAAAGGCAGTAATATACACAGATTCCTTAAGCGTGGTAAAAGTCCTGAAAACTCCTAAAAAACGCAAGAACTACGTGCTGGTGTCACTTTACTCACTTCTGTGCACACTGTACACATCAACACAGCACGTCCTCTTCTGCTGGGTTCCAGGGCACCGTAAAATACAAGGGAATGTACTGGCCGACAAGCTGGCTGCTTCCGCCAACGACAGCACACTCCAATGCGTCAATACCAATCCCTGCACTTGACCTAAAACCTTTTCTAAAACGAAAGCTCAGGAGGTATTGGCAGAGCACGTGGGATAAACACACAGATTATAAACTCCATGCTTTTGGGCCACAACTATGTTATTGGCCCCCACTATCGAAATCACGTCACACTGAAGTAACACTAACAAGGCTTAAAACAGGACATACATACTCTACACATTCATATCTATTGTCTACCGGCATTCCACCGTATTGCGAGAGATGTGGAGAACCACTTATGGTTCTCCACATTCTCTTCCAGTGCAATGAGCTTGATGTTGTAAGGGAAAAGGATTTTTACTGCCCTACCGACGGCAGCTCCCACTACACACTGGGATGCTCATCGGCAGGGATCCGCTTTTTAAACTGCATACACTTCTCACGTTTTTAAAAGATGTGGATAGCTTTCACCCGATATTTTGAGGTCATCCGTAGCAAGACCTCTGTACCGTGGTCGTGGCTGCGATGACTACATCTCCTCCATGATATTAATATCATGACATTTGCATCACTTTCACTGCACATATTTCACACCACTGCCATGCTTTTATTACTTCAATGTTTAACCCGCGTTAGCGCGAGGAATTTCAAAGGCCCCTTTACAGCCACACATCATATCACTGTTCATATCTCTAGACTATTGAAATGGCGCTCTTTGGCCATCAATTGGCCCTTGCGTTATTAAAAAGCACTATTCATCATCATCGCCATCATCATCATCATCATCAGAACCATGAATGTTCTAAAAGTGCTGTCACGCACTACGTGGGGGAGTGACAGGCAGTGTCTCATGAATTTGTACGCACTCGTACGCACTCGCTTGGAATATGGAGCAATAACTTATCAGTCTGCGACACCTACCACCCTAAAAATGCTTGACCCTATTCGCCACCTAGGCATCCGCCTCTCTACGAGTGCCTTTCGCACCAGCCCCGTTGAAAGCCTGTACGTGGAATCACGAATGGTCACTCGACCTACAGGGATTGTATATGTCTTTTCTATATTATCTCAAAGCAAAGGCAGACAAGGACCAACCTTCACACTTCAAAATTGATAACATGTCTACTTCTGTTTTGTTTGAAAACCGGCCATCTTTGAGACAACCTTATTCAGTTCAATTGAGGGGCCTTTCTGAGGAAACCGGTGTGTCACTCGAATATCGTTTGAAAGCTTCCGCAGCATGTCTGCCACCATGGCGGTGGCAATATATAGATTGTGATGTGCCTTTTAAGAGATTACAAATCACGCACCAATTGTACATATCCGCACATACTTCCTAAAACTACAAAAAAGGTACACATGCCCTGAGTTATTTACAGATGCATCAAAGTGCAACACTTCTGTTTCAGACGCAGCCATTGGCCCATCCTTTTCAGATACTGGCGTCCTGCATCCTATTGCAAGCATTTTCACTGGCCAAGCTAATGCGATCCTTGCGGCTATTAAACACATTGTACATATAAAACTACAAGAAGCGGTGATTTTACACGGACTCTCTGAGTAAGATGAAAGCCGTCAAGCACTTAAAACCACAAAAAACCCTGTTCGTGCGTTTTTTTATTCATTGCTATGCACAGTCTACTCATCCGAACAGCATGTTGTAGTCTGCTGGGTGCCAGGGCACCGTGAGATACAGGGAAACGTTTTGGCAGATCAGCTGGCTGCATCCGCCAGCTACGATGCCGCTAATGCATCAATACCAATCCCTGCACTTGACATGAACCCTTTCCTGAAACGAAAACTCAAAGGTTATTGCCCAAACTTGTGGGATAGACACACAAGTAATAAACTAGATGTTATTAAGCCACAACTTGATCATTGGCCGCCCCTATCAAAATCATGACATACAGAAGTGACACTCACAAGGCTAAGAACAGAACAGGGCATACATGCTCTACACATTATATATGCTGTCTGCCAGTAATCCACAATTGTGTGCGACATGTGGAGAACGACTTGCAGTTCTCCACATCGTCGTCCAGTGCAATCAGTTGGTTGGTTGGTCTCCTATTGTTAGTGGCGCATACCCACTGTGGGGAGAATGGCCAAGAATCGAGTGGTTTTAAAATTTACTGTTTAGAATGAGTTGGACGCTCTATGGAAAAAGTACTTTTTACTGCCCTACCAACAGCAGCTCCCACTACACCCTGGGATGCTTATCGGTAGGGATCGGATTTTTAAAATTAACTCATTGTTTACGTTTTCAAATGATGCACGCAGATTTCACTGCATATTTCAAGGTGATCTGTAGCAGAACCTGTGGTGATTACATCTCCGCCATAGTCTTTTTATCATGACCTTTTGACATTCACTCTCACTGCACATATTTCACGCCACTGTTATGATTTTAATACTCATGTTTTGCCCGCATTAGCGCGAGGAATTTGGAGATTCCTTTTGAGTCACTCCTCATTCACAATAGCATTGTTCATATCTCGAGTTTATCGAAATGGCGCTCTTTGGCCATCAATTGGTTCTTGCGCCATAAAGTGCCACACATCATCATCATCATTACGACTTTCACTTTAACTGCACATATTTCACGCCACTGTCATGATTTTAATACTTACGTTTTTACACGCGTTAGCGTGAGGAACTGTAAGGTCCCTCTACAGCCACGCGTCATATCATTGTTCATATCTCTAGTTTATTAGAATGGCGCTCTTTGCCCAACAATTGGTCCTTGCGCCATTAAAAACCTCTCATCATTATTGTCACAAGGTACCGTCGAAACATCAAAGAGATATTCGATAACAAGATTCACGACAAAATATGGCCGCTCTCGGACTCTCCGTGTGAAATGCGAATGCAAAAAAGGTGGTCGATACCATGCATTCTTTTAGGTACGTGTGGAATGCAAGCATCGTGAGTAAATCACAACCGAAGGGAGTATCAGGGGTGCAGCCATGTTGCCAAAACTTGCCACGCTGGCTCAAAGGCAACAAGCGGACTTTTATAGTTGTCCAGAGTTGCACGACGTGACAAGCGGCGGTCACGGAAGGGCCTCCGCGACAGCAAATCCTAACGCTCGTCGTGGCCGCTTGTCACTGATGCTGTAAAATCGCGAGCACGCGGTGGGGTCCTTAGATAAGGAATAGCATCTTCCAAGCTAGGCAGCTTGGGCATATAATAACATATGAAGTTAAGCGACAAATGTCGGGAACCGTCGCAGCCTTACAGATGGGAAAATACAATAAAGCTTGTTTCGAAAGTCATTTTGTTGTGATTAGGGGTATTATACAGCCTCCGAGACCACTTCTACGTGCGTGCTCGTCTCTGAGGCAATACATTATTTTTAGTAACGCGACGTTCGCATGCATCGATGAGCTTCCTGCAAGCTACACCGTCAGAGTCGTAAGCACACGAAGGCAATGTGTCTATGCACATATGCACACATTTTATGTAAAACTTGAGAACCATTGGAGGAGCAAAAAGTGGTCCTTCTGGTAAGCACATGCCCACTTTTTTAATGTTATATAAACGCAGGCACAAAGAGAGGTTGGCTACCCGGTGAGATCTTAAAATAACTCTCCTGTATCAAGATTCTAAAGTGCACAAAATATATGAACATGGAGACAACAAGATGAGGAGTCCCGCTGAAGAGTAAAAACACAATAAACGCACGCAACTACACATACAATGCACAACGCAAAATGGCAGTAGTTGCCTCAGCAGTCGACTCCGGCATGAACCCGAAAATGAAAATAAAAGTTAGCTACGTTTTCTTTTTACCTTCGCACTAGTTTTCTCTTACACACCTTACGTCGCTCTTTCGCGAAAAACAGTCACAAGCAGTTGCTGCAGCAAAAGCCAGGCAATTATAGGTTAATGCAAGCAGTCAACGAAGCAGAAGTGTTTACTTAGAGACTATGTCCTAGCTTTAGTTAACACACATTTTTTTAAATTCTCCACTTCTCTCTTATTGCGCTCGTTAGAGTTTAAACAATTTGCGAACGGCCCAGATGACAGTACTGAGCATAGCTGAACATTTCTCAAAATCTCACTAATGCAGTGAATTCGAATACGTGTAGCAGCACAAAGAAAAGCCAACGCGAGCGGCGACTGAAATTTTTTGAGCCAAGAAACAATTTTCTCGCTAACGTGCTGCGAAGCATTCCAAACAGTTTTCTTTTGTGTGAAGCAATCTAAGAAAATAGTACGCGAAGAGCGCAAAAAAGACCTCTGCTGCGAACAGTACAATGCCAAAAATGTTAGGTTAAGGCATCAATGGCAAATGTAATTCGCACCTAATCAAGTCTTGATGGCGTTTGTACCTAGCAGCAGCCAAGCTGAGAGACAGACCTAACAAGCAAAGATGACGACGCACGTTGGGAAAGTCATCGCACATCTTTTAAGGCGTCTCCCTGCTGCTGCCTGTACTTCTTCATTTCCCTAAACGCTCATGAACAAGGAGCGTAACAACGTTGCCGTCGCGTCGACGCCATGCGCACTTCTCTCGCTTTCAATTCGTTCATGATCCCAGGTGATTCATTCCATGTCCAAGCCCGACGATATCGCACCGTACAATTGCAAACAATAAAGACGAATTCAGGCTGCTTTCAGAGTAATGAAAAATCGGGGGATTCTTAAGCTTCGCCTTTAACAGTTGAACGCGATAGCAAAATCCGGCCCCTAGCACACTCTTCAACCGCTAAGTGCACACTTATTCATATGTTTCGTTACATACACAACCACGCACACAAACACACACACAGTAGATTGGACCAGCGCGCGCTTTTATCGCCGAATAGGCTTGTTTTCGTCATGACACCTGTTAAACAAAATGCGTTAAAATGGCTCTGAAACAGTTTTTCAAGTAACTATTGAATGAATTCACTAGCAGAGCTTATTGCCTCACAAATTCAACGCCGCAAAAATGATAAGAATCCATCAAGTGTGAGTGGAGTTACAAGGTTTGTCGCATGCTGCAAATGCATCATCTCTTCTCTCGTCCCGACGAAAGCGCTGGAAGCTAATCAGTGAGGGGTGGCAGGGCAAAGAACCTACCACGCCTTATGACCTTGACCACTTTTTTTTTTCTTCGAATGCATGGCTTTTTCAGTGTGATCGCGCGCGGACGCGTGAACAAGTAGCGGCCTCCTGCGGCTGTCTCGGTAACTTGATTTTTCGGTCACAGACGCCCTGACAATTTTTCGCTCACAATTAACGGGGCCGACGCCGGTGGTGGGTTTTCTGCAACACGAGCTCTTTAACGCTATCACGTTAAAACACACAGACGTGTCATGTGCTAGAACACGTGCTGTTGTAAATAACTAGTACGCGCCTTTTCTTGAAGCAGTAAGTAATGCGTTGCCATCTTACGGCTGAGATGATGCTGCGTAACTTCACCGCTTTTGACCCAAGTGACCATTTTTGCAATTTTAGGGGCGAAGCTCCTAATAGCGGCACCCGTTCGTCCCTCGTAGCCGTTGCAGTAGTGTGTAACAAGTATAAAATTTTAACCTCCAAGGTGGTGCAGGTGAGAGAGTTCTTCTGTGCGTTGTTGAACAATAAAATATATTTCTCAATGTACATGCCAATGGCTGCAAGGGGGAGTGAGAGACAGGAGAATTCTGCTTTTAGTTCACGCTCATGCTGCGAATTTTTTATTGTTCAACAACGCACAGAAGACAAGAAGGGGTTAGTACGTTATACTCGCTGGGCGCAACCTCCTAGGATTTGGAAAGGTTTAGCGAGCGTTGGGCCGCACCATGAATACAGTGAACTAGTATATACCAGGAACTCGAGGTGGTTAAAGGTGCGAAGTAGACACGAAGCGCAAGCCGTAAGAAAGTGTACGTGTGCCTCCTCTCGTTCATCGTTCAGTCCTTGGAATGTCCGCTGGATGATGGTGCTTCTATATGTGGAAGCGAGATGGTGGTACATGGAGTGTTGAGTAGGTGGACGAACGGACACATAGACAGATGCATGGATGGATGCACGGATGGCTGCACGGATGGATGGGCGCATGGACGGACGCAGGTTCAGATGCATGGACAAAAGCAGGGACGAACAAACAGATGAACGTGTGGACGCATGAACATACGCACGCCACGGATGAGCGGACGGACGCATGGGCTGCCACACAGACGCACGCATGGATGGACGGAAGCAAGAATGAATGGATGGACGGATGCTTCGCCCCACTATCCATCATTCACTCCGTGGATATGCTGCCATTTTTTATGCTACTGTATGGCTTGGGTTTATAGCCACTGTCAATGACGTAACCCTCTGGTGACGCTGTGGTGGCGCTGTCCCTTATCGGAGGCGTGTTGCAGTATGTGGCCGTGCCACGCTAGACTAGCTAGTGACACGGCAGAAGCTGCGCCGTGTTGTGCGCAGTGTATCGCCACATGGTGATATCAGTTAAATTTGCTTACTTTATGTATTCGTTGAACTAACGCTGATTCCGTGCTCCAGCTCCTTTTGCTCACGGTAGATAATGGGTGCTCCTTTACTTCTCTTTTGAAGCAGATGCTACGGGTGTGTAACAATTTAACATCTTTCAAGAATATACCTTCATGAATATACCTTCAGGAATTTCACCGCCATAGAAAAGGAAGCTGTCGAGGCCACAATTTCATGTCCCTATCTTCGTGTCTGAACTCAGGAACTATGACCACTAGACGACCTTGGTGGGAGAACTTCTACAGTATAACCTCAAAACGAGCGTGGCGGTTTAAGACAAGGCACATGGATAAGTTGTGAGTTCGCACAAGCTAAAGTTCTTGCGCTGTATACGTAGCAACATGTAGTCGTACTGAGTTCACAGTGTTGTTCATGGTGTATCGAAGGTCCCAACATGACCAAAAAAGTTCTGTTAATTGACAGCAGACGATACGCCACGTTCCTAATGTAGAACGCTTTATTTTATAGCACTTTGGCCGACAATGTGCAACGACATCAATATAACCAAAAGCAGGAGCCCAGAAAAATTGCATTATCGAACACCGCTTCAATCACCTAATGCACACGTTGACGATCTCACGTTTCGACTTTGAATGCACGGTCTTGCAAAGTTAATGGTTGAGACACTCGTCGGGATAAACGCTCCGTACTTCCTTGCCCGCCGCATACTCATTAAATTTCTCCAGACATGTCTCTTTGAAGCCCTTGTACTCATTAGTCCACAGCTCGTAACCTGGAATAAAATACATGTTAGGAAGAAAGTTAGAGATTAGCACAGTATAACTCCTTTGAACTCAAAATCAATTCGTGTATCAAGTGATGGACAAAGTAACGTTTTACAACTAAGGGTAAAAGGAAAATAGCTTTGTTGTAGAGTTCGCTTTTGTTGTGACTTCATCCCGTCGCATGTTTTAGACATCACACTGATCAAAACTTACTTCAAGTCTAAATTCTTAATTACCACTTGTTATAATTCCGCAGGACAATCGCGCTACAGACTATTTTTTGGCACCTCAGTAACCGTACGACGATTTGTTACTTCAATATTTTCGCGATTAGAGTTTAGAATGGGGAACACCATCTATTTGAAATTTTACCATTATCCCTTGTAAATGGGCGTCTCCAAGATCTCAAAACATAATAATGAGTAATGTCCATAGTGCGCTGTTCGTGATCTGTTACTAATGCACTCTGCCATCACTTTCTATGTTTTGTCGTTTGAAAAAAAATCAGCTCTATAACCACCTAAGTAATATATTCAAAGTACTTGCTCGGTAACACAGTATAATTGTCTGGATATTTCGATTTCTGTGGTTAGCATGCGGAAGTGACTATTACTGAATCAACAAGGCCTCCTTCGTAAATGATATGCAAATGCAATGAATGTCTTGAGTGTTCGACATCGATTTGACCTTCAATGTAGTGAGTGTATACTGTTATGAACAGCGCATTTTAGAAGCGAAGCTCCTTGAGGCTTGGGTCTGTACATCCTCTGAGGTATGTAGTTGTAGTAGTAGTAGGTTGCCACCTCTAGTTTAGTTCTTGCAGTGTTCACTAGATGACGGTAGTTGATGCGCGATGCTATATAACTAGATGGCGGTATTTGTAGTTGATGAAGAGATGCGATATGTTATAAAACTAGGTGGTGGTACCCGTAGTTGATAATGAAAGATACGAGCTGTTATAATAGGAATGATATCACATATGGCACGTTTCATTGGCGGAAGGCGATCGTTCGATTTAGTGCGGCGATGTACGCTAGGGAGAGCGTTCTAATAAAATATGTTCGCTGTGTGCGCGCCGTGAAGCTGCACGACATCGCTTCCAAGACCCTGCTGTACGAAAGCGGGAGGCTCAAGCGGCACGATGTGCCCACACAGCGTTTCTCATGTCTTTAAATGATGATCGACCCGGCGAATTACAGGGAAGATTCACGGTTTATCGATGATTCTGTTCTGAGCTTCGCCCATTCATCATCATTCACCCCATGGGTATGCAGTGATTTTTTGTCTACGTATGGCAGGGGCAGACTGTACCATCCGCTGTCACATAGAGTATTATAAAAGAAGAAAATCAATCCCTATTCAAGTGTGTGATTCTAAAAATTCCCATTCAGAACGCACGTCTATACCTAAAACAAGCCATCTGATTTCACTTTCTTTAAACATAACAGCACACCAGTGTATGCTGTGTACATTCTGTAAAAAATTAAAGCGAAAGTCACAGTTTCACGCATAGGCGAAGAAATGAATGCGAAAAAAAACAAAATGGAATGTCACAAGAAGAATGCGAAAAAGACCAAAGCCTCGCGAGTCCTGCTCACGAACAAATGTCCCACGAACCCAACACAAACAGGACAAGAATGAACGTTCGAAGTTCGACACTAACGTGCTGTTCAAACAAGAATGGCGCACGCAACACACTCAACGGTACCGACAAGACTATCGCGAACTAGCAACTGTCTTCATTTTTACGAGATCAGCGCGCGCGCAAGGGCGTCTGCCCACCGCGGGGCAAACTAAAGTGGGATAGGAGGGCTTGAGCGCGCTAATCGCGACGAGTAGGGCAGCGCATGCCCCGTTCGCACCACGTCGTTGGTAATGATAACATGTTCCTAAGATTGGAGTACTGGCTGTAGTTTTAGCAGCGGTAAAGGCGTGTTCATAGCGAGTGCGGAACATGCAAGCTAGCAAGCGGATTTTCGAAGCGGTGAGGCGGCGAGCGCTCGACTGCTCACACCGATCGCGTTGCCTTCTCCCCGTTCTGCCGTGGGCACGCGACCATCCAACAATTAACGGTGGATGTGTCGCCAACTGGCGGCACTACGCGATACTGCATGCACGCGCGCGTCTTGGGTGCTGACTGGCTGCGGCCAAAGCGGCCAACTTTTCTGAGAGGACGAAATCTGGCCTGGCGTCCTCCTCCCGAGAACCGACTGCGAATTTTCCACTTTTGCGAATAATCCGCGCACGCTTTTCCGGATCCACATTTCTTTTCCAGATTTGCGCTTGATGTAAACTTCCCTTAGGTGGTGTATATCAGTATGTTTCTGTTTGGAAGTTGAATGACATACCATTCGTGGCTCAGCCATTATCTCCGCCTGCTGCGGAGCTGTGGTCACTCGTTCGATTCCGCGAGCCTAGAGGACTTTTCTGAGTTTCGTTTCCTTGTGGCTTTCATAGACTTACAGGTACATATACTTGGCGTGATGGCAGAAACAAACGGCGACGCAAAAAAAAAATGAGCATATGTGGTGTACATTTTTCCTTTCAAAATAACAGCCTCTCTACAAGGTAGATGTGCATCGGGAAGCTGAAGGGAATGTTTGGGATGTATTAATTCCGGTGCAATCTGCGTTGTATCCGTGGAACTGTCTAATACGTGAACGTGAGACGATTTCTACTTTGAAGACGTCAGGCGGTTAAAGTGTAGTCTGTTAGCTACGTACCTTCAGTCCTTCCGTCAGTGCCAGGAATATAGGTTACATAGCAGCCTTCATCAGAGAATGCAACAATGTCCGTGTATTCTCGCCCATCTAAGGAGGACATGGACAAAAATGTAGTTTGTGTAACTTGGAAACAACGTATACGCGTGCATATTTTCTCGATAGTAATGATCACTTATTAGCAGGTGGAAGTACAAGTACAAAACACACAAAAATTAAGTTATACTCTTTCGAGCCTTTCCGTTTTTGGACTATTGTTATCTTCGGAATTGAGTACACAGAAATCGTGGTTAAGGTGAAAATCTGGTCATGTCCTGTTAGTATTTTGAGTAGGCCTGTGAAGTTGTGCGTGCCCGAAAATATTTTAACCACTATCCCTCCGAAGAAGAGCACATATAGATTTGATCAGTTGATAGTGAGGTATGACATCTCAAAACCAGGATACGTGCACCCTAATACTAGCACACTGGCCGACAGAATTATTGCTTCCATGGAAAAGGCAGCCGCCGTAGCCGGGATTCGATCACGCAACCTGTGGGTAAGCAGCCGAGCACCTTAGCCACTAAACCACCGTGGTGGGGCAGGACCGCCCATGAGCAAGTGCAAAATAAGGAATAGGTGTAGATAAGTCGGTGGTAAACGTTGGTTCTTTCTTACTAGTTTCTTCCTAGAAAGATTTGTTTTATAAATTCTACATATGTTTCAATATATTTGCACGCTAACTTTGATTTAAGTGTTTATTTTAACATAGGAAACAATGCACAACATGGAAAATTGGAAAGTTTTACTTCACATACATATAAATTTGCTGTATATTAGTGTAGGCTACATGTAAATTCTGTGTATTCTCCGTTGCTAAGGCACCGCCACAACATGAGCTTGACAAATGGTTTAAGTCTACTTTGTTCTTTCACGTAAAATACGCGTTCATTGACTCCTTACGTCTTATTTGCAACAAAACGTGAAAAAGAGAAAATTATCACGTCTCCCATAGTGTCATTGTATACGTACTAACAAGAACGTTGTTCCATACGAATGCAGTTATCCTGTAAGAGCATCTCCTGCCTTGGAATAGACCCTTATAGCGTTCTTTATACAAAAGTGTCCTTAAAAACGTGAAAACCCTTTTCTTGTGTTTCGCACGTTTTGTCAGGCCCACAGTCGCAGAAGGCAGAATAGAGGCTAAGAAACTGTTGGAGAGTGTATTATTGAATCAATTAGGTTGGTATAAAGATGCATGCAAAACTTTTATGCAAGCATAGCAACTATTTCCAGAGCAGCTGTTGCCTTAAGCAGATCTTATCATAAGCTGTTGGCAGAAATGTGATGAGAAAGATCAGATGGCAAAAATCACTCAAAGATGCAGCCAGGTAATACGAATGCAGTGGAAAGGTGAATGTTATCACCAGAGGCCAATGTGCAGTTGCGAGATACTTTTTTCTAAAGACACCAATCTTTCTTGGGATACTTCAATGCGAAAATTTTAAACTGCCTGTCTTACTGTTTGCCGATTTTTCTGTCTGTCACCTTGAAACGGCTTGTATCTTTGCATTTCATTCCGTTTCATTATTCCAAAATACAACCACATCTACTGCGTCCATGAGTATTGTTCGGGCTTTGCATACGCCCTTGGGTGCGGCCCCGCTGCGGTGGTCTCGTGAATAAGGTACTGAGTTGCTGATCCGCAGGTCGTGGGCCCGAATCCCTGCTTTGGCGGCTGCATTTTCGATGAAGGCAGAAATGTTGTAGGCCCCTGTGCTTCAAATTTGGGTGAACGGTAAAGCTAGACTCACAAGCGAGGGCGCAATTCCGCTGCTCCTTAGAGTAACATAAATAGACAAGAGTGCTCACTCGGGCCAAAAAGGGGCTGAGCTACGCAGCTTCACCCCAGCCGTAAGATGGCAGCGCATCACTTATTGCTTCAAGGAAACACACGTACTAGTTATTTACTACAGTACCTTTTCGAGTGCGTTATACGACTACGTGTTTTTTCGTATGTGATAGTGGCCTGAAATCCGTCTTTATCGCCTGCGATTGTGCAGTGCGATAACGTCGGGCTGGGATTAGGCAAGCATCGAACGCGATAGAAGCGCACATGACGTCGACGCGACGTCAACGTTGTCACTGCTCCGTGCTCATGAGTATTGGCGGCAATGAAGAAGTGCGGGCAGCAGCAAGGATATGCCATATAAGTGTGCGATAGCGTGCCTGGCGTGCGTTGTGGTCTTCGCTTGTTTCGGCTGCCTCCCAGCTTGGCTGCTGGTAGGTACCAATGCCATCAATATTATGTTAAGCGCCTATGGCATTTGTCGTTGATGCCCTTGGCGAAAATATAATTTGCCGAAAGGATAGTTTTTGTGTTCTTCACTTCACGTGCCATTTTCTTTAATTGCTTAACACGAAAGAAAATTGTCAGGAATGCTTCGCAGCACGTTTGCGAGAAAACTGTTTCTTGGCTCAAAAAATTGAGTCTCCGCTCAGCGTCGTTAGGTTTTCGTTGAGCCGCTATATGTATTAGAATTCACTGCATGAGTGAGACTTCGTAAAAAGTCCAGCTATGATCAGTATCGTTGTCTGTGCTGTTCGCAAATAGCTTGAAGCGCTAACGAGCGCAATAAGAGAGAAGCGGCGAATCTAGAGTATTGTTTGCTAGCTAAACCTAGGACGTAAGTTTGAGCAAATGCTCCTGCCTTGTTAGCGGCTTGCGCGACAACTAAAATTGCTTTGTTTTTGCTGCGGCAACTGCTCGATACTATTTCTCGCGAAAGAGCGGTGTAAAATGTGCAAGAGTAAAATAGTGCGAAGGTGGAAAGCAGAACCTTGCCAACATTTTTCTTTTCTTTTTTCAGTTCATGCCGAAGTCAAGCACGGAGGCAACTACTGTCATGTCGCGTTGTGCACTGTATGTGTATTTCTGTGCGTTATTTGCAGTTTTGTATTTCTACAGTTCTTGTTATATTGTTGCCTGTGATTGATATGTGAGGTTTAATGTCCCAAGACCACTATATCATTATGAGAGACACCGTGTTGAAGCGCTCCGGAAATTTGAACCACCTGGTGTCCAAATTGTCTGAGACCTGGGGTTCTTCAACCTGTTCCTAAATCTGAGCACAGGGGCCTACAACACTTCCGCCTCCATCGAAAATGCAGCCGCCGCAGCCGGGATTCCATCCTGCGATCTGCAGGTCAGCAGCCGAGTACCTTAGCCACTATAGACCACCGCGGCGGGGCTATTGTTGCCTATTTGTTTATTCTTTGTGTGTAATTTATATTCCTCATATGGCAGCTGAATTTTCACGTCTCACAGTGCAATGTACCCTTATTTGTGCCTGCGTTTATCAAACAATAAAAAGTAGGCAGGTGCTTACCAAGAATACCACTTAAGATCAAAGTTTTAGCTCCTCCAATGATTCTCATGTTTTAATCAGGTCCTCACTTGGCCTTTTATATTACTCTATGACTGCTCCAGTGACCGAATAGTCACGTGATTAGTTTAATCCCACGCAGCAGTGGAGACGTCATATATATGCACACATCCGGAGCTACCCTCGCGGAATCTTCTTGCATATCCTCGACTCCTATGGTTCTGCAGCGTACTTATGAAACCAAACACCGCTTGCCTCTTCCACTGTGATGCGAAACATATTTGGTCGTTGCCGCAAAACTAAAACACGTGGCCTTTAAGGCCAGCTTCCCGCTTCATATTCACGCCCATCTGACCTATGTTGACAGATTTGACGATGAATTCTCTTGATCGAGGGCAGACGACCGTGAAACGGACGGATAGAAATAGCAGTGACACATTTCCATCTGTCCCGTGAGGGGAGGAGAGTGGATGAAGCGAGGAAGGCAAGCTTCGACGATGCACTCTTCGCGTGATGCGCCGTCCGCTGCGAAAATTCTTCTTCCGTTCCCTCATGTGAATCCACCTTGGAGAACCCCAGGTGGTTCAAATATCAGGAGCCCTCCACTACAGCGTCTCGCATAATCATATGGTGGTTTTGGGACGTAACACCCCACTTATGAGTCATTAATACCCGTGCACAGCATTTATTAAAAACCAAGTGTTGCGCATATGTGAAACATAACATCAACACGTCCAAAAGCTTGGCGTGTTTCTTTGGGTTATAAATGCCATACATAAGTAACTCTAAGGAGCGTAGCGTTTATCACGCTAAGCTGACAACGCAACACTATGCACAAAAACGCGGCTATTTTCTGCGCTTTCCTAATACTATACAGTGGTGGCACCTACCTGCTGCGCGTATCAATGCAGTTTACCGTCTCCAGAATACTATTCACTAATTTTCTCGCGCGAAACTTGAAGTAAATAATTCATTCACTGTCCCCAGACGATCGACTAACGTCAATCGACGACATTTGCAGATGAAACGTGCAGATACAGGGCGAATTGTTTTACATTTCGCGTTTTGTGGTTCTCAGACTCACCTGTGCAAATACAAAAACTTCCGAAGGCTGAGGGCAGTTACTGTGGTCACTCAAATTTCAAAAGTTCCACTAGGAATTAAGGGGTGACAGCAAAGCAAAACTTACCCTTTGTCTTGTAATTCAGTGCATTTTCCTTGTTGTAACCATACTCCTTAACAGCAGTCACTGTTTCATAATGACCATCGCTGAAAGTTTTGCCGAAGTGTGCAGATGTAAATTCAGGCTCAGTTATGGGACACAAAAGGTCAGACACGAATGACCAAGTTTCTCACACGGGCATTCGTGTCACACAAATGCCCGTGTGAGACACTTGGTCATTCGTGTCCAACTTCACATCTTTTTATTCAGTAATAGTCACTGAAGTTTTTCATTGAAACGTCTAGAGAATGATTGTATTGACTGATAAAAAGTAATATATTGCTTTCCCCGAAAATACTGTAGGGCATAATGTGCTACTATACAAAATGTGCTTCACCGTTTCATCCCAGATAATTCTGGTATACCTACAAAATAATACTAAGGGGATAGGCATGGCACCCCCGTTACGTGCGGCATCTGGCACCTGAGATGAACATAAATTTTCGAGCGTATCGTTCCTTAATAATTTAGGCCAATTTGTTACACCTCGAACAATTAAGGTATTGAGTAGAACAATCATTCATTCTTTTTGAGATATTAGTAGACTTATAAACTAGCTCTTCACACTTTTTTATCAATTGAAAAAATTGTGGCTACACTTCAATAACTTTGCAAAAACTAAAAAAGTATGAAACCTGGAGGTCTTTCTAGTTATATGTTCTTTTCGTTTGTCACTGTGTGTCTGCATATTTTTTTTCTTGATCCTTCTGTTTTTCCTTCTCCAAAGCCCCTATTTCGCATCTGTCTATTCGTCACTTTCTGTTTTTATTTCTAAGTTTCTGC
Source organism: Rhipicephalus annulatus (assembly GCA_013436015.1). Taxonomy (NCBI): domain Eukaryota; kingdom Metazoa; phylum Arthropoda; class Arachnida; order Ixodida; family Ixodidae; genus Rhipicephalus; species Rhipicephalus annulatus. The sequence goes on along the minus strand of WOVY01001396.1, from coordinate 39,265 downwards.
ATATGTATTTCTTTCTGTCTTGCTTTTATCTTCTATCGCTCTTCCGACTGCTATATTTCTTGTGTTTCTTTCTTCTTACTTCTATTTTTACATTTATTTATTTGTTTTTCTTTTTTCCTCCTTGTCACCCTGCAATCTTTCGTTTTTGCCTGTCTTCTCTCCTTAAACTCCCACCTCCCGCCCATTTAAGTCATACTATACAGAGCTATGCTATGCTCAGCTAGCATGTTTTGATAGCCGAGTAGTTCCAGCGCTCGCACTTAAACCATGCGGACACTTAGACTTTCGCTCGTCAAAGGATCTTTTAGACCAACAATTTTTTCTTTCCCTTTAATTCTGCCTCTGCCTCTTTCTCTGTGTGATCAATTTAAAACGCTTTGTTTTATCAAAAGCAATTGATCACGTAAATCAGTAAAAGCAAGTGATGACGCAAGTGTGTGACGAAACTCCGTCATCTTCTCTTCAGTGCGACTACTACTCTCACACACACCATCACAATCTGCATTGGTTGTCTTACCCTTCACAGGTAATGATTGCATCACGCCGCAAGGTGCACGTCTTCTGAGAACGAAGAAAAATACGTAGAAGAGGGCGACCTGTAACGCTTTTTTAGTGCCTGTTGATCAACCCAAATGTACGCGTCCAACTCTAATATGCCTCCTTTGAGATGCCTAGGGCAATCAGCCCTTTCACGTCGATCTAGAATCTTGCTCTGGTTGGTGCTAAGTATGACTTTAAAATCAAAATCACACGCGCCTGCTTGCCGAAACCGAATTCTAGCGCAACAGTGATGCCGGCAAAAGGCATACATTTGTTTAGGTATCACTGAAGGCCTATGAGAAAACGACATGCACACTGAAACTGATCGACCAACGCTAGGCTGCGCTTGCAGTGCAAAAAGCTATGTTTCCTGCTGGTTGCTTTTTTTACCACAAAAGTGCTTCACGCCAGTGTCAACCACGGCTGCGCTGACGTATTTCTGTGGCAGATATTACCTTCTAAATATCTGCTAAGACATTTCAAAGAGAAAAACGAGAAGGAAGGCTCTGTTAGGCGGTATCTAAACATCGACCTCACAATTCGCAGCACACGGATCTAACAAGCCAGCCATGCAGCGTATGTTGCAAAGCGCTCTAACGTGAAGCCATTTATACACCCGATACACCGTTTGGGGATCGTCTTAGCTCTCTACCTTTGGCGCGTTTTCATTGTCAGCGGCGAGATGGCGCGACGTGCTCGCGTTGAGTAGGGTGTGTCTATGTGTGCACGCCTTCGCTTCTAGGGCGTAGGGTGTAGACTTTTGAAAGACTGTGCCGCCAGGCAGCCAAATTGGTTGAAGTGTCGCGCAGTGCGCAAAGCTTAGCGCGGAAACGGCGCTGTAAAAAATTGCCCGCAGCTTCCCTCGGGGGAACACTGAGGAGGATGCGGAGCATATAATTGGTTAACGGGGTGTTAAAGTGCGACTTACTTGGGTCGATGGCTAAATTGGTTAACGTGGTTGTGAAATGGGGAGTTAAATTGCGACTTACTTGGGTCGATGGCTAAATTGGTTAACGTGGTTGTAGGAGGGGGTGTTAAATGAGTGAACACGTACACACGTATGCGAAAGGACGGCGCTGGTCGAAGGGACGTCGATCATTGTGTTTGTGGATTCGTTGGAATTCATTTCACCGCGACCTTGGCCGTCGACGCGCCGTACAAACCAACCGACGAGCGGCAACTGAGCGAGCGAGCGCCGACCTTGAGTATATATACAGCGCGACGGCGCATGCACTGTCAGCTGTTGAATGTTCTCGAAGGAGAAGCGCGCGCGCGGCACAGATGGCGACGGCGCGACGGCGCATGCGCTGTCAGCTGTCGAATGTTCTTGAAGGAGAAGCGCGCGCGGCACAGATGGTGGGCGACGGCGCGACGGCGCACGCGTGCGCGTCGGCTGTCGAATGTTCGAGAAGCGGTGCGGAAGGCGTGGACGGCGCACTACAAGGCGCGAGTATAAGATGCTTCCGCATCTAAAACGTTGTTCTTGACGTATTTATATCAGCTTTTCGCCAGTATGACAGCCTACGTGCCACTGTTTACTCCTACCCATGCGAAAGGCCAGAGGATGTTTTGCTTTCCTTGAAAACAGTGAGCGAAGAAAAAAATGGGAAGCGCATGTGAAACAGGACGGGTTGCATATGACCGACCATGCGAATGTATGTGATAATAGTTTTTGACTCGCCCGATACACCGTTTGGGGATCGTCTGAGCTCTCTACCTTTGGCGCGTTTTCATTGTCAGCGGTGAGATGGCGCGACGTGCTCGCGTTTAGTAGGGTGTGTCTATGTGTGCGCGCCTTCGCTTCTAGGGTGTTGGGTGTAGACGTTTGAAAGACTGCGCCGCCAGGCAGCCAAATTGGTTGAAGTGTCGCGCAGTGCGCAAAGCTTAGTGCGGGAACGGCGCTGTAAAAACGTTGTTCTTGACGTATTTATATCAGCTTTTCGCCAGTATGACAGGCTACGTGCCACTGTTTACTCCTACCCATGCGAAAGGCCAGAGGATGTTTTGCTTTCCTTGAAACAGTGAGCGAAGAAAAAAATGGGAAGCGCATGTGAAACAGGACGGGTTGCATATGCCCGACCATGCGAATGTATGTGATAATAGTTTTTGACTCGCCCGATACACCGTTTGGGGATCGTCTGAGCTCTCTACCTTTGGCGCGTTTTCATTGTCAGCGGTGAGATGGCGCGACGTGCTCGCGTTTAGTAGGGTGTGTCTATGTGTGCGCGCCTTCGCTTCTAGGGTGTTGGGCGGAGACTTTTGAAAGACTGCGCCGCCAGGCAGCCAAATTGGTTGAAGTGTCGCGCAGTGCGCAAAGCTTAGTGCGGGAACGGCGCTGTAAAAACGTTGTTCTTGACGTATTTATATCAGCTTTTCGCCAGTATGACAGGCTACGTGCCACTGTTTACTCCTACCCATGCGAAAGGCCAGAGGATGTTCTGCTTTCCTTGTAACAGTGAGCGAAGAAAAAAATGGGAAGCGCATGTGAAACAGGACGGGTTGCATATGACCGACTATGCGAATGTATGTGATAATAGTTTTTGACTCGTCCAGTGATTGGCTTTGCATTTTCTAATCGCTGGCAGTTAGATACTGTTAAAGAACTTATAGCTTGTCTTTTTACAGGTGCATCGCATAAGGACCACGTGAATCTGCCGTCAAAGTTGTTCAGATTTGCTTTAGGCTGTGTGGAATAAATAAATGCTTCCGCTACCTTGCCAAAAATCTTGGATAAGCATGGTCAAGACAAGTTATTTAGAGCTCATGCTAAATAAATGAGCTGAATCAAAGCAATCAATAATAATCGATAGAAAGAAATTCTGACCAATACTCATTGATACAAATTAAGCCGCCGCATTGAGCCTGGGTAGTAATAGCAAATCCTAGTATATCAAAGCCTATAGTCGAGTTCGAACAAGCCAATTTAACAGTAGTCAATAACAAACTGCACGATGCATATCTATAAAGTGAGATCATGCATTATTAGTACGCATTATGTCAGATTATGCTTATTCCGCCGAAAATAAGATGGCATAGCCATACGAAAGATTACACCTGCCTTGGATGTGTTCTTTGACTAAAGAATTCCTGGTAGGACTAAACAAATCCTGGTTAAGCTAGTCCAGAACACGTCAATATTGAGTGAGTTGACAATAACAGTTATTTCAGGTGACTGCGTAAGGTTACAATGAGCCCAGTTGATTAAATTCGAATAAGTTGATTTAGGAAAATTCCAATCTTGAACTGTTAAAGTCTGAGTACGCAGAGATTGCTTAGCCAGTTGGCTGACAGAGTATGGCTATGATAAGGCAATCCGCATTGAGGTAGATTAGGCAAATTAAGCAAAAGTGATTTTGCAGTAAGCTGAGACTGTATAGCCTGTTTTATGCTGGAGCACGGTCTTCTTAAGCTCATCTAGATTAAGTCAGATTCAGCTGATTAGAATTAAACAAATCTTGGGCAAATCTCTTATCAGTAAGTTGAAATTACCCAGTCCTTTGGATGGCTGATTGTGACTACAATAAAAGTAATCTAGGCCAAGTTAGGCCAGATGAAGATAATCCCAAGTAGCGTAATCCTTAACAACCAAATTTGAGCATATTGACTTTGTCTAGTCAGATGGATGAGTTAGTTTAGCCTCAAAATGGTGTGGATTGAGCCGGTTTAAGCTAGTATGCAATACGGTAATCCCTTGAAGGCGTCTCTGGAATGGAAATGTTTTCACTGTTGGATGCCTGAGCGTTGTGACATTAAGGCAGCCTGTTTTGAAATGAATTATGATTATTTTAAAGAAATCAATTTTGAGTAAGTTAAGATTGCTTAGCCCAGGGGTGTAGCCAGAGAAAGACAGCCCGTGACCGTGCTCTATCCGCCCAATTTTTTCGCCACGACATAGAGGGCAAAAAGACCAATAATTGGGGGTGCCCATCCAACATCGAGGATTTGCCCTCCCCCCCCCCGAAGAACATTTCTGGTTACGTCCTTGATTTCGCCAATTTGATGGCTGATTTTGACAAGGCAATATGAATTGAACTGGATTAGCGTACTTTACATTAAGTCAATCACAAGCAAACAAATTTAGAATAGGTTGGGATTGCTTTGTCTGTTAAACACCAGAGCATGGTGACGTTAAGGTCTTCTAGATTAAGCTAGATTATGCTCATTCGAATTACCTTATGCTAGTCGAATTTCTTTGCTATTACATGTCATTTATTTTAGCCATACCCCACTACCATAACGATTCATTATTGCCAGTCGGCCACATAAAAAAATCCTTCATTTATTCCCCGTGACTTGGTCTTGTGTCTCATGGCGCACATGACATGCATGACATGATTAAAATGTTAGGAGCAGTCAGTTATTCTATTTGGTCCCCTTTTATTATCTGGTGTCGATTTTCGTAGACACCAAGTTAACAAAGTGGCTGTTAGAGTTCCATAACCCGGAGATGTATGTGATGGTCGACAAGACATGCATGAGAAGGTTTTTTGTTATGATTTTCTATTATCCAGTTAGGAACTCATGTTGTCCATAATCTCATATTATCCCGTGGAAAGTTTTACACTGACAACGTCAAAAAATGGCCAATAGAGCTTTATGACGAGGTTGTATTTGTCATCACAAGCACAAAACCTTTTAGGTCCATGGCCGGCCGTTTTTCTATCTTAAGCTGTTATCATGATCAGTCGTTTTTGATATCGGTAGAGTTGATAAAAAGGTCGTTAGAACACTGTCACTGTGTCATGAGTTCAAGAGCACACATAACATGCTTACTATAGGTTTTGTGTCAAGAGCAGTCATTCATGTTAGCCATAGGATCATAATGCATGGTGAGTTTTCATACATGCAGTTGGTAACGTGGCCATAAGAGTTTCATGGCCGGGTCATGTATGTCATGTCCAATATGAAATGTATGACGAGGTTATCGTGTTACGACTAGACATGTAAATTTTCCTCATGCTCCTACCACACCATATCAATTTTGGCATACAAGAAGTGTGACAAACGGCTGTTGAAGCTCCTTAACCTTGCACGTATGTCGTGGCGTCCGACAAAGGCTTGTCTTGATATTTTTAATGAACAGTTATGTATGTTTCTCACATGATCTTGTCATGCTATGTCAAGTTGAGTACTCAACTTAAACAATGGGCCGCGAGAGCACAAGCACCTACGCAGCCAGTAAAGTACACAGACCGACAGATAGTCTAAATGCATTGATTTCTCCAGCAATGTTTCTTGCATAATTATTAGTGCCCAATCTACTTCTTATCAATATAATGTGTGCAAGCCCTACCACCATGAGAAATAAAAAGCCAAACTAGTGCGCATTTTTATCGAAGAAATCCCTCTCTCCATGCCAGGCAATGCCAGCAAACACGAACATTCGAACCAATATGGCGTCCACAAAAGCAGAGTCTCCACCTTGTTCTGGAGGAGCACATGGAGCCACCCTAGCGTTGGGCGTGCTGCGGTAGTCGTCTCTCGCGTTTCGTTGACTGTTACGTCCACAAAGCGCGGTCTCGCCTGCGCGTGTGCTTTTCAGACTCGTAATTCAGGAGGGTACTAAGGTCACTTCGCTTGCTGCCATGGCCACGTTTACGAAAAGAGCATGCTGCTCGTAGACAATGTAGCAACAATTGTGGCAGTTCGCGCTTTTCTTGTTATTATTCTGCTCTTCTTTCGTGCGTCTTTCTTTCTGTTTAAACAGCGTGCTTGTACGGGTCAAGCTGTGAACGTTGGTTGAGCGCACTCGTCCTCTGTATGCTTTCGTGTTTTTTTTTCTGCTTGAGGGGCGCACTGCAAGTTCCGAGCTGCTTGCCGTTCTTCGCGTGACTGCGCAATTGGTTACAGTAGCATTCATTCATTCGCCCTTGCTGCAAAATGGTGGCCAACAAATCCTCAACTACCTGTGTAAAAATATGTTTCCCTTACGTGTTACACCGATCTTTAGATAAAGAGATCATCCACGTTTTTCTCTACCTACAGATAGTACACGCTTCTGCGACAAAGTTAGTGCTCGTGCGTGGAAACTTGTTTGTTGGAAAAAACGAAGAAATGATCAATCATTACGATACTTGTTATTGCGATGTCTTAACGCAGCTGTTGATGTGTTTCAATAAGCTGAGGCATATATGTGAGGCAGAAAGTTGACGACCATAGGTTGAGGTAAAATTTTTTTAAAGAGATGTGTGTATGTGCAGTTTCACTCCCTCCTTCCCCCCCCCCCCCCCCGCGACTAGCATGGCTGCCGCAAACAGTTGCGTGCAGTCAAGACGGAGCACCGTGCGACTGCCCCTCGAACCCGGAGACCACAGAAGGCAGCGCGCGGGGGCGTTCCACAACAGCCGCTGCAGACAGGCTTCCGGTAATGCAGTGCTCTATTTCTATTATGGTTTCGGTGGGCGACAACGCTGCATAACTTAGTGATGACTCGTTTGGTGCGCGCACGGTGGTCACGTCTGTGTTGCCACAGTGGCCGCCGTGGAACCTGTCCTCTCGCTGCTGTCATTCTCTCGTCCTCACATTCTCTTCTATATTGCATTCTTTCTTCCTTTGCAGCGCTCCGCGTTTACTACCTGACGACCTTCTTTGCTCTGTCTGTTACGACGACGCTAACGCAGAAACAAATGTCCAAGAGATGCGCTCTAAAAAGGCAGACGCAAGCGTCATGTCGAGGCAACACAAAGTCTGCTTGAAGTTACGGCTGTCCATAGATTTGACAACGTAATAATCGTCAAATATTGCTTCAAACACTGTCAGTACTTGAGTGCTGCGCAAATTATTCTACGCATTACAGGCGGCACGAACTAAATGGTATGCCAACAGCCCCGTAACAAAACGCGAAGCTAGCTGCAGTGAACATGCCTACCTTGCATGTGCACGATATGTTACCAAGTGGTGGGCATGCGTGATGGTGGAAGAAATCAAGAGTAGAGGGCAGTGGTTCGTCCTTTATAGAATATGCTCGTTTGCTGTTTCGTCCTTGTTTTATCCGCCGGTTACGTTGTCGATGCTCAATGGAGAAACTGGTGCCTAAAAACTGGTCTCTAATAACTTGCGATGCGTCCGCTCAGGTCTGCTCGAAGTCGAAAATCACATTCTTCTTGTGTTTCGTTTTAATCAAAGTGTTAAACCTTCCATGCCCGCCACTCTCACCACCCAAAGATTCCCGCGACTAACGCATTTCTGTAATGCTACCAGGATCGGAGTCGTTGTAAGCTAACTGCAGCTCGTTTCCTTTTTGCACTGCCTCTGCAAATGGCCGTATTATGACCAATCATTGATGTAAACATGCCAAGTTCAATGATGTGACGTCAGAGTGGTAAACGAGTACAAATTAAAATGCTTTCATTGCAGCCCTTAGAACGTGCTTGTGCGAAGTATGCGAATTTGACTTTGCAGATATGACGAGAAAGACAAATGTACTTACGCTCCGTCATTATTCAGATACATAAAGTAGCCTTCTATGCTCTTGTTTTCTTCGTTAAAATCATCTGCCGCAAGAATCAGGCAAGTGAAGTTCTGGCCAAACACAGGATCATCCATGTAGGTGGCTGATACCATGCCGTAAATTTCGTAAAGGGCCCCCTTGATGCTCTGAAATGAAACGCACCAAATAACAATGAAGATTGAATTCAACTATAGCAATGTCTCACCTTGAATTTCATCGGGGGCACTCCCCATGAAACGAGAAACTGGTTCGGAGGTTTAGGCGACAGTGTCAGGAGGGATGATGTGAAAAATTGAAATCACTCAATCACCCGTCTGATGTCTACCGTATTCCATTAATTTATTTGTGGGGTTTAACGTACAAAACCACCATATGATTATGAGAGACGCCGTAATGGAGGGCTCCAGAAATTTTGACCTCCTGGGGTTTTTTAACGTGCACCTAAATCTGAGCACACGGGTCTACAATATTTCTACCTCCATCAAAAATGCAGGCCGCCGCAGCCGGGATTTGAACCAGCGACCTGCAGTATTCCACTCTTTACTAAAAATTCAGACAGCGTGATGGGTCATAAAAGTTTGCGGCACGTGGTAACGTTATTGAATATTTTTTTTCCTTTTTGAATGGAAGGCCATTCGGAGTACCGCTCAAAGCCTCGCCAATTGCGTAAACGCCTCCATGCTCATTACCACGAATGTTATCTATTTATTTATACATACTGTCAATCCAAGAGGAATTATAACAGGAGGACCATCTAAGGCAGTGATTAAGTATAGTGAAGAGAACGAAAAAAATTAGAAGAAAACATAACAAAACAGCAAAGACATAAGAGCACATGTGTTAAAGTACAATCATATTTGCACTTTATTTAAATAACAAGACAGATCACATAGCACCATATTATGATTGCGAGGCTATCAAGTCGCTTTCTACTAGTTTAGAGAAAGTGGCTAAGGATGTGCTACTGGTAATGGAGGGGGACAGGTTATTCCATTCTCTGGTCGCAAGCGGGAAGAACGAGAATTTGGAGGCATCTGTGTGAAATCTGTAAGGGGTTAGGGTATGAGAGTATTTGTGGCGGGTAGTTCTAGCTGCGGATACCTTTATGTTGCGGGACTAGTCTATGTTTAGGTGACCATGTAACAGTTGGTACATCAGTCTTAAGCATGCCAATATCGCACGGTTTTTTATGGTTAGTAGTTCAGCCTTCTTAAGCAACTCCGTAGATGAATATGTTCAGTTAAATTTGTTGAAGAGGACCCTATGCGCTTTTTTTGAACACCTTTGAGCTTGCTGGTTAGGTTTGTTGCGTACGGGAATCTGGCAGTGTTTGCGTACTCCAGCATGGGTTGTATAAGTGTATTGCAGGCCAGTAACTTTGTGTGTGGTGGTGCTTGCTGTAATCACCTTTTTATAAATAACAGTCTTTTCAGCGCAGATGGTGTGATGTAATCAATGTGAGCGTCCCGTTGTAGGTCGCATGGCAAAATGACCCCTAAATACTTAGAATTCGTGACTGTAAAAAGGGTAGCTGAATTGATGACGTAATAAAATTGAATGGATGCTTTTTTCTAGTTATGGATAACAGCGCGGACTCTTTTTCGTTGATGTTTTTGTTTGCCAATCATCGCACCAGGCTGAAACTGCATCTAGCGCTGTATTTAGGGCGATATGGTCATTGTCTGAGGAGATTTTTTTGCACAGTATGCAGTCATCAGCAAACAATCTGCAGATGACTGCATCCTGTACATTTTCAAAAACACACATGTGCAGGATGCATGCGCTTTGACAGCATGTGCAAAAAGCTAGCAAGCCGGATGAGGATAAGAATAAGCAGTTGGTTTCGGCTACGACTTCCCTCAGTCGAAATCAAAACAGACCTTTTGACTAGCAGCAAGCTGAATAAGTCCTCAATACGTCCTGTGCGTATCGTCTGGACTCCTCGACACGCCTCTCTCTATGGAAATGAACGCATTCATGTGGTTGCCCGAGAGCTGACCGTCCGGGCTCCATTGGAAGAGCTGTCCAATCCAGACGACGCGTCGACAGAACCACTAAACTACAACGCTACGCTGGAGTACTACCGACAGAGCCGTTATACGTATCCTCCCCCTCATCCTTCACTTAACAGAGCAGATGCTGTCGCTTGGCGGCAACTACAGACCAATTCATTTTCTTGCCTTTATAAGCTAAATCGCTTTCATCCGACTCTCTACCCCTCCTACTGCCCCTTCTGTGGATCCGTACCGATGGTGTAACTACTCCAAGTGGGAATGCTCTGCCCCACAGGGCGTTCCTACCATTCCCCATCCCGCCCCTTCTTCTTGGGAGTCTGCAGTGCTCAGCTTACGCCAGCAGGAAGAGCAGCAGCTGGTCCAGCGGGCTCGCAGGGTCGCGCAAGGCAATAGAGCCCTGGACTGAGGGCCCCACCCAAAGAAGGCTCAGTGTGCATTTTTTATTAATAAATGTTTATTCTCTCTCTCTCTCTGAATAACTCTCGTTCACACGGCTTGCTAGATGCACACACCACCTGCCTTGCTTTTTTTGTCGTACGCTGATGAAGCCAATTCCTAGAGCTAGATAGACAAGCTCAAGAACGTGTTTTCTGTAGACTTTTGCACAACTGCGTCACTACGACTACACTTTGATATCTGGGTGGTTTAGGCAACGCCCCCTTTATTACTTTCAATGCCAGGGCAAACGCGCGCTTCTTAACAAGAGCCGTCGGTCCGCCTTAGGGTCGGTTCACGCTAACGGGAAGTCTGCCCTGACGGCGTGGTGTCGTGGACCAGCGGTCGGCAAGCTTCACCGGCGAGTCATTTCTGCCTCCTACAAACATGGCCGGTCTTCCAAATGCAGTTGTCGACCACCTCGAATCTATCAAGCGGCCACCGCACTCCCTGTAGCTTTTAAGCTCTGAACACACGCTTCTATTCGCTTTAGATTCATGTCCTTTAGCTTCGACAACACAGTAGTCTAATCGATTCAGCACCGTTTTTCAGAGCCACAATCAAATAATTTATTTTTTAGGCTTAAACAAACGCTTCCAAATCTGGGAGGGCACACATTACACTTTTATTAGTTGTTTCGAATGCTGAATAGCAGGCGCCACTTATCCTAACAGCTGCTTTGTGATACGTCATTTTGTATTGCTGTGCTCCTTTTAAAAAAATTAGGAAACAAGCACAATACTCTATTCACTGCTGGAACATAGCCTGGGAACAACACGTATGTCGTAGCGTGATAACTAATGAGCAAGAAGCAAGCAGCACGAAGTGTCCCACGGCAGACGCAGACAATTCGGAGAAGCGAAAGCAGACGACGTGGCTCAGCCATGTCACTTTACCGTCACTGATTGACTACGTCACTCTCCGACAAACGTAAAATGGCGAAAAAATGGCTCTCGGACATATGTTTCGAGCTGCGAAGAACGGCAGACAGGAGCGAAGAAAATAGCCGCACATGGCTGCCTGAGAACGTCAAATGGCGAGGCATTCTCGCCGCTAGCGTGAACCGTCACTTAACGTGCAGAGAAAGTTCATGACGTAACGCTACAATATGTGTAGCCCTGCTTGCATCACGCGGGCTTCACAGCGCTTTCCTCCGTATAAGCGATAGACGTCTGCCCTCACCAATATTATACGCCTCTCAAATTTCTTCTATCTTGCTGCTCCTTTTTGGCTCGAATCCATACCGCCGCCACGTCACTGAACAGGGCGTGCAGTAGCATTGCAGCGACGCTTCCTCACTGGTTTCTCGCATAGCGCCACAGCTGGCGACACGCTATCTGAGAGCGCCAAATATTTCACAGAGCCAGCGTGACCGTCAATATTGTAAACACCAGAAATGCAAGACGCAGCCTCACAGATATCTGCAGAAGTGAACATAAAGTTACTTTGTATGACTTCTGTCATGACGCACTGCATGAGGAGCTCTCTCCCCCATGACGACAAAACACACGCGAAGGCTCAGTGATAGGTGAGAGCAGGAGAAGGCTCGAGGAGAATATAATTAATGGCTGTATCGGGTGCATGTGGCTGGCTTGATAGAATATAGAAAGCATTGGTTTAGGTAACCTTTACTATCTGAAGTCAAACGTCAAGTCTTTTTTGAAATTCAGTATTCTATCACTCACTTATGCAAAGAAATATACGCAAAGCACCAAAACGGCACGGGGGATGATAAGCGCTTGTGAACAAAGAGAACAATCTCACGCGTGTTCCACACGCAGGTTCGGCTGCAGCTTTTTCTTACTATACACCAATGATCAAAAAATTTTAAACGACTTTTGCTTTTGCCCGCGTGTGCTTCCATCTCTCATATTTCAAAAGGAGACCCGTCTACCAGCTCAGTCTGATTGTCAGTGGTTTTACATCCCAACATCAACAAATGATTACGTAAGCCATTGTACAAAAGGACTCTATAAACTTATATTATGTCGTATTTATCGTGCACTACCTCCGCACCGTTCATGGCCCACTGATTTATCTGCTTCAACAAAATCCGTGACCGCAAAAAAGCAAGCGACTTTCGGGTGAGGAGCCGAACACCCTAAACCACTGCTTCATCAAGCCGCATGTCTAACAACTCAATCAGTTCATTTTAATTCTGCCATGCAGAAAGGATGTGACTTAAAAATACCAGAATGCAACTCGCAAAAGCCCCGAATTCATCTGGCTGAAAATCATGGCTTAACCAATAGCACCCTTCCCTACCTAAGCAATTGTAGCATGAATCATAATAATATGTGACCCTTCAGGTGCGGCCGCCTTGGATCGCATTGGAGCACTAACTGTCTATCCTAATTTGGATCGCATGTTTTGTATTTCCATGAGCGCTCCTTGGCCAGTGGTTATCGCATAAAAAGTTTCTAAACAGCCTAAACAGCTCAAAGTTTTCAAACAAGATGTGATGCGTCGAATGCGGCATAATGTGTCGTAAAAAAGAACAGTGTGTCGACAGAATAAAAGGCGGAACGCTAGCCTTCGTATTTCTTTAAAAAAGAAAACGCCTCCCTAACACAAATTAACCCTTGCGTGAATATTGTAGCCAGTGCAAAAGTTTTTACCTCCCAGGCGTCTTGGTTCGCCCCATTGGCAGCTTCATCTGCCCAAACTGGCTTATCTCCTTTAACCTGGCTGAGGACCAGTGCGAATGCAAGAGAGAGTACAAGAAGCTTCATGCTGGCTTCTTTCGAGGCTCCCCTGATGGATTGAGTGTTTCGTGACTAGAAGCTTCGCAATTTATACACGCTGATACCAAGCTTTAATAATAGTTTAACGGGAAAAGGCTGCCGCACTGATGAATCACCATTGTTATTTCTAGCGTCAGTTAGTTGTACAATATCTGTAATATTAACTGTGTCATAAAAAGTCTGCTGAAATGAGTTTTTTGCTACGTGGTTGCGCTAGCGATTTTTCGTAATGTATCGATATTCTCCTGTTTTCGTTGTAGCACACTCAGTTCGACGGCACGCCAAAGGGAGATTGCGCAACCGGAAAAGAAAGAAAATAAAGACGGTGCTTAGAGGTGGTACACGAAGCTGAGGCTCGCGTTCTCTGCAGCCATGAATTGTCGTTCAAATGTCTCTTTCTTTCGTTCTTGTGGCGTAAGCCAACGTCATTTTCTTTGAAGTCTCCGCAGAGGCGTCTGTGCAAACAGGCGTTTGGTGCGTAGCGTAACAATGGTCCTGAGCTAATGGGGGGGGGGTTGACTTCCTCCCACGCTTAGCCATGCGTGGCTAAGCCGTGTCAGGGGAAAAGGCGATCCTGGGGGTTGAGCCGACACTAAGTGATTGAACCTTTAAAGTCCCCTGGCAGAGGCAACACACCCTTTGGCCCTGGCTTCACGTAGATGTCATCCCTGGGCTTACCCACCCACGGGAAATCGGCAGTCACCTTTTCCTATCTCTCTCCTCTCTCATATTCGTCTTTACGTCTTACTTTTATCTATCCTGCATCTTCCATTTTTCGTTTCCTTCCGAATGTCCTGGTGGCAAGGGTTTAACTTGTGTAATTACCAAACCTTATATATAGCGGCGATCTATGAGCGGCAATTTAGTTATAGCGGCGATCTATGACTAGAGCCTTCAATTGTTTTACCTTGTAGCGACCCCCTGGTGTGCTTGGTGGTGGGTGCTCACCATCCCCGCCGAACTTTAAATGCTTTACATGGCAAAATCTACCCCCTTCTCTATGATCGGTCCCTGAAAAAGCTCCGCAGAAACGAATGCTCCCTGTGAATCAGAACCGATTGTGACCTCTTCCCGCGCTTTCCAATCATACACTCTCTTGCAGATGACGTCTCTGTTGCAATATCTGGCGTCGTGCCGCGGACGCCAGATATTGTGATGGTTACGGACGTTCGTCACTATGTTTGTGGATAGCGGACGAGAAAGCATTAACATGAACAATTTATTTGATGGCATAGGTGGAACGGCTGACGGCGCACGGATACGCTACCGTGTACAGGGCCGTTGAGCCGGACGTCGCGGCCAACGCAGCAGTCAGGGTAGCAACTCCTGAGGTCCAGGATCAGGCCACGGCTCACGATGACCACACCCGGTAGGCCTCGCCCACGAACCTGCCCCCGGCCACTGCACCCAAGCAGGAGCCGTTCAGCAGGCCCCGTCCTTGGACCTTGTACAGGCCGACGGACTCGACTTCGAACAGACACACCGGAGCTCGACCTGGCGGACACGTACGGGTCCCACGTCCGGCTCAGGAACGCTGCCAGGAACTCGTCCTCTCGAGCGGTGCACCGCTTCATCTGCCTTCGTGGCCTCAACCCTCGAGCTCTTTTTCCCACGTTCCTTCTTCTTGGCCAGGGCACCGCCAGGTACCCTCGGGTGCACACTGCAGCTCATGAGCTCGCGGCCCACGTCCGAGTCTGGCGTGTCGCTCGGTACGGCTCGGTACCGCTCGCGGATCCCCGATTCAGCCACAACTCTCCTGGCACCTGGATCCTTGGCCACCCTGAAGCTCACCCGGCTCCGTGGTCCTCCGTACACACGCCCGCGTCTCGCCCGGCAGAACGTCTCGCTCGTCCCTTGCCGATGTGCGACGCTCTGGTGACACCGGCGCTTGATGGCGTGGGTGCGACTACTGAGCCGTCAACCCGCATCGGAGACACGATGCTCCCTGCGGGGAATGGCCAGCCCGTTCAGCGAGGAGCGATGCTCGACGCCACTGTGACCAATAGCCAGTCCACGTTCATCGCTGTGTCGAACGGCTGACCGTGGAGACGCCTCGCCGAGATCCGCGATGCCCTCGGCAAGGAAGAGAACAGCAGGCCAGGCCGTGCCCCGAGATGCAGTACTCGTGCCGGCAGTGCTGTCCCAGCTGGTGGTTGGACGACAGTAGCGTGGACGGCCGCGTTCCCTGGCCGGAACCTAGATCGCCTGCGTCCGACGCTTCGGCCCGCTGTCTCCCGTCTGCCACTGCTCCGGCTCGTCCCCAGCCACACAGCCTACTGCCACGTAATGGTCGCACGTGGCCCAATCGTGGCACGCCACCTCTGTGGGCCACCACTGGTCGTCAGCTGATTGGCGCACAGTTGCCTCGTAATCGCACGTGCCTTCTTATCTTCTTCTTCATTTCTTGTTGTCGCCTTCGTGCCACCTGCCCTCCGCTCGTCTTCTTCAGTTCTGGTTTGATGTTCCTCGGCGTCTTTAAGTCCTTTCCTTAGAGTCGGCTTTCCTGATAGCTAGAATCCTTGCTAACCTAATTGGGGAAAAGTACGACGCAAAGAAGCTGTCATCCGGTGATCTTATTCATAAGGCAGCCAGAAATACCATGCCAACTCCCTTCTAAATCAAAAGCAGTTTGCCCACCTGGACACGTCCTTCACCCCCTGCCGTGGTCTAAACACTGTTAAAGGCATCATTTCGCAACATGATTTGATTCGAGAATTCGAAACTTACCTCCTTGAAGGCGTTCGAAAGCAAGGCGTAGTCGCCATTCATCAGATCACCATCAGGCAGAACAATGAAAAAGTGGTGACGCCCCATACAGTTTTAACATTTAACCACTCCATCCTGGCCGGCTCTGTGGAAGGTATGTTCCTCCACTGCAAAGTCTGCCCCTACATACTCAACCCTAGAAGGTGCTACACAACGCCAGAAATATAGACATGGGTTGAACACCTGTCGCGGAAAACAAACATGTGCAACATGTGGTGATCATGAGCACCCAATCGAAAGCGGTACTTCCACGCAAAGTGCCCTAACTCTCACGGGCCACACGCGCGCACTCACATGCATGTGAAATGTTCAAGAAGAAAAAAGAAATTATACAGGTCAAAGTAACGAAAAAACCACATTTTCTAAAGTGCGGAAGAAGGTATCGCTCTTCTCTGGAAGATCGCACGCTGACGCAGTGCACCTGGGGGTCGGGTGGCGTCTGGTGACGGTGGGCACGCAGTACAGCTTTGCTGATGTGTGCGCATCTCGGACCCTCACCAAGCAGCCGCAGGCTGCACCAATGTTCGAAGTGCCGCAGCTCAACATTCCTGAGACCTCGCAGACAATACAGAAAATCCAAATCCCGCAAGTGAACCTTTATCAGACTTCAGGGATGGCACAGACAACTGAGAGAGCATCTGTTCCTTTTCAGCAACTCTCATCAGCCTCCGAGTGTTCACAGGGAGCAATGGGTTTTACACCGGCATCCTCAGTGCCTCCGATGCTGACAGAATTCCCCTTAGTGAAGCGGAGCCTACTAGAACGCCTCAGAGAGAAGAAACTCTCTACTGTTCAGGCACCTGATAAATGCGGCGAAGTCTGAGCAGCCCTCCTTCCTTTCTTCATTCTTAAAAAACGGCTGCAGAGAGTATCATCTCCTGGAACGGCCGAGGTTCACTGAAGAACCTGGACGACATTTAATAAATACTTGCGCAACCCCAACCTAACATACTTTGCCTGCAGGAGACACACCTATACTCAACACGCACTAAATTTGTAAAAAGATGTGGTATACTAAAAGAGCAGGCACGGCACTGCCTATTCATCCGGCAGTGTAGCTATCGCGGTGCAGAAAGCACTCCCACCTCAAAGCCTCACTCTGGTCACTGACATAGAGGCAGGGACAATACGAACCCTTATGTTTGGGCGAATGACAACTGTGTGCTCATTATATGTCCCTCCTGACTACCACCTATCTACTAAAGAGTTTGAAACACTTGTCGACAGGTCCTGCACCCATACTTCCTGGTGGGTGATTTTAATGCGCTCAACCTCTATGGAAGTGCAGAAGAAGAAATTGTCGAGGCTCTCTAATCAAAAACTTGACTCTCTAGCACGAGCAGCATTGGAAGGGCCAGTACTATCAGTCCTTCCCGAAGTGGCCACTATAACGGCGACAAGATACAGAAAGCTTGCGCTCAGTGCAGACGCTATGGAAGCAATATTGTCAACACCAGAATTTACTCACTTAAGATTTCCATGGAAAAGTCATTGGTGTCCTACAAAACAGTTGGAAACCATAATAACCAGATTTCGATGTCGTGTCCCCCCGTTAAATTTCTATTCACATAGGGCTGGTCTGGCGATATCACCATTATGCAACTTTTGTTCAGAATTGAAACAATAGAGCACTATTTTTTATCATGTCGCCGATACAAATTGCTTAGGAAAACATTTTTAGCCCTCCCATTCGCTAGCCTGCGGTTGAACTTATCTACAGAAAACATACTTTCCTTCGGTGCTTACGATCTGGGCTTCAGCCACGAGAACGTTTTCTACGCAGTTTGCAAGTACCTGAATGAAAGTAAAAGAATTAAGCTTTTAATTGCGTGATTATTAATCATGCAAAAAAAATAATAATTCCAACGAACACAAGAGCATTGTTTAACTATCCTGATTCTTATTCAAGGTAATGAATAGTTGTCTTATCTGCACGAGTGACAAGCAACTATTGCACTCCATCCATTCTGACTAGGGTGCCTTTATTTTTTTCAATCTTTTTTCTGATGGGTGGTTTCGATATTAAAAAAAGAAAACTTACCTAATTAAGTCATCGATTCTTGGCCAATCCCCCTGAGTGGGTACGAGCCATGTCTGTGGATTCATCATCATCATCATCATCATCTTCTCCTCCGGCTCCTGAATATTTAACAAAAAAATCCAAAATACTTTTACGCAGCGCGCAACTCATACACAGCAATAGATATTGCCACCTACTCTCCCTCACTCATGTCAACCACTGAGTGGGCTTTTATGATTAAGCTCTACGGAATTGATCATTTCGCTGTGTGTCTAAAACACACAGCAAGTACAAGTAAGACGGCTGCAAGTGTAACCAGGTATAGAGAACGGGATGCTGACTGGATAAATTTCAGAGAACTTACAAAACTGTCGCGTTCCTCTATTGAAAATCTAGGCATTGATGACTGTGAAGCATTGGTCGTACTTCATAATATACAGGCCGTAGAGCAATCAATCCCACAGATATCTAACAAGATGCGAAACAAATGACGGCTCTGGTGGAAAGCGGAGTCCAAAATTGCTCGTGAGAACCAAAACAAAGCTTGGTCGAAATTTCGCAGGTTAGCTACAGCTGACAACTTGATGAATTTCAAGTGTGCAATAGCAAATGGTAGGCGTATTCGTCGTGAATCGAAAAGGCAGTGCTGCCAGTTCTTTCTCTCGTCAGTTAACTCCTACACTGATACACTTAGGGTATTTAACCGAATAAGAGTACTTGAAGGGCACAACACTCATCTGCTGCCTCTCGTCAGTACTGCTGGTGATACACTGGAACACCGAGAAGATGTCATAGGCCAATATTTTGAGTACATATTTAGCTCAACACATTAAAGAAACTCCTTTACACGACACAAGTTTGCTGAGGAACGTAAGCCTATTTGCGATAAAAAGTCATCTGCAGGAGATTACAATACTCCTTTTACCATACACGAATTGAAGGCAGCGCTGGCAAGATGTGGCAACTGAGCAGCAGGCCCAGGCAGAATTCCATACGGCATCCTTCAACACTTGCGTGAACACACGCTTGATGCCGTTCTCTTACTGTTCAACAACAGCTGGTCCTCTGGGCGCCCACCCAAGGCCTCGAAAGAGGCCGCTATCATACCCATCTTTAAACCAGGAGACGAAGCATCATTTGCTGCTTGTTATAGGCCTATCGTTCTGACTAGCTGATCTGCAAGGTGTTTCAAAAACTGTTAAACCGCCGCCTTATGTATTACCTTGAATTCAATGGCCTCCTTGACCTTCGTAAAGGTGGATTCAGATCAGGCCGGTCAACAACGCACCAACTGGTAGCATTCAAATCTTGAGTCAGGGATGCCTCCATTTACAAACAACTCTGCTATTTTGTATTTTTTGCCCTGGAGAAGACTTATGACATGACATGGTGCTATGGCATTATCTGTGACCCGCAATCTCTTGGAGTGCGAGGGAACATGCTGAATACAATCAAAAGCTACCTCTCTGATTGTATGTTCATGGTTCTTGTTAGAAATGCCCATTCAAAGCAGTTTACGCAGGAAAATGAGGTCCCTCAAGGTGGCGTTCTTAGTTGCACGCTCTTCATTGTTTAAACTTACTCATTAAGCACTGTACTGCCCCAAACAACTTCCTGCTCTGTATATGTGGATGAAGCTCAGATCAGCTACAAATCATTCAACCTAGCCATCTGCGAACGTTAAAATCAGTCGGCAGTGAGCAAACTCTTAAGCTGGGCAGAAAAAAATGGTTCAAAATTTAACTGTGGCAAAACTGTCTGCTTACGTGGCCTGAGGCCCATTACAAACATTTTTATGAATGAATACAACATTGCTATTAAGAAGAATCTTATATTTCTGGGTGTTGTAAAAAATAAATAGCTCAGCTTTGTCCAACATATCAAGCAGCTACGATTGAAATGCTTGAAAGCATTGAACTTGCTAAAGTTTTTCTCGCATCAGTAATGGCGTACAGATCGTAACTGTCTAATCAACCTTCTCAGCAACGTAGTGCTCTCACGTATCGATTATGGCTCGGTTGTATACGAATCAGTGACGAAATTTGCACTCAAGATGCTTGACGCACTGTAATACCTTGGGCTGCGGCTGGCCAGTGGTGCTTTCCAAACCCGCCCAACCGCCAGCCTGTAGGTTGAGACAGAGCAGTAGTCATTAGAACAATGACGGCAGTTCACTAGCCTCAAGTATGCTACCAAGGTGCTTTCCCATGTCGACCTCTGATCTCGTGCGCTATTTCAGGATATATCAAACGCCCACTTGTTTTTGAGGCGACCATCAGCTGCGCCACCATCTCCCCTCACAGCGGTCCCACACCTTGAAAATCTGCATATACCAGTCTCCAATCTTCAACAAAGCTCTCACAAAAAAACTGTGGTGCCGTGGGAATGGCGGGCTATCAATTGTGACTTGTCATTCCTAGAGGTATGAAAGAATGGCTTCCCAGTCGCAATCGATTAACACTTCACGTACTTGCAGGCTAAATACAGGCGTGCTCAGTATTACACTGATACCTCCAAGTCCCCTGCAGTCGCACGTGCGGCACATGGTCCCGCATTCACTGAATCTCCCACACCTAGCCGTGCGTGGCTGAGCCGTGTCCGGGAAAAGGCAATCCTGGGGTTTAAGCCGACGCCAATTGATGTTGAATTTAAGCCCCCCCCCCCCCCCCCGCCCCGGCAGAGGCAACACCGCCCTTTGGCCCCGGCTTCACATAGACGGTACCCCTGGACTGACCACACCAGGGGAAATCGGCAGTCGCCTCTTCCTGTTTCCTTCCCTCTCTCCATCTTGGTCTTTTCTCCTACGTTTGATCTTTTCTGTGCTCTTCTGACTTGTATTTACTTCCACAATTCTCGGCGGCAAGGGTTAACCTGGTGTAGATATCCAACCTTGGGTAGATATATTAGGTTATAGCGGCTATGTAAGGGTGGCGCTTGCGTCTCTTTTGCGTCTCACAGCGTCCCCTTGTTGGGCTCTGTGGTGGGTGGCTGGCATGGCCACTGAATAAGCTACCTAATAAACGGGAACTCCTAGTCCCCTCACAACCGATTGCTCCTCCAAGAAGTGGCGCACCGATGCAGTTTTTGCATATTTACCGAACAAGAAAAATAACTTCTCGAAATACCACATGATCCACTGTTAAAGTAGAAAAAAGAAAGCTAGAAGCATTTCACATTTTATTGTGTCCAAATGCCTTATACCCCGCGGGGGTGCCTGCGCAAGCAGGCGTTTGGTGTGTAGCGACACCACAGACCCGAGCTAACGAATAGGGGGGGGGGGTTTCGACTCCCCCCCACGCCTAGCCGTGTGTGGCTTTGCCACGTCCGGGGAAAAGGGGATCCTGGGGGTTGAGCTAATGCTGGGTGATTGGACCTTTAAGGCCCCTCAGCGGCGGCAACACACCCCTTTGGCCCCGGCTTCACGTAGACGGCCCCCCTGGGCTGACCCACCCAGGGGAAATTGGTAGTCGCCTTTTCCTAATTCTCTGTCTCTCTACATCTTAGTCTTTTCTCATCTTTAAATCTATCCTGTCTTCTCTCTCTTCCATCTACTTCCGATTTTTCCTGGTGGCAAAGGGTTAACCTTGTGTATTTGCTCTGTCTTGGGCACAATATATTTGGTTATAGCGGCTGTGGACCGCTGACGTTGACATGCCTCATATAAATTTAGGACTTGGCACGTTTCGTGTTGGGCTCCATGGTGGGTGGCTGGCATGGCTGCCGAACTCATATTTAGTTTATGGCTTTTTCTTCTCTTCCTTCATTGCACGATCGTCCTCTGTCGAAAAGAGGGCGCACCGAAGACTTTTGCAACTATTTCAGACAACCTAAAGAAACCTTTTCTCGCTACCATGTAATCCACAGTGAAACTGCTGAAAAGATCGCCAGAACAATTTCGCATTTTGTTGTTTCCGAATGCCTCACCACTACACGTGACCCAGGTTACCCGGCTACAAGAATTGCCAGTCGGGATCTCCTCCTCGAGGTAAAATGTCGGAGCCAGTATGAAAACCTCTCGAAACTAGAATCGTTTGGAAACATTTTTATCCCAATTACACCACACCACTCACTCACCACTTCTTGAGGCGTTGTATCTGATCAAGACTTGCTTGGCCTGACTGAAGGTGATCTCCTCGAGGGCTGGAAGGACCAGCAGGTGACACAAGTACAAAGAATCAAAATTAGGCGTGATAAGAAGGAAGTCCCAACAAAACACATAATTTTGACGTTTTGCACCAGTACTCTGCCTGAACATCTCGAAACAGGATACCTGAAGTTGAATGTGCGACCCTACATTCCCAACCCACGACGTTGATTCAAATGCCAGCGTTTTGGTCACGGCTCTCAGAGTTGCCGCGGCCAATTCACCTGCGGAAAGTGAACCACCACAGGACACGCCACAGACGAGTATAAGGTGGAGGATGGGGCCCACTGCGCTAACTGCGATGGTGCCCATCCTGCATACTCCCGAACCTGTCTAACATGGAAAAAAGAAAAAGAAACTGTTACAATCAAATTCACACAAAACATTACTTTCCGAGAAGTCTGTCAACAAGTATCTGGTCTTTTCACAAAGAAACCATCGTTCGCCAATGTATTGCAACAGAGGGCAGCACTACAACGGCCTGCGTCAACTGCCCATGCCAGGCACAGTGTGCCCAGGCGGTTGCCAATGCCCCCACCCACAGTGAGAACAGCTAAGGCTGCCCTGCCACTCGTCCCCACGGCCACACCCACGGCCACTGCAAGCTCTTGTCGCAGCCAGGGTATCCCTGCAGCAAAGGAGGTCCCTTCGACCTCTAGCCTGAGAGGACCAAAGGTTTCGCCCACCGAGGGGAAGGAGACCCCAGGGTCGGCCGATATGAAGGCCTCGTCTCACCAGGCGAGGCCCCAAGCCCGAAACATCAGCTCGCAGATGCGGACACGCAGTGCCTCTGAGGAGGCAATGGACACCACAGTACTCCTGGTGCCGAAAGATCGGTGTAGCTCCCTGGAGCGCGCCAAAAAAAACTAAAAGCCAATAACGGGGCCCGGCGACGGCCCTTTTCTTTGAGTCTTAACGTTTAGCTTAAGAAGCAGACATACCCATTTTTTCTTACACCCAGCACTACGTTATTTCCAATATGGCAAGACAAATATTACATTGGAACGTCAGAGGACTGCTTAGAAACCTCGGTGTTGTTCAAGAGCTCTTTTGCAAACATTCGCCGAAAGTGCTGTGTGTACAGGAAACTCATTTAAAATCTAAAAACACGAATTTTTTGCGTCGATATGTTCTCTTCCGAAAGGACAGAGATGATGCTCCGGCGTCATCCGGCGGTGTAGCCATTATTGTTAATCAAAAAGTAGCATGCACACATTCACCACTACAAACAACACTAGAGGCAGTGGCTGTTCGAAAAGTTTTTTTCAACAAGCTCGTCACCATCTGCTCTCTGTACATACCTCCCCCCACCGCCACCTTGGAAAACGAGAACTCGAGTCCTTAATAGATTACCTACCCGAAACTCATCTGGTCCTTGGTGACCTGAATGCTCATAGCAGTCTATGAGGTGATTCTCGCTGCGACGCACGAGGTCGTCTAATTGAACAGTTCCTTTTTTTCCTCCGTCGCCTCTCTGTTGAATAGGAAAGAGGCAACATATTATAACCTTGCCAACAAAGCCTACTCTTCCATACATCTCACCATCGCATCTCCTTCATTTGTACCATTACTCCAATGGAAAGTTCTAAATAATTCCTACGGAAGTGACCATTTTCCTTTTGTTTTGAGTACACAAACATCATACGAATGTTCTCCACGAGTTCCCAAATGGCTTCTACACAAAGCCGACTTGGAACAGTTTCATAACAATGCTCAGTTATGTTGGACTGACATATGTGGGCTAAGCATAGATGAAGCTGTGCAGTACTTCAGAGCTCTCCTTATTAGCGCAGCAGCCAAACGCATCCCACAAACATCTGGACAGCTCGGCAAGCAACACGTCCCATGGTGGAACACTGAGTGTCGTTATGCGCGAAAGGAGCCGAATAACGCATTTAGGTTGCTTAGGAACTTACCGACAGCCGAAAATCTTGACACCTTCAAGAAAATAAAGTCTCAAGGCAGGAGAACGCGTCGGCAGGCCAGAAGAGAATGCTGGCAGAAGTTTTTGACAGGCATCAATTCATACACACAGGAGGCTAAAGTCTTGAACATAGTTCAGGGTTATACCTTGGAAGATCAGGCAAACTTCCTCGGTGCACACTTCGAATGGGTGTCCAGCTAGTCCCACTATACTGACACTTTCCAAAAATACAGAACAAGTATGGAAAAGCAGAAACTCGAACACAAATGCACTAGAAGCGAGGCATATAACCAAGCTTTCAGTCTAGCCGAGCTCCTAACATCTGTAAACTCCTGCAGTACTTCTGCTCCTGGTTTAACCGTGTGATGTATGAAATGTTAAAAAACCTACCAATCGAAAAGCGAAAAACCTTACTTTGTTTGTACAGTGCGATTTGGTTTTCTGGCACTATCCCTACCTCCTGAAAAGAGGCTATCATTATTCCCATTTTGAAAGAGGGCAAGGACCCTTCTTTAGCTTCGAGTTTTAGGCCTATTGCACTTACAAGCGGCTTCTGCAAAGTCTTCGAAAAAATATTAAACTGCCGACTTGTACACTTTCATCAAACAAACTATTTTCTAGGCTCATTTCTGTGCTGGTTTCGAGAGAGTAGTTCCACCATAGACCACCTAGTTCGTATCGAGGCACAGATCAGAGACGCTTTTGTCAATAAACATTATTTTCTCTTTGTGTTTCTCGATATGAAAAAGGCTTATGATACAACATGGCGCTTTGGAACTCTAAGAGACCTGACTCACCTTTGCGTGCGCGGTAGAATGTTTTCCATAATCGAGAGTTACTTGTCCAATTAGACATTCCGTGTTCGTGTGGGCAGTGTTCTCTCCCAAACAATCGTCCAAGAAACAGGCGTGCCGCAAAGTGGTGTACTTAGGCGCACACTTTTTATTATCTATATGAATTCCTTGCACCTGTCCATCCCCCGCAATATGTTCTATTGTATATATGTGGACGACGTTCAGCTTGGGTTTAAGTCATGCAAATTGGCAAAGTGTGAACGGCAGGTTGAGTTAGGTTTAAACAAGGTCTCCGAAAGGGCAGATGAAAACGGATTCTGACTGAACCCACAAAAAAGCACGTGTGTCTTGTTCTCCCGAAAAAGAGGCATGCACTCAGAAGCCGACATTGGACTGAACGGTCAACGTCTGTCTTTAAATGCGGAGCATAAATTCTTACGCCTAATCTTGGACAACAAGTTGACCTTCCTACCGCACATCAAGTATTTAAAAACAAAATGTTTAAAAGCCATTATTCTTTTAAACGTGTTGTCACGTACTACGAGGGGTAGTGACAGGCAATGTCTCATGAATTTGTATAGAAGCCTCATTCGCACCCTCTTAGATTATGGGGCCGTTGTCTATCAGTGTGCGACTCAAAGTGCTTTAAAGATGCTGGAAACCGTGCACCATTTGGGCATCCGCCTTTCTACGGGTGCTTTTCGCACCAGCCCCGTAGAAAGCCTTTACGTTGAGTCAAATGAGTGGTCGCTTCATCTGCAGAGGACTTACATGTCCTTTGTTTATTTTCTTGTGGTGAAAGCAGACAGAAAGCACCCCTCATACTCTACTAATATTGATTTGTCGAGCTCCATTCTGTTTCAAAACAGGCCTTCGATGAGGCAGCCCTTCTCAGTTCGCCTGAAGGGTCTAGCTGAGGACACTGGAGTGTCACTTGAACACAGTTTAATGGCTCCTGTAGCATACCCACCACCGTGGCAGTGGCAGACTATAGATTGCAATGTGTCTTTCCTAGAAGTTACAAAACATGCGCCTACTGCCCATATCCGAACATACTTCCTGGAACTTCAACACAAATACACACATCCTGAGTTCTTTACAGATGCCTCTAAGTCCAACTCCTCTGTGTCCTACGCTGCTGTTGGCCCTTCCTTTTCGGTTGCTGGCCCTCTACATCCAGGCACAAGTATCTTCACAGCGTAAGCTCATGCGATACTTGTGGCACCTAAACACATCAAACAATTACAAATACAAAAAGCAGTAATTTATACAGGCTCCCTCAGTGTGGTAACGGCTCTGCAAAGTCTTAAAAAACAAGTAAACCCTGTCTTTGTCTCACTTTACTTCATTTTGTGCACACTCTACACACACAAACAACATGTTGTAGTGTGCTGGGTGCCAGGGCACCGTGAGATCCAAGGCAACGTTAGGGCGGATCAGCTCACTGCATCCGTCCATGAGAGCACCGCCATTACATCCATATCAATCCCGGCCCTTGATCTTAAGCTGTCTCTCAAACGAAACCTCAGGGACTACTGGCATAGCAAATGGAATAGACACACACAAAACAAGCTACACGTTATCAAGCCACACCTTGGCCATTGGCCGCCAGTATCAAAATCACGTCTAACAGAGGTAACACTAACAAGACTCAGGATAGGACACACATACACGACACAGACACATCTTTGTCCGGTGGCGATGCACCATTGTGTGACAATTGTGGTGAGGCATTAACAGTTCTTAACGTTTTATTCCAATGTAAACAATTAGACACTCTAAGAAGACAACACTTTCTATTACCCTACCGACAACATATACCATTACACCCCGCCATGTTTGTCGGTTGGGAACCACTTTTCACCCATAAATCATGACTAGCTTTTTTAAGAGACGTCGGTTTTTTTAATGTAATATACCCAGGCATTGCGTAGCGTCACCTCTCAAGAGAGGTTGCTGCTGCAATGACTGCATTTAAAAGCACTTGCCTCGCAGCCCTTGGACACAAGGGCGCAGATGAGGCACTTGTGCTAGTGTCAAATATTTTTACATGTTTTTATTATTAAAACCTTTGTCACCCTTTTCACTATGCATATCACGCCACTGTCATGAACTTAATACTTATGTTTTTTACCCGCATTATCGCGACGAACTTTAAGGCCACTATACATCCACGCAACATATCATTGTCCGCATCTCTACTCATCGAAATGGCGCTCTTTGGCCATCAATTGGCCCCTGCGCCATAAAGCGCCACACATAATCATCAAATGCCTTATAGAAACGCTAGGCGCGGGCTACAAAGCCACAAAGTCCGCCAGTGGTGACCTGATACTCTATATAAAAGACTACTCACAGTACCATAGCTTACATCATTTGGTGATCAGCCTATCACAATCGCACTGCATCGAACCATAAACACCATGAAGTGTGTTGTATCAGATGGAGACCTGATGGACCTCTCTGATGAGGAACTTCTTACAGGCTGGAAAGACGAAAATGTCATCCAGGTGCAGCGAATCAAAATAGGTAGAGAAAAGACAGACACCCCAACAAAACACGTCATACTCACTTTCGCATCTAGCACTCTACCCACTGAAATAGCAACAGTATATCTTAAATTGGCAGTCGGAGCATACATACCCAACCCGCAGCACTGCTTTAAATGTCAGAGGTTCGGGCACGGCTCGCAGAGCTGCCAAGGACAGCTTACCTGCGCGAAATGCGGCACGAAAGGCCATACCGCTGACAATAACTGTAAGTTACAAGTCCACTGCACAAACTGTGAGGGTGACCATCCCGCATAATCCAGGTCATGCGTAGTTTGGAAAAGAGAAAAAAGAAATAATAACCACAGAGTTTAAATTGAACATTAGCTTTCGTGAAGCGCGGCAGCGCGTTTCCCCGCATTTTGCTGGGTACTAATCGTATGCCGAAGTAGCGCGAGGGGGGTCAGCACCACTTCGGTTTTCGGCAATGCCTTGGACCAGGCCTAGCGTGCCGAGGCAAACGCCAAAAGCCCCCACTGGGGGGAGCAGCCTCGTCTGATCTCCCCTCTTTGAATAAAGCTACACCAAAGACCCCTGTGAACCCTGGCAGCAGCCAGGGCACCACACAAACTAAAGAGGTCCCCTCGACCTCCAGCCCGGTGGGTTCAATGGCTCCATCTGTCACGACGAAGCCTGCAACGAAAACAGCATTGTCTGTTGTCTCTCCAGAGGCGATGGACACAGCCACTACACCGACGCAGACTTCGCCAAAGGAGCAGCGAGGTTCCCTCGACCTCTCTAAAAAAGACAAAATGGTAATTACAGGGCCTTCTAAAGGCTCTGAAGATAAGCCACTTTTCTCTTTAGACACCCGCCACACTCATTTCATACACACAGCACTTCTTAACTCCCATAATGTGACACAAACTATAGGATTGAACGTCAGAGGACTACTTCTAAACCTCGACGGTGTCCAAGAACTTTTAGACAAACATTCTCCAAAAGTGCTGTGTGTACAGCATACACACCTAAAATTCAAGAATACAAATTTTTGGCGTCAATATGTTGTCTTTTGAAAGGACAGAGATGAAGCTGTGGCTCATAATTAACTCCATGCATAATAAACTCCGAGTTATTAAGGTGCAATTATGTTATTGGCCACCACTATCAAAATTACGACACGCCGAAGTAATACTAACAAGGCTTAGAACAGGCCATACACATTCTACACATTCATTTTTTCTATCTACCTTCAATCCACCATATTGTGAGGGATGTGCAGAACCCCTTACGCTTCTCAACATTCTCGTCCAGTGCAATGAGCTAGATGCTCTAAGAAAAAAGCATTTTTCACTGCCATACCGACCACAGCTCTCTCTACACCCTGGGATGCTCGTTGGTAGGAATTCGCTTTTTAAATGGCAAACACTTTTCACGTTTTTAAAAGATGTGCAAAGCTTTCACCCGATATTTCGAGGTCATCCATAGCACAACCTCTGTACAGTGGGCGTGGCTTGGGTGACTACATCTTTATCATGGTTTTATTATTATGACATCTTGCCACCCACTATCACTACACATATCTCACGCCACTGTCATGATTTTATATTTACATGTTTTA
Source organism: Rhipicephalus annulatus (assembly GCA_013436015.1). Taxonomy (NCBI): domain Eukaryota; kingdom Metazoa; phylum Arthropoda; class Arachnida; order Ixodida; family Ixodidae; genus Rhipicephalus; species Rhipicephalus annulatus. The sequence continues at coordinate 10,323 of WOVY01001396.1, read as the reverse complement.
ACCCACGTTAGCGTGAGGAATTTTAAGGCCCCTTTACAGCAACGTATCATACAATTGTTCATATCTGTAGTCAATTGAAATGGCGCTCTTTGGCCATCAAGTGGCCCTTGCGCCATTAAAAACTACTACTACTCATCATCATCATCTGGTGGTGTATGCATTATTGTTAACCGAGGAGTAGCATGTACTCAAGTACTACTTCTAACATCCTTAGAGGCAGGGGCTGTTCGAGCTGTTCTATTGAATAAGCTCGTCACCATCTGCTCTCTACACATACCGCGGCAACACCATCTGAAAAACATGAATTCCAGTCTTTATTAGATGTGTTAACAGAACCTTGTCAGGTTCTAGGGGACCTGAATGCGCACAGAGGTTTATGGGGTGACTGTCGATTTGATGCACGAGGTCATACCATCGAACCGTTCCTCTGTTCATCAGGTGCTTGTCTGTTGAATAGGAAAGAGGCAACATATTATAACCTTGCAAACAAAACTTACTACTCCATAGACCTCAGTATTGCATCTACTTCACTTCGACCTCTACTCCCAAGGAAAATAATATTAAACCCCAACGGAAGCAATCATTTTCCTGTCATTTTGAAAACACCAACATCTTACGAATGTCCTCCGCAAGTTTCCAAATGGCTGAAATACAAAGCCGACTGGGAGCAGTTTTATAACACCACTCATTTAAGTTGGACAGACATATGTGGGTTGAGCATAGATGAAGCTGTAGAGTACTTCACAGCTTTCCTTATTGACGCAGCAGCCAAGTGCATCCCGCAAACATATGGACTGCCTGGCAAGCGACGCATCCATGGTGGAACACCGAGTGTCGTAATGCGCGAAAAGAGCAGAAGAAGGCATGGAGGTTGCTTCGGAGTTCACCGACCGCCGGAAACCTTGACAGCTTTAAGAAAATAAAACCACAAGGCAGAAGAACGCGCAGGCAAGCCAGAAGAGAAAGCTGGCACAAGTTCTTATCAGGGATAAATTGATGTACACAAGAAGCTAAAGCCTGGAACATGGTTCGTAGGATAGCAGGAAGACAACTTCATTCACTCCCACTCCTTAACGCACACGGTGACAGCCTGGAAGATCAGGCGAACTTCCTAGGTGCCCACTACGAGCAGGTGTCTAGCTCTCCACACTATACTGAAGGTTTCTAAAGATATAAAGCGAGAATAGAAAAGCAGAAACTAGAACACAAGAGCACAAACTACGAGGCATCCAACTAACCTTTCAACTTAGCTCAGCTACAAACATCACTAACTCCTTCAGTAATTCTGTCCCAGGCTACGACCGTGTCGTGAATGAAATGTTGAAAAACCTGCTGCTCGAAAAGCGAAAAACATAACTCTCCCTATGCAATGCTATCTGGTTTTCTGGCGTCATCTCTGCTTCCTTGAAAGAGACTATAATTATTCCCATTTGAATAAAGGGCAAAGACCCTTTCTCAGTTTCAAGATTTTTTGCACATTGAATTTACATGCTGCCTTTGTAAACTTTTTAAAAGATGATAAACCGCCGACATTTACATCTCCTTGAAACACACAATCTGCTTGACTGATTTCAGTGTGGATTTCAAGAGAGTAGATCCACCACCGACCATATAGTTCGAATCGAAGAACAGATCAGAGACGCTTTCGTCCACAAACAATATTTTCTCAGTGTTTCCCTCGACATTGAAAAGGCCTACAATACAACATGGCATTTTGGCATATTAAGAGACTTGTCTCACCTGGGTGTGTGCGGTAGAATGTATTCCATAATCGAGAGCTACCTGTCCAATCGAACATTCCGTGTCCGTGTGGGCAGTATTCTCTCCCAAACATTTGTCCAAGAAGCGGGAGTACCGCAAGGCAGTGTACTTAGTTGTACACTTTTTATTATAAAAATGATTATTCGCACATGTCCTTCTCCCGCAACATCTTCTACTGTACATATGTCGATGACGTCCAGCTTGGCTTGAAGTCATGCAGCCTGGCAATGTGTGAGCGGCAGGTCCAGTTAGGTTTAAACAAGGTCTCCAAATGGGCAGCGGAAAACGGATTCCGATTGAACCCACAAAAGAGCACGTGTGTCTTGTTCTCCCCGATTAAGAGGCATGCACTCAGAACCCGACATTGAACTGAACGGTCAATGTCTGTGTGTAAATGCGGAGCATAAATTCTTAGGCCTAATCTTGGACAACAAGTTTACCTTCGTGCCGCACATCAAGTATTTAAAAACAAAATGTTTAAAAGCCATGAATGTTCTAAAATTGTTGTCATGTACTATGTGGGGTAGTGACAGGCTATGTCTCATACACCTGTATAAAAGTGACACCCGCTTAGGCTATGGGGCCGTTGTTTATCAGTCTGCGACTCCAAGTGCTTTTGAAGATACTGGATTCGTGCACCATTTCGGCATTCGCCTTTCTACGGGGGCTTTCCGCACGAGCTCTATGGAAAGCCTGTAGTAGAATCAAATGAGTGGTCAGTCAACTTACAGAGATGTTACAGATATTTTGTGTACTACCTCAAGGTGAACGCAGACAAACAACACCCCTCTCAGCTCACAATCAATGATGGGTCTTATTGTGCCCTGTTTCACAGCTGTCCTTCAATGAGGCATCCCTACTCACTTCGTGAGAGAGCTCGCTGAGGAAACAGATGTGCCACTTCTGGAACTCTGTTTGATGGCTCCTTCTGCATATCTACCGCCGTGGCATTGGCAGCTTATAGACTGTGACATATCTTTTGCGGCAGTCACAAAGGATGCACCTGTTGCACACATCCGCACATACTTTCATGAACTCCAACGCAAATGCAGTTGTCACGAATTCTACACCGATGCTTCAAAAACGAACACTTCTGTCTCGTACGCTGCAGTTGGCCCCTCCTTTTCAGATGCCCGTACTCTTCATTCTATTACAACGCATCTTCACTGCAGAAGCTCATGCGTTACTTGCGGCTGTCAAACACCACTCAAGTATCACTGCGCGTTGTAGTTTTATTTGTTTATAACAAATAAAACTACAACGCGCAGTGATATACACAGATTCCCTAAACGTTGTAAAAGTTCTCAAAACCCTGAGTTCTGAAAACTCCTATGCACAGTACTCCTATGCAAAGTTCTCAAAACTCCTATGCACAGTATACGCCCTCAAACAGCATGTCGCGGTGTGCCGGGTGCCAGGACACCATTTTACCACTTCCCCGCAGGAGCGCCTGAGCAAGTAGGCGTTTGGTGTGTAGCGACACCACGGACCCGAGCTAACGGGGGAGTTTCGGCTCCCTCCCACGCCTAGCCGTGCGTGGCTTTGCCGTGTCCGGGGAAAAGGGGATCCTGGGGGTTGAGCCAATGCTGGGTGATTGGACCTTTAAGGCGCCCCGGCCGAGGCAACACACCCCTCTGGCCCCGGCTTCACGTAGATGACACCCCTGGGCTCACCCACGCAGGGGAAATGGGCAGTCGCCTTTTCCTATCTCTCTCTTCCTGCATCTTCCTCTTTATCTCTCACTTTTTATCTGTCCTGTCATCTTCTATGTTCCGTTTACTTCCGTATTTCCTGGCGGCGAGGGTTAACCCTGTGTAGTTACCCAACCTTGGGTAGTTATATTCGGTTATAGCGGTGATGCATGGCTGGCGTCTCCAAGTGTTCACTAGTCAACCTTGCAGAGTCCCCTTGTTGGGCTCGGTGGTGGGTGGCCACCATTGCCGCCGAACTTTATAGTATTTTTATGGCAAAAGCTTTTGCCCCCTTCCTGATCGCTCCCTAAAAAGGTGGCGCACCGATGATACTTTCCTTGCTAACACACCAAAGCCGACATTCCCAAAGGACCATGTAATCCACAGGCAAAACGAAAACAAGACAGTCCGAGCCATTTCACCTTTCCTTGTTTCCAAAACTCTCACAGAAGCAATAGGCCCAGGTTATAAAGTGACAAAGATGAGAAGAGGCGATCTTCTGGAGGTTCGTGACAAAGCTCAGTACGAAAAGCTGTCTAAGCTTGTAGCCTTTGGGTAAACCCCTGTTTCGGCGGCCCACACAGGTTCATGAACACTGTCCGTGGCGTAATTTCTGACGATGATCTTACTGAGCTTTCTGAAAGTGAGCTGCTCGAAGGTTGGCAGGACCAGAACCTGGTCAAAGTCCAACGAATAACAATAAGGCGCAACAACAAACTGACCCTACAAAACACGTAATAATTACATTCGGAACAAGTGACCTACCAGAATAGATCGAAACCGGCTATTGTAAGCTTCGTGTAAGACCATACATTTCCAACCCTCGTCGATGTTTCAGTGCCAACGTTTCGATCATGGATCGCAGAGTTGCAGAGGGGCGTGCCACTTGCGCAAAGTGCGCTTCCATTCAACACATATTGGACAACTGCACCTCAGAATCAACTCATTGTTTGAACTGTGAAGGAGATCACGCTGCCTACTCACGATCATGCCTCGCATGAAAAAAAGAGAAACAAATAGTATAACTTAAGGTTAACTTCAATCTAACATTCCAAGAAGCACACCCACGTTTCGCAATACACAACCCATCTTATCCCTCCTTTGCAGATGTGACGCGCCGGGGTGCCGCGCCACATGCCTCGGCACCCGCGAATGTCACACAGTGTGTGGCCGCGGTCGTGCCGCCAGCGCCCCCGGCTGGAGCAGCCTGTACTGCTCCACCACCTGACAAACAGGGCCTGCAGACCCCAGTGTCTGCTGAACCTCGGACCACTGCAGGCGCAGTTAGGTCCGAATGTTCAGTGAATGTGCCTGCCCAGCAGGCACCATCAACCACCTCACAAGAGGTGATGTATACAAGTCCCTCTCCTCCGGCGTCTCAGACGCCAAAGGATAGTCGCAACTCCTTGGAGCGCGCCAAAAAAGAAAAAACCTCGAATCACAGGGCCCTCAAAAGGCCCTGTAAACTAACGCAACACCTCTGTACACACATCACCACACTACATTAAAATGACACAAATATTACAGTGAAACGTCAGAGGACTGTTGAGAAACCTCGACGATATCCATGAACTTTTACACAAACATACACCTAAGGTGCTGTGCGTACAAGAGACACACCTGAAACCTGAACACACCAACGTTTTACGTCATTACGCTATCTTTCGGAAAGACCGAAATGATGCCATTGTGCCATCCGGTGGTGTTGCCATTATAGTCAATCAAGGGATTGCATGCACACACCTACCACTACAAACATCCCTTGAGGCGGTGGCTGTTCGAGCAGTTCTTTTGAATAGGCTCGTCACCATCTGCTATCTCTACATAACTCCACAACACCGTCTTGAAAAGCGTGAATTCGAGTCCCTCCAAGAGGAACTTCCAGAACCCTATATTCTCCTGGGAGATTTCAATGCACATAGCAATCTATGGGGTGGCTCTCGCTGCGATGCTCGAGGTCGCCTGATTGAACAGCTACTTTTTTTGTTCCGGTGCGTGCCTGCTGAATCGGAAAGAGCCAACATATTACAACATCGCTAACAATACGTACTCAGCAATAGACCTCAGCATAATATCCCCATCACTCCTGCCTCTACTTAAATGGGAAGTCATTAATGATCCTTATGGTAGTGACCATTTTCCTATCGTTATCAGCAAATCAATAACAAATACAAGTCCTGCACAAGTTCCCAAATGGCTCACCGTCAAAGCCGATTGGGAAAAGTTTCAAAAAATGACTTTATTATCTTGGACTGACATGGCGGCATCGAGCATAGAGGATGCTGTATGCTACTTTACAGCTTTCTTGGTTGATGCAGCAACAAAATATATTCCCCAAACACGTGGACCGTCAAGCAAACGACGAGACCCATGGTGGAATAATGAGTGCCGTTATGCTCGAAAAAAACAAAACAAGACATGGAGGTTGCTAAGAGACTCGCCCACAGCCGAGAATCTTGTAAACTTTAAGAACGTCAAGTCGCAAGCAAGGAGGACGCGCCGACAGGCGAGAAGAGAAAGTTGGCACAAATTTGTGTCGGGCATTAACTCATACACAGATGAGCCGAGAGTCTGGAGCATGCTGGGTAAGGTGGCACGACGAGGAGCACATTCGTTTCCTCTAGTGAACACACAAGGGGAGAGTTTGGAAGACCAGGCAAACACCCTCGGAGCGCACTTTGAACAGGTCTCCAGCTCAACACACTATAGTGAAGCGTTTCCGACGATACAAAACCGCAATAGAAAAACAGAGATTAGAGCGCAAGCCCAGAACACATGAGGCACACAACGAACCTTTCTGTTTGGCTGAACTGCAGGCTTCACTTGCCTGCTGCAATAAATCTGCCCCAGACCCGGACCGTGTGGCATATGAAATGTTAAAACACCTGCCCACTGAAACCCAGAAAGCTCTCCTCTCTCTATATAGTGCGATGTGGTCTTCTGGCGAGCTACCCTCAGCCTGGAAGGAAGCTATCACTATCCTAATCCTAAAACAAGGCATGGACCCGGCCTCGGTTTCCAGCTACAGGCCAATAGCATTAACCAGCTGTATTTGCAAAGTCCTTGAAAAAATGATTAACAGGCGCCTGATGCACTTCCTTGAAATTAGTGGCCTACTTGACCCATACCAGTGTGGGTTTCGAGAGGGCTCGGTCCACCGCTGACCACCTTGTTCGTATCGAAGCACAAATTTGCGACGCTTTTGTTCATAAGCAATTTTTTCTTTCTGTGTTCCTCGATATGGAAAAGGCATATGACACTGCATGGCGCTTCGGCATATTGCGAGACTTGTCACATTTAGGTGTGCGGGGTAGAATGCTGACAATTATCGAAAGCTACCTGTCCAACCATACATTCCGTGTCCAAGTTGGCAGTGTCTTATCTCGAGTATTTGTCCAAGAAACAGGAGTGCCACAAGGAGGTGTATTGAGCTGCACACTTTTCATAGTTAAAATGAATTTCTTGCACCTGTCTCTCTCACGAAATATTTTTTACTGCGTATATGTCGATGATGTGCAGATTGGTTACAAATCGTGCAACATCTCAATGTGCCAGCGTGAAGTTCAACTAGGGTTGAACAAGGTATCTCAATGGGTAAACGAGAATGGTTTTATACTCAACGCGCAAAAGAGCACTTGTGTCTTGTTCAGCCGAAAGAGGTCCATCCTGACCCCGACATTGACCTGCATGGTCAACCTCTGTCAGTGAAGACCGAGCACAAGTTTCTTGGTCTCATATAAGACACTAAGCTAACCTTCATCCCATTCATCAAGTATTTAAGTATTTATTGGACAGGTGCTTAAAACAATGAACACTTTGAAAGTGTTGTCACACACTACATGGAGTAGTGACAGGAAATGTTTATTTACCTTATATAAAAGCCTCGTACGCACACGCCTAGATTACGGTGCTGTAATCTATCAGTCGGCAACACTGTCAGCCTTGAAAATTCTCGACCCTGTCTACCATTTAGGCATTCGCCTCTCTACGGGTGCTTTCCGCACCAGCCTTGTGGAGAGCCTGTATGTGGATTCGAATGAATGGTCGCTCCACCTACAAAGATGTTCCCTGTCCTTTTTGTACTTTTTGAAGGTGAAGGCAGACAAGAAACACCCTCCTATTTCACAATTAACGATTTGTCTTGTTCTGGCTTGTTCGAGAACCGTCCTTCGTTTAGGCAGCCCGACGCGCTCCGTGTAAGGGGCCTGGCCGAAGAAACAGGTGTGCCTCTTCTCAAACACAGTTTGATGGCTCCTGCAACACATCGGCCACCGTGACAGTGGCAGCTTATAGACTGTAACGTTTCTTTTGTTGAAGTCACAAAACACGCACCACTTCCACACATAAATATATACTTCCCAAAACTTCAACGTAAATACACATGTCTTGAGTTCTTTACTGATGCGTCAAAGTCAAACACTTCTGTGTCATAAGCAGCGGTAGGCCAATCCTTTTCCGAGGCCGGCGTTCTTCATCCTAATGCAAGCATTTTCACAGGTGAAGCTTATGCAATACTGGCGGTCGTAAAACACATTAAACAGATAAATTACAAAAAGCGGTAATATACACAGATTCTCTAAGCGTGGTCAAAGCCCTCAAAAACTCCTAAAAACACAAGAACCACGTGCTGGCGTCACTCTACTCACTTCTGTGCACACTCTACACACCAAAACAGCAATGTCCTTGTCTGCTGGGTTCCAGGGCACCATGAAATACAAGAGAACATTTTGGCCGACAATCTGGCTGCTTGCGCAAATGTCACTACTGCCAATGCATCAACACCAGTCCCCGCACTTGACTTAAAACCTTTTAAAAAACGAAAGCTCAGGGGGTATTGGCAGAGCATGTGGGATAAACACACAGATAATAAACTACATGCTATTTAGCCGCAACTAGGTGATTGGCTGCCACTATCAAAATCACGACTCACAGAAGTAATACTAACAAGGCTTAGAACAGGACATACACATTCTACACATTCATTTCCCCTGTCTACCGGTGATTTACCGTATTGTGAAAGATGTGGAGAGCCCCTTACGGTTCTCCACATTCTCGTCCAGTGCATGAGCTGGATGCTCTAAGGAAAAAGAACTTTTTACTGCCCTACCGACAGCAGCTCCCTCTGCACCCTGGGATGCTCATCGGTAGGGATCCGCTTTTAAACTGCAAACACTTTTTACGTTTTTAAAAGATGTGCAAAGCTTTCCCCCGATATTTCTAGGTCATCCGTAGCATGACCCCTATAGAGTGGTCGTGGCTGCGGTGACTACATCTTCATCACGGTTTTATTATCATGACATTTTGCCATCCGCTATCATTACACATATGTCACGCCACTGTCATGATTTTATTACTTTCATGTTTTAACCCGCGTTAGAGCGAGGAATTTCAAGGCCCCTTTACAGCCACGCACCATATTGCCACCAACACACATTGTTCATATCTGTAGTCAATTGAAATGGCGCTCTTTGGCCATCACTTGGTCCTTGCGCCACTAAAAACTACTCATCATCATCACTTGACCACTTGGCTGCATACGCCCCAAAACAACGCTGCTACCGATACATTTATAGCTGTCCCTGCGCTTGACCTGAATCCCTTCCTTCGACGGAGGCTCAGGTGGTTTTGGCAGCGGCAATGGGATAGACAAACACAAAACAAATTACACGTAATAAAACCGATACTTGGAATTGGCCACTAGTATCCAAATCACGCTACAGGCAAGTAACGCTCACCATATTACAAATAGGACACACACACAGCACACATGCATATTTGTTGACTGGGGGCAAGCCGTGGGGAACCGCTTACGGTTTTTCGTATACTTGTTCAGTGCAATGCGTTAGACTCTCTAAGAAAAAAACACTTTTTTACTACCCTACCGACAGCAACCTTCATTACATCCGGTCAGGTTCATCAGCAGAGATCCTCTTTTAAGATTGAATCGCTGTTCACGTTTTTAAAAGATGTAGATAGCTTTCACGGCATATCTAGAGGTGATCCGTAGCACGACCTTGGTACAGTGGTCGAGGCTTTGGTGGTTCCAAAAAAGACAGCACCTGCCTCGTGGCCCTTGGGCTCAAGGGCATGCATTGACGAGGCATTCGTACTAATCTCACTTTCTCAATGTAGTTTCATCCCCACGAACGCTGTCTTTCACTTCCGCTACACATATTTCATGTCACTTCCATCATTTTAAATGCTTCTATGTTTCAACGCACCTTAGGGTGCGGAACTTTAGGCCTCTTTACAGCCATGAAACCTTATCATAGTTCCTACCCTGCACCTATTGCATAAAATCATGCACCCTTGTCATTTTGTAAACATTTCCATGGCGCTCTTTGGCCAAGTATAGCCTTTGCGCCTTTAAAACCCATATATCAATACAATATGACAAGCCAAGAGAACTGTGTAGCAGTCCACTATTAAAAAATGGCATACTCAAGACATGTGTATGAATATATGCCATTACTTTACATTTTTAAAAATAAACTCCACACTGTTATTGCACAGGATGACGCACTCAAATACTCACTTCATAGGAAACTAATTCATGCTCCTGCTACCAGGACTAGGTATGGTTGAGTCTCATTGCACATCGTGCCCCACAGTCTCTAAATCGTTTAGGTGAACGAATAAATTAAACCTCTCGTTAACGCAATTCATATATCACATAAAACATATCCTCATTAACTGGGTAAACTAACCAATATATTTTCACTAATTTTCTCTCTATGTCCCACATATATTGTACTCTCATCTTTAGGTACAAAGCGCGTGTATATGCCGAATTATGTACGTATATTTGTGCAGATGTACCTATGAATATATGAGTTTATGAATGTTTGAATATGTATTACAATACTGTAAG
>WOVY01001395.1:0-136924 GCA_013436015.1 Rhipicephalus annulatus | reverse complement strand
TTTCTAAAGTCTGTATTGTCACGGTGTCGTGACGTGGCCGAAGACAGGAGACTTCGTGTTGGGATTTAACTGTTTATTTGGGCGAACCTGTGCCCGGTAAACGAAAAGTCCAATTACAGCAGCAGTCTCGCACAGATAGCAGTCTCTGACTGATAGCGGCGAACGGAGCGTCGGCCTTCGATCAACTACTGACAAGCGGCGAAGCGCGTCGGCATTTATACTCTTGCTGTCGAATGTTCTAGCGTTATCGCTGGCGGTGGCGTAGGTTCCAGAACAATCTGTACCGTTCGCACAGCGTGATCTTATTGAAATGATCTACTACAGTCCGGAACCTTCTCGAAAACTGCAGGCGCGGCTCGCGCTGAGAATCATGTGGTGTTTTGGGACGATAACAAAACTTGGGAAATGGAACGTGGCATTGCCCCCCTCTTAAAAAAGGCATCGTCCCGATGCTTTAACTAAATATGAAGGTACATAATAATGCAAGAAATTACAATGAATAAATAACGATAAAACTATAATACAAAAAAACACTGTTTCAGTTTGTTAACGCGCATGGAACGGGTTGAGGCGCACGACATGTACGACTTCACGTCGCGATCGGCGTCGTTGAGAGTTCGTGATGCCGTCGGGGGACAACCTCGTAGTCAAGTGGACCGAGACGTCGAACCACCCTGTACGGTCCGAAGTATCGTCGCAGAAGCTTTTCACTTAGTCCACGTCGGTGTATCGGCGTCCAAACCCAAACACGTTCACCGGGCTGGTATTCCACGAAGCGTCATCGAAGGTTGTAACGGTCGCTGTCGGTCGTCTGTTGATTCTTGATACGGAGACGCGCAAGTTGTTGGGCTTCTTCGGCACGTTGAAGGTACTCGCTCACATGGCGGTTTTCTTCGTCGGTGGCGTTGGGTAACATGGCATCGAGCGTCGTTGCCGGGCACCTTCCGTACACCAATTTGTATGGAGATATCTGCGTCGTCTCCTGCACCGCCTTGTTGTATGCGAAGGTCACATACGGAAGAATGGCGTCCCACGTCTTGTGTTCGACATCGACGTACATTGACAGCATGTCGGCGATCGTCTTGTTAAGCCGCTCGGTGAGGCCGTTGGTCTGTGGGTGGTACGCTGTCGTCCGGCGGTGGTTTGTTTGGCTGTATGCCAACATCACTTGAGTTAAGTCGGCAGTGAATGCCGTTCCTCTGTCGGTGATAAGGACCTCCGGGGTGCCGTGACGTAGGACGATATTTTCGACGAAGAACTTAGCTACCGCAGATGCACTGCCTTTTGACAGGGCTTTTGTCTCGGCGTAGCGGGTGAGGTAGTCGGTAGCTACCACGATCCACTTGTTTCCGAAAGCCGACGTCGGGAACGGCCCCAGTAGGTCCATACCAATCTGCTGGAAAGGTCGGCAAGGTGGATCAATTGGCTGCAGAAGTCCCGCTGGCCTTGTCGGCGTCGTTTTGCGTCGCTGACAGTCCCGACTTGTCGTCACATAACGAGTGACGTCGGTGGTAGGACGTGACCAGTAGTACATTTCTTCTATCCTCGCGAGCGTGCGAGAAACACCGAGGTGCCCTGCCGTCAGATCGTCGTGCAGGGCCTGCAGGAGTTCTGGTCGCAGAGCTGAAGGCACCACAAGAAAGTACTTAGCTCGAAGTGGTGAAAAGTTTTTCTTTTGTAGAAAACCGTTTCGTAGAAAGAACGACGCAAGTGCGCGCTTGAATACTTTCGGGACTTCGGCGGGTCCTGTCTTCGAGGTATTGTATTAGGGCCTTAAGTTCCGGGTCGGCCCGCTCTCGTTCAGCGAAGTCGTCAGTAGTTACGTTCCCAAGAAGTACTCGTCATCCGGGTCGTCGGGTAGCAGTTGGTCGACAGGCGCACGAGAGAGACAGTCGGCGTCGGAGTGTTTTTTGCCGGACTTGTAAATGACAGTAATGTCATACTCTTGAAGTCTCAGGCTCCATCGTGCGAGGCGACCTGAAGGGTCCTTCAATGTGGCTAGCCAACACAAGGCGTGGTGGTCGCTCACAACTTTGAAGGGCCTGTCGTAGACGTAGGGGCGAAATTTTGACGTAGCCAAATGATGGCGAGGCACTCTTTTTCTGTTGTGGTATAATTTGCTTCTGCTTTGGATAGCGATCGGCTGGCGTAACTAATAACCCTTTCAAGTCCGTCAGCCCTCTGCAAAAGAACGGCGCCAAGACCTACGCTGCTTGCGTCAGTATTTATTTCTGTTTCGGCGAATTCGTCGAAATGAGCAAGTAACAGAGGCGTCTGGAAGCGATTTTTAAGCTCCTGGAAAGCGTGTTCCTGTGGCGTTTCCCACTTGAACTCCACGTCGGCCTTGGTAAGGTTAGTGAGAGGATCGGCGATGCGGGCGAAGTTTTTCACGAACTGCCTATAATAGGCGCACAGGCCCAGAAATCGGCGCACGGCTTTCTTGTCAGTGGGCGGCGGGAAGTCAGCGATGGCGGCTGTTTTCCGTGGATCGGAACGAACTCCAGACTTGCTGATAACGTGCCCCAGCAACAAGAGCTCCGTATACGCAAATCTGCACTTTTCTGGCTTCAGTGTGAGTCCGGACGTCTTGATGGCTTGAAGTACAGCTTCAAGGCGCCGAAGATGCTCGTCGAAACTCGAGGAAAACACAACGACGTCGTCCAAGTACACAAGGCAAGGCGGCCACTTCAATCCTGCCAGTACTGTATCCATAACGCGTTGAAAAGTTGCAGGCGCTGAGCAAAGGCCGAAGGGCATCACCTTAAACTCGAAGAGGCCGTCCGGTGTTATAAACGCCGTCTTCTCTCGGTCTCTTTCGTCGACTTCGATTTGCCAATAGCCAGTCTTGAGGTCCATTGACGAAAAGTACTTGGCGTTATGGAGCCGATCAAGTGCGTCGTCTATTCGTAGGAGAGGATGCACGTCCTTTCTTGTGATTTTGTTCAGGCGGCGATAATCGACGCAGAAACGTAGGGTCCCATCCTTTTTCTTCACTAACACCACGGGGGATGCCCATGGACTCTTAGACGGCTGGATAATGTCATCCCGCAGCATTTCATCTTTTTGTCTCTTCATGGCCTCACGTTCTCGCATCAAAACCCTGTACGGACACTGACGGAGTGGTCTGGCATTTTCTTCGGTTATGATGTGATGTTTCGTGATTGGGGTCTGCGGAATTTTCGATGACGACAAAAAGCAATCTTCGTATTGCAGGAGCAGGGCCTTGAGCTGTTCTTGCTTATCGTTCGGAAGTATGGAATTGACGTCGAAAGCTATGGGAGGGGCTTGGTTCCTCTGAGCAGGTTCCGCAGAGTCGGCGAGGGCGAAAGCACTGGTGGCTTTGACAATTTCTTCTATGTATGCGCCCGTTGTTCCTTTGTTCATATGTTTGTACTCATTGCTGAAATTTGTGAGCACAACCATTGCTTTGCCTCGCCGCAGCTCTGCAATTCCTCTTGCGACGCAAATATTTCGGGTGACCAACAGATGCTGACTGCCTTCAACGACACCTTCCAAGTCAGGTGATTTAGGAGCGCCAACTGAAATAATGACGCTTGAGCGGGGCGGAATGGTGACTTGTTCTTCCAGCACATTCAAGGCATGGTGTCCTGACGGCGTGCGCTGTGGTAGTGCTTCTTCTGTGGATAACGTTATCGACTTTGTTTTTAGGTTGATGACAGCACCATGGAGGCATAAGAAGTCCATGCCAAGGATAACATCTCTCGAGAAACGCTGTAGGACTACGAAGTCTGTAGGATAAATACGACCGTTAATGGTGCCTCTCGCTGTGCAGATCCCTGCAGGCGTCAGGAGATGACCTCCGGCTGTGCGGATTTCAGGGCATTTCCAAGCTGTCCTAACTTTCTTTAACTTCGCGGTGAACGACCCACTGATGACAGAATAGTCGGCTCCAGTATCAGCGAGAGCGGTCACACTGTGGCCGTCGATAAGAACGTCGATGTCGCTAGTTCGCCGTCTCGCATTACAGTTAGGGCGTGGCGTCGGGTCACGGCTGCGTCGGCTTGTTCCCCTGCTTCCATGCTGTGTCGTCAGGCCACCTTCGGTAAATGAGCTTTCACCATCAGGGCTTTGCCTGGTTGGCGTTGTGTCCGGAAAGCTCCGTCGCGGCGTCGTCGTCGTCGGAGGATCTTCGGTAGTTCGTCGCACAGCAACCGCACCTCCACCGGTTGCTGCCCTTAGTTTTCCGGATACGGGCTAGGAGACCGGCCCCGCGTAGGGCCAGAGTACTGCCGGTGGTGCGCTGACGTGCGGCGGCTGGGCGACGGCAAACGCGAAGGGCTTCGTGGTGTCCACCGAGTTCCTGTCAGGTAGTCGGCGATGTCACGTGGTCGTTCTCCTGGCTGTGGACGCGGTGCATTGACGGCGAAGCCACGCAGTCCCATCTGTCGGTACTGGCAATGGCGGTATTTGTGTCCGGCCTCGCCGCAGTGGTAGCAGAGCGGGCGATGGTCAGGGGTGCGCCAGACGTCAGTCTTCCTCGGTGCACTGCGCTGGGCCGCTGGGGAACGGTATGACGTCGGTGGGGGTGATGACGGCGGTGGCGTCTGTCGACGGATGTGCGATGGGGCGGCGCTTTGGCGTGGACGGGGAGGAGCGTTGTGGCGCAATGCCGCGGCGTAGCTCATAGCTTCCGGCTCGGGCAGCGGTGCGTGGGGAATTTGAAGCGATTTTCGAACTTCTTCTCACAGAATGTCGGCGATTGACTCCACTTGAGGCTGCGCCGAAGGCAACAGCTTGCGCAGCTCTTCCCACACGATCGCTCGGATCGTTTTACGCAGGTCTTCGGAGTTACTGGCTTGAGCAGCAGCGCAGTCTGCAGTCAGGCGACGATTATACTGTTTGGTGCGCATGTCCAGGGTCTTTTCGATAGTGGTCGTTTCGGCTACAAATTCTTGGACGGTTTTCGGTGGGTTTCTCATCAGTCCCGCGAAGAGCTCCTGTTTGACCCCTCGCATGAGGAAACGAACTTTTTTCTCCTCAGGCATGTCTGGGTCAGCGTGACGGAATAGCCGGGTCATTTCTTCGGTGAAAATGGCGACATTTTCATTTGGTAGCTGAACCCGGGTCTCTAATAAAGCAGCGGCCCTCTCTTTGCGAGCGACGCTTGCGAACGTTTGCAGGAATGCGCCGCAGAAAACATCCCACGTTCGGAGCGTGGACTCCCGATTTTCGAGCCAGGTCCTTGCGGTGTCTTCCAAATAAAAAAACACACGACGCAGCTTTTCGTCATGGTCCCAATGGTTGAGGGTGGCCACACGGTCGTATGTTTCTAGCCAGGACTCCGGGTCTTCGAAAGATCACCCATGAAAAATTGGTAGTTCCCTGGGTTGATGCATGATCATCGTGGGCTGGGACGCTGCGGTTGTCATTGTCGCTGCAGTCGCGGTCATGGCCTTGGTCTTCCGCGCCTTGTCTTGTAGAAGCCCGTACTCCGGTGGTAGCCCTTGCTGTCGGCGCGGCTTGTTCGCTGCTCCTGGTTGGCGTCGGTGTCTTCTCCGCGACGTGGGCTGGGTTCACGGCTTGACGGGGGCGTCCGGTACATGAACGAAGCAGCACCTCCACCAGATGTCACGGGGTCGTGACGTGGCCGAAGACAGGAAACTTCGTGTTGGGATTTAACTGTTTATTTGGGCGAACGTGTGCCCGGTAAACGAAAAGTCCAATTACAGCAGCAGTCTCGCACAGATAGCAGTCTCAGACTGATAGCGGCGAACGGAGCGTCGGCCTTCAATCAACTACTGACAAGCGGCGAAGCGCGTCAGCATTTATACTCTTGCTGTCGAATGTTCTAGCGTTATCGCTGGCGGTGGCGTAGGTTCCAGAACAATCTGTACCGTTCGCACAGTGTGGTCTTATCGAAATGATCTACTACAGTCCGGAACCTTCTCGAAAACTGCAGGCGCGGCTCGCGCTGAGAATCGTGTGGTGTTTTGGGACGATAACAAAAACTTGGGAAATGGAACGTGGCAGCATGAACGCCTAATGCCAGACATACAAGGCAGAGCCAAATTCACGCGGATATTCACAAGCATCATCTTTTTTTTTTGCTGTCTTCCTCTTTATCTTTGACAGCACTTCGTGGCATAACCAGCAATGACGAAGGCACCAACTCGGTGCTCGACTGGTTGAAGAGACACGGCTTTAGTCGCGTGACATAAACGATGTCAAGTGATGGCGCTGTTGTGAACTTCAGAAGTTTGTCTTCGTACGTGGCGCCGGTTACTTGGCGCAGTACTCGGTATGGACCAGCGTATACAGAAGTCAAGTTATCGCAAATGCCAACTAGTCGTCACGGGGTCCAAAGAAAAACCATGTCACCGGGATTGAAAGAAGCATCCCGGTGGCAAACATCGTGTATTTCTTCTTGTTTCTCTTTCAAAGTGTTAGTACAAAAGCGGGCAACTTCACGTGCCTCCTCATCTGAAATACGAGCGTATTTCAATGTCGTTTCAAGAACGGCCGGAAAAAAGGTGTCGGTAAGGCAGCTTGGGTTCTCGATTGTGCACGAGAAAAACGAACAGAAACCTGTAGAGTCATGCCGAGACGTATTGTAGGCAAATGTTATACACGCCAAAGCTTCTTCTCAGCCACAATGATCTGGTGAAATATACATGGTCGGCATGTCCGTCAGCATTCCGCTGAAACGCTAACTTGGGCCATTGGTCTGCGGGTGATACGCAGTGGTGAACTTGTGTTCCGTAGTTCAAAAGTGCAAGATGTCTTGGACCGCATTGATAGAAAGTATAGACACCAGTCTGTAATGTGCTGTCTAGGAGCGCCATGGCAAAGTATGACGTTCTAGAGTGAAACGTCAGCGGCGGGAGTAGCACAAGTGGTAAGCATAGCCCATGTGATCGCATACGTTGTCGTGTAGCCGGTGGAAACAGCTATCCACTTGTTTCCTCCGATAAATAGAGGACGAGGGCTGAGGAAATCACGACCAACTCTGTAAAATGGTTCAGATGGTATATATATATATATGGGTTGAAGCCGTTCTGCTGGGAGGGTGGCCGGTGCTTCGTGTTGCTAACACAATTTGCCCAACGGTACGTGAAGAGGAACACAGAGGTAAATACCGGGCCAAAAGAAGTGGCGTCGAACACGGTCGTAAGTCCTTTAGACGCCCAGGTGACCAGCGGTAGGAATGTCATGCAATTAGGCTAGAACAGTTGGTCGCATGTGTGTGGGTATGACCAGCAACAAGTCGGAATAATAAAGACTCATGTTGTATTGGTATATAACACCGTCATGGAGCACAAACTTACGAAGCGATGAAGTAGTAGGGTCACTCAGCAGATTGATGACCTCTCTTCATTGAGAATAACGTTAAGGCTCATCTTCAATGTTTGCCGATGCTGGAAGCTCCAGCACGCCCACGAACTCACCACTTTCAGGAAGATCTGTTAGATCTACTTGGTGACGAAACAAGCAATCAGCGTCCACGTGTTGGCGGCCCGATTTGTAGACGATGGTTAATGCCTCTCATGACCGCAAGGCCGACCGAGCCAGCCGTCCTGTAGGGTCTTTCAATGTTGACAGCCAGCATATGGAATGGTGGTCTGTGATAACCGTGAATGACCGTTCATGCAAATATGGGCGAAGTTTTCCCACAGCCCAAATGAGAGCGAGGTATTCGTGGTCCGCGATGGAATAACTGAGCTGTGCTGGTTATCAACAGCGGCTACAGTATGCAATGACGCGGACACTATCATCCTGTTGTACCAAAACAGCGCCAATGCCGTAGCTGCTGGCGTCGGTGCGAACTTCTGTTGGTGTGGATATATCGAAGTGGCAAAACATTAGTGGCGACGTGAAAAGAATGGTCAGTTCAGCAAATGCACTGGCTTGTCCAGGATCCCAGACAAGAACCACATTCTCCTTCAGTAAGTCTGTCAGAGGGCATGCAATGTCGGCGAAATTGTGCAGAAATCTTTGAAAGTAGGAGCAGACGCCTACAAAGCTTCTAACGTCCTTCGCCCAGGTCGGCACAGCAAAGTCCTTGACTGTGCGCACTTTGTCGGGATCGGGAAAGAACCAGAAGAATTGACAAGATGTCCGAGAACAGTAAGCTGCTTACGGATGAAGTTACACCTTGACGTGTTAAGCCGAAGTGCTGCCTTTCGAAAAGCAGAAAGAAACGTCGAGAGGCGCTCGAGGTGTGTCGCAAAATTCAGCGAAAAACAATGGCGTCTTCAAGGTGGCATAAGCATAATGACTACTTGATATCGTGAAGTAAATCGTACATTATTCGTTTGATTGTAGCTGGGGCGTCGAATAACCCAAACGACATCCCTTTAAACTGGTATAAGCCATCAGGTGTAATAAATGTGGTCTTTTCATGGTCCATTTCATCAGCTGCAGTCCGCAAGTACACCGAACGAAGGTCTATCGAAGAGAAGTACTTCGCAACACTGAGACAGTCAAGGGCGTCATCTATATGCAATACGAGGTACGCGCCTTCTTTGTTACCTTGTTCAAACTCAAGGGGTCGATGAGGGTTCAATGATGTCCCGGGCAAGCTTTTTGTCGACTTCTTTTTGTATGCTATGACGCTCAGTAAAAGAATCGCGATAGGGTCACCAGTGTATCAAGTTAGCACCGCCGGTGTTTCACAGTGGTTATCTGGCACAGTGGTTGGTCATAAAGGTCTAATATTTCTTGGTAAGAAGCGAGAAGGGCACGAAGAACGTGCACATGTGCAGCCTGGAGATCTGATGCGATCGTTTTTTAGGGGCGAAGCTCCTTATGGCGTGGGTTGTGCGTCCATCGTAGTACGTAAACACCAGTGACACATACCCGAAATAGGTATAACATTTTACCTCCAAAGTGGTGCCGGTGAAAGATTTCTTCTGTGCGTTGTTTAACAATAAAAAATAGTGCTCAATGTACATGCCAATGGCTGCTAATGAAGAATGAGAGACAGGGGCATTCGGCTTTTAGTCAACGCGCACGCTGCGATCCCCATTAGCAGCCATTGGCATGTACATTGAGCACTACCGGACAAGAAAGAGTTGCAACATTATACTCGCTTGGTGTAACCTCCTTAGTTTTAGTAAGGTTTAGCGAGTGTTGAGCCGCAGGGCCATGAATACAATGAACTAGTATTTACCATGAATGAATTCGAGGTGGTTAAAGGGAAGAAGCAGATACGAAGCGCAAGCCGTAAGAAATTAAAAGCTGAATCCTCCTGTCTCTCATTTCACATTAGCAGCCGCTGGCATGTACATTGAGCACTATCTGACAGGAAAAGGTTGCTACGTTATACTTGCTGGGCGTAACCTCCTTGGTTTTAGAAAGGTTTAGCGAGCATTGGGCCGCAGGGCCATGAATACAGTGAACTAGTATATACCATGAACTCAAGGTGGTTGAAGGTGGGAAGTATACCCGAAGCGCAAGCTGTAAACAAATGTACGGGTGCCACCTCTCGTTTAGTCCTTGGAATGTTCACTGAATGGCGCTGCTTCTATATGGGGAATATATGATAAAAAGATGCGAGATGGTGGGACTTGGAGTGTTGAATAGATGGACAAACGGACACACAGACAGATGCATGGATGGACACATGAACGGACGCAGGGGCGGATGCATGAACGAACGCAGGGACGGGCGCATGAACAGACGCATGCACGGTCACACAGACGGATGCATGGACGGACGAATGCTTCGCCCCACTCTCCATTATTCACTCCGTGGAGATGCTGCCATTTTTTTCATGCTTTCGAAAGTAGCTTGGCTCAAATCCTGATTTGTGGGTCATTGCTTATCTCCTGTTAAGGCAGATGTATGCTAGTCGCAGGCCGGGGCAAGGGGCATAACTTTTGAGCATAGCCCAAAATTGACGAGAGGGAGACATGCGGCATCGTACTTTATACCTAAAAACGTGGGCAGAAACATGACGTTTCGCGAGCGCAAGATGGCAGGGTTGTGTGACACAATGCAATCACTGTCATGCGCAGGTGGATCAGGAGAAACCATAATATACATAACAGCTAGAAAGGGTACGCAACACAATCGACGGAACGTAGCGTGCTCGGTTCTCAATCACTACGCTCAACGGCAAATGGTAGATGGCAGGTTGGAAGACACCCGTATATAGTAAATTCAATGAGAGCTGAATGGAGGATAGAAAATCAAGTCCTGAGATGAGTTCATGCGGGCATGGCTACAATATTTAAAGAAAAGGTAGGCAGATGACAGGTAGCTTGGGAATCGACGTTATGCGAACCATGCGAAGGAAAGCTGAGCATGTCGCCATTTTTCAAGAGATGATCGTCTTTCTTGGGCTCCTTCGACGCAAAAACTTTGGTCTGTCTGTCTGTCTGTCTGTCTATCTGTCTGTCTGTACATTTGTCTGTTTGTCCACACTTACTGCGAGTTGGGTACTCTAAACACCACCAGCCGATACCCCGAACGGCAGACCCCATCCGTAGCGCCCACCAATTTTGCTCAAGGTTCAGTGTTCATACGTGTGTGATTGTCAATTAAAAAGCAATTATTGCACATATCTAAGGCACCATATTAACACGTATATATTCTGCATGTACATGTTTTACTAGAAAAGGCATACTTAAGTAATTCTAAGAACCATAGCGTTAATCACGCTGCGCTGACCATGCAACGCTTGCACGAAAAAGCGACTGTTTCCAACGCTATGCTAAGACGAGACGGTGGTGGCACCTACCCGTCGCCTTGCTTTCTGCACCATATCACCTCTGAGAAGGGCGCGCACGCCCAACTCAGGGCCACGTGCTTCGTTTTCCAAAAAAACTGCCAGATGGCGCTCGTGTCTCACGTGTGACGTGAAGATGCGCTCATTCGTCTTTGCTGCACGCTCGAGGCACTTTAACGCAGCGCCTACAGAATACAATTTACCGATATTCTTGCGCAGAACTTCAATTAAATGTTCTGTTCACTCTCTCCACACGCAAGACTATCGTCTTTCGACATTTGCAGATTACATGCAGATACGGGGCCAATTTTTTTATTGAGCGATGCGTCATGAGATGACGCTAAATACATGTACAAATGTGGCACGCATGCCCCACAGTGGTGGTTTAGTGGCTAAGGTGGTCGGCTGCTGACCCGCAGGTCGCGGGTTCGCATCCCGGCTACGGCGGTTGTATTTCCGAAGGAGGCAGAAATGTAGTAGACACGTGTGCTCAGATTGGGTGCACGTTAAAGAACCCCAGGTGGTCGAAATTTCCTGAGCCCTCCACTACGGCGTCTCTCCTAATCATATGGGGGTTTTGGGACCTTAAACCCCACATATGAATCAATGAAATGTCGCACGCATAGAAATACGTTGAAGAGGTGCAGTTGTTAATATAATAATAATATCTTTTTTCTTGAAAATTCAGTAAATACGGCTAGGCTTGCCAGAGACAAACGGAGGCTTGAGTGGTAGAGCCTGGCCGGAAAGAAGCTAAACGAAACGCGTTACATGAATTGTAGTTGAAAGCACCATAGAGATTGTAGGACATAGCAGCATGTACATAATACAACAAGCAGAAGGTATATACAAGGTAATCAGTCTGATGAAACAGTAGTTAGAAAATTTGAAAGCGAAAGAAAGTACAAAAACAGTGTTCTGTTACAAGCAAAATGCCGCACAAAATTTTTCCTTAGAAGTATGTTTGCGAATGAGTGCATATAAAAAACACCAGATGCATATCACACGCGTAGAGAAATACGCCATAGCAGCTTCTTTACTTGTATTTTGTTTTCATGCAAAAATTGTTGAGGGGGGGCAGCATTGTACTCAACTAGGTTAAACATAATGTGCTCGTGTCCTGGTTCCATAACTTGTTGAACGTTTTGTTCTTCAAAAACGAACTATGTGCCTTAGTGAAAGGGAAGTGACATATAAAACAATATTTTTTTATCAGCAATGTTTCATGTCCACCATTTGTGTTAATAGATCATTGAAATTACGCATTAACAGCGTTTGAAAACGTCTCTCTTAAAGTTCATGTTGTGGTGATAAGATATATTTCTTTATGATCGAACGTAGTATACTGTCTAGTGCTTTGTGCCATCGGACAGCATAGTGCCCGTAAATTGTTATTCCATAAAAAGGCTTACTGTAGCCTAGAGCGTTTGCTATTTTCCGTTAAGAAAACGGCATATAGTATCTTATATTATATAGCAAACATGACACACCCCGAAGTCCTTTTTAACCATAAGCAAGATGACTATACCAAGAAAGGTCCCTACCATTGTATAAGCCGAGGTACTTCAAAACACAACTTATAACCAGTTGCTCACGCTTGCGCAACAATGCCATCAGGAACATGTGTACTACCAACACCATAAGCTGATATGAAGCGTTGATGCTCGCGAGGATGCTGCTCCTGGGCACTGCTACATAAATCAACTTTAGCGCATGGCAACTAACCGCAATTCACGTTCACACGACGCGACGGCTGTATCCAAGGGGAACCCATGCAAGGTTTATAAAATTGGATAGGCAGCTCGGCAACCACTATTGACGTTTCACGAAGATTAGCGTGTGCTTGAAAAGTATCTTGAAGACCTGGCGTAGCTCTGTGATAGAATGCTTTTTTTGTCACACAGAATGCTTGGGTTCAATTCAAGCTGGGACACTGACTTTTATTTTTCGCATTCGCTGGGTAGACGCTACAGATGTCAGGTATTTCTTAGCGCTCGCGCGTTAAAATGGTCCATGTGTGTTCTCGTCGTTTTTCGGCAGCTACTAAGTGTGCATTACCTGTGGTAAATACACGCATATTAGTGGCACACACTCGCCCGTGGGTATGTGCCACTGTCTGGCGGAAAGTGTTTGACGACGTATGCGATGGATTGGGACATTATTTATGTTTTGACCAGTGCGTTATATTCGTCCAACCCTTCTACCTTCCCATGCTAATTTTGGTTTACACTAAGTTAAGCAGGTGACTACGAGTGTACCAAAACGTGAGCGGTTAGATAGACACGTTCAAATTCAGCGACGTTCGCTAAGAAATGATTAGCATTTGTAGACACTCGTAGCTATAGCGGCTAGATAGCTATAACTTTGGCCATAACACAAACTGACGCTGTTATATATTAACGATTGACAAGTAGCTGTACGCAACTTTGCGAATGGCATTATTACTCCTGAAGCACTGCGTATTCTTAGAACAGGCAAAACCAACCAAGAGGACAAATGCGCTTGCATTCTGTGGTTCCCAGCTCAAATACCCGACACCACGGGAGATATCGACCCTAACGAAGTGGCACACAATGTAGCTCGAAGAATCACTTTGTAGCCTACAACAAATGTTGATCCCTCGTCAGAATTTTCAAACGGGTTGAAGTGGAAGGAAAGACTGAAAACATTCAAGGAAATTACGAAACATTATAAATTACAGAGGCGTGTTTACCCCCCTCCTCACCATAAACTTAACAGGGCACAGTCTGTCAATTGGTGACAATTACAAACCAGATCCTATAGAAATCCAGCGCTACTACATGCTATGTATCGACAGATCTACGCGACCGTTCAATTCAAAGATTGTTAGGCACGAGCTTCCTTAGAAAATATACTATGGGAACGCCAGGGATTGGAACACAGTAGTGAGAACGTGGCCTCCACCGAAAGCCTCCGCGCGCGTTGGCTGGCCATGCTATTCAGTTAAGCACTGGACGATAAGCTATGGGCAATACAGTGGGCCGAGGAAGCCGCTAGGAGGCAAAATCTTCTGTCCGACAATTAGGCGGGAGCTCAGCCCACTAACACGCCGAATACAAAATAAGGTGTTTTTTACATCCATCCAGAAGTATAGCGTCGGGCAACAGTGACCTGAGCAGTGCACATCCCAGTGACAACTGTAGTCACACCATCGGCTACGCATAGTACAGCGATCAGAGCTGCAGTGAGATTCTTCCGTAGTTGTGCACGGAGGTTCGAGCTCATAGCTGACACGTGAGCGCCGCTGTCGACGAGAGCTATGACAGGTGTGCCGTCGACATCTACTAGGACGAGGTTGTGTCCAGGTAACGTAAGCAGGTGAATTTCAGGTCGGGTCGTCCGGTAGGTTCATCTCTAGGAGCTGCGCCCGTTAGCTTTCCGAGGGGCGGCGGGAAGAGGAGGGGAAAGGAGAACGAGTACGCTAGGAGTGGGACAGGTGACGTGAAGGCGAAAGAGAGTGGCGTGATCGTGGAAGCGTTGATGGTGCAGCAGCATCGTCTTCGTGGGTGGGTAGTCGGGAACTACCAGGAGAACGCCGATTGTTGGAATAGTTAGAACAGGGCTGTGAATTCTAGGTACTACTGCTGTGGTGCCAAATACGGCCGACGCGTCTTCAACAGAGGAAACTTGTCCTGTCGTAGGGAGTTCGCCTGTCCGGCGGGTTCCGGCACCGAGGACTGGTGAACGTGCGTCAAAGCAGATCAGGTGGGCAGGGTGGACGGTAGTTTGGTTTATTAACGGGCAGAGAGTATGGCGTCCGGCATTATTGTGCTCCTGGAGTACGACAGTCTGTATTAAACAATCGTGTGCGAATCGTCGTGAGCACGACCTTGCAACGAGACTTCAGCTGCACCTTCATTTTCATGGCGGACGAGGCGTACAATGTTCTTGCCTGAAGCAGGAGCAGGTGGCGGATGAATTTCCTCGCTGGTAGATGTCACCGCTGTGTTACGAAGGCGTAAAAAATGAGCAAAAATACGACGAATGTTTGCTTCTTCGTATCCTAGACTTTCGCTAATGATGTCCTATACTGTCGATTAGTGCATGATTACCAGGAGAGTAAAAGCGTCATCTTTTTCACTTTCATTTTTCATTTTATTTACCCTAAAGGCCCAAAGGCATGCGTAGGGGGGAGGGGAAAGATAGATTTTTACAGAACATTTCACACAAAAACGACAATTGCGGTGTTCCTTCAGTAGTGCATATAGACATGCATGTGCAGTTCGTCGAAAATATGCAAGAAAAGAAATACGAAAAAAAATGAACAGCTAAACAACATACGTACAATTTATCCATAAAAACAAGAAAATCAATAAAAGAAGAACAAAACGTTTACAAAGAGCACTTGCGGAACAAACATCAAGCACAATTTAATTACAAATGTGGACAAGGCAGGCAAAAATAGAAGTGTTTACAAAAAAGCAGTACAGTTATTCGGACATATATTTACTAATACGTTAGATGATTTCTGTTGTGGACTGGAATATTCTTTGAAGATGTTAGTATGTCGCAGAGTTTGTAAGAGTGTGGTTGACCTTCTCAGGGAATTTGGTGTGGCAAAAAGAATTGTTTGGGCATTTAATATTTTTAAGCTTCTATTTCTTCATCAATAGATCTTGGCAATTGATTCCACTCATGGATAGCCAAATGAAGATAGGGAAAACGAAGTAGGTCAGTACGGGCGAATGGTTGGCGTACTTTAAAGGACTGATCCAAGCGTGGAAAGTTTGCATTTGGCGTTGTTATCGATGAGGTAGCAAAAGGCAAAAGGGTATGATATAACTGCGATCCCTTTGAGGGTGCGGGTGACCTTTTCAGGTTCTGGCATCTTGTAGTCAACCTTGCCGCAGAGCGTGGGAAAATCTTAAATATATGTCAAGTATGACTTGGTGCAGGTCTGCAGTCAGCACGCGAGTTCCGGCTGTGCAGCTTGACTTCGATCAATGAACTTGCGGAATAGGTGAGCGAGTTTGTGCTTGCTAATGTCCCTGCTCGTTATCTCTTGCTCGTGGTTGCGAAACCAATCTTTGGCTGCTTCGTCAAGGTAAAAAAAGGCTGTTGGCCAGTATGAGCGTCGGGTACCGATTGTAGGATGCGTTTACCCTTTCATAGAGCTGAAACCAGTCCTCGACATCTTTGTTGTCAGCACCGGAAAAGTTGCCTGGGTCACGTGTTGTTTCAGGACGGCAGTGTGGTTAACGGCGGTTGTTTTCGGCATGGCAGGCGTGGCTGGTCCAGGCTTGGTTAGGGACGTTTTCGATGCATTCTCGTAGTCCTCTTGAGCACACTTATCAAGGCTATCAAGAAGCGTCCGCTACAGAAAATTGTCGTGAAGGGAAAGGTGAGAGAACCCGCATTACCCACCAAATTGCTACAAGAAAAAAGGGCATCGCAAAGTACACTTACATGGTATGTGTAATCACCTACCACCAGAAATACAAGCCGTTCAAAGGGAAATGTTGTTCTTGTTTTTGTTCACCAATTTCCCGTGGCGCATACCCAATGTGGGGCATTGGTCACGAATTGAGTGCTTTTAAAATATTGTTCAGATTTAAAATAAAAGAGATTAATTAGAAACATAACCGATGACCAAGAAATTGTGGTGCTTGATCTAGTGCATATTAACATTGAAATAAAGAAACAAAATTATACTTAAAAATAGCAATATTCTGATTTTTATACCTATATAATTTTGTAGACACGTTAGAATAATAAAACAGATTATTAGTCAACCTGTTAGTTTTCTCAATATATTCCTGGCTAGCCGCGCATACTGTCGCATCAGAGAACCCAGAAATTGAAGCTATAAAAGACAAAAAGACAGGCACAGATAAATTCATACCAATACCAGGTAATGGTATTTCTAAAAGGGCTTTTCGTATTGTGTTGAATCGTCTGCAAGTCAAAAAGAAATGATCTATTGTTTCAAGTTCATCACAGAACGCGCACAGTGGCGAAGGTGCCTGAGCAGACCAGTGTTTAGTGAAATTAAGATTTGGCAAGCGGCAACGCAGTCTTGTGATAGCTACTTCATGTTTACAAGTGCGGCAAAAGTCTCTTTGCTAAGTATATAATAAAGGGCGATATTCGGTAGAGTTTGTTAGTGCTTCTATAAGCGTACTTCCATACGCGTACGTCTGCGGAATTGAGCAGCAGTCACAGACACGCATGTTGGACAGCGCTGTAGAATCGGTTCGCTTATTGACGACTTAGATAAGGAATCGGCTCTTTCATTTAGAAATAAGCTTTTATGCTCAGACACCCAAACTAATTGGACTCTTCTGAAATGTGCAGGCACTAGTGCTCTGAACGCCTTTGTTACTTGATTATCAGCGTCAACAGAACGTGCCGCACAGAGAAATAGAGAATCTGTTATTATGACAGCTGATGTGATTGGCGTATCCAACTTACGTAAGGTCAGCACTACTGCCGAAAATTCAGCTACAAAGACGGGTGTGAAATGAGGTTGTCGAAGAGAATAAAACGATTCTAAAATCGGGCTCTTCTTGTGGACCCTTTTTTGTAGATCATACGCAGTGTGGGGGTTTGGCGAATAATTGAGTGGTCTTATAAAATTGAATAAAAGCCCAACCAACGCGGATGAAGATGATGATGATGACGATTATAATGATGAGTATGATTATGATGGTAATGACGATGATGGTGGTGATGATGGCCTAAAGTATGCCTCACACCCACTCTGGTGCATCGACTATCAGCGAGCGCCGTCTACTTTGCTGTCTTCCTCATCTTCTCCGACAGCGCTTAGTACCAATATTTTTATTAACCTGTTGTTCACGTTTTATAATTAACAAAAGCCAGTGAATCCTACTCCTTAAACAATGTTGCAACACGTATTGTCCTGTAAGCAAATTTATACAAACCATGGCTGCTACATTTCTGTTCGGAGAGCTAGTATGCAATCGCGCATCATTGCGCTCACCGAATTGCCATCAGGGTGTGTTTCTATGTATGGCAAACTCGACATCCGTGCTTAGAGGTTTAAACGCCCCCAACGCATTTGGCTGCCAAAATAACGATTTCAGATAAACGGATCGTTATGCTACACTAAGTCGGCTATGCCGGAAGCACAATTTCTTCAAGATTCTACCGCGTGTTGAAATGATGTTTGTACGAACGTTAGCGTGCCTTGTGAGCAGCACGTTTCCTGCGTGTCTCTGAGTTGAAGACATTTAGCTCAGGATGGACATCCTGAGCTAAATGCACATGCACTTGTATCACTTGTATTTCAGTTCTGAATAAAAAAACAACAATAAAATTATCCAAAGTTTACGTACTTGTTTATATGGACGCTATTACATATATGAAGTTTTTATGAAGTCAAGCAGAACAGACCAACAATGTCTTTGGCACCACCTGTTGTGTTAATTTTCATTTCGTGGTTTAAAGATGGCAATCAGTGCCACGCTAAACCTCACTAATGTTGCGAACGCTCGACGTTCTCGTTGAAATTAAATCTGAAATCTTTATACATAGGTGTCCTCTTATTTTTTAGCCTTTATAAATCTTTATCCTAAATCGCTGGTTCTCAAAGACCATTGTCCTAGTTCAAACAATACCTCGAGCAACATTCCCGGCTGAACAATTCTTTGTCATCATTACATTGTGCTATAATGCATGACAATGCGTGATAGGGTTAACAAAAATTCCAAGTCGAAGGTACAAACGCCACTCTCAGGTAGCATTATCGTTCTATAAAAGAAATTGCAGCAATGGTGTGGGTGGGTAAGCAGCAGAACTGAAAGCTAGACGAGCACCGGTATATAAGTCGCAAGATATTGTGAAGACAAATGTATTCAAACTGTTATATGAAAAATTCTCTGTCAGTACGCTGAACAGAAAGCAATGTTTATTAGCACACCACACATTCTTGAGCCGTGGGCACACTCTAAAACTTTTCACACCCATAAGGGTGTGTTTGTTTTGTCCCATAGGCAACACCCCTTTAGGGTGTCTAGGATTACCCTAAACAATAAGGTGATAAACACCCTGAAAATGTAGTATGTAAAGAAACGTTACACCCTACTTTAGTACGTGTTTATGAACGCCCCTAAACTATGTGTTTTGGATGAAGCTACACCCATGCGAGTGGGGTGTACACTGAAAATCCCCCTTGAAACGATGGCAGTTATATGTATGAGCATACTTGATCAAATGAAGCGCAATTAACGGGCAACAAAAGCAGACACACAGGAGGAGACGCTTAGACTTCTGTATGGAGGAGAGCCGTTCACAGCACTTCATTCAATCAAATACGCATCAACAAATGGCCCAGGCCTCAATTGCTCTCAGGGAGAAGCATATATGAACCTTCTCTGCGGCTGACAGGGAAGAAGGAAGATACTGGTGTCACCCACTGCACTTATACCTGCATGCATGCAGCTGATAAAATAAGGTGCCATGGTCTTGAATGAGGTGCACGAGACCAGCGTATATATGTGTACGTAGACTGGGCCATAAACGACAAAGACGCGGAAGGCACTTACGCACACAGGCACACACACACACATGCAAACACACACACGCACACACACACACACACACACACACACACACACCACACCACATCACACCACAGTGGTGCAAGCAGTAACCTGTAACGTAAGGTCCAATCGAACATAACGCCGAAGCAAAAAAACAATTAAGCCCGTATGTTAACATCTGCCTTTAGTATAGAAAAACTGCAAATCTTACAAACAGGACTCTGACGGCATTCTGCAAAATTTCAAAATATGACACGGGACCAAGTTTCTTTCTCTCTATACTAAAGATTCATTGTTTTCAATACAATAAATTTCCACCGCTTCCAAAACATTTGCGCTAGTTGGGCAAACGACTGAGACGTATGGCGTTTGATTGACAACTATACAATACAAGAAAAAAAACAGGTAGAAAGAGTAAGCGAGTTTCTGGAGCCGCATTTACAACCTATTACTCCTCGCAGTGTAAATTGCGACATTAAAAATGAGGACATTCAAAAAGGTAGTATGATTGGCGTTGTATTAATGTAATGTCAGTGTTGATATACTTCTAACTACAAGGCCACTCGTCACTGCTGCTTGCACAATCTTCTTCAGCTGCTGAGATGGCTGGTGCCTTCGAGAGAAGTGGGGCGAAGCTGTTCTTTCTGTACGGGAAATTCAATCTCGGAAACCTAAAAAAAATACACAAGGAACAATGACTGAAATTTCAAAAAGAGTGCAACATACAGTGTGCACCATGCATAACTAATTGCTTTCTTATGTGTAAGTATAAATTGAGTGCATAGCAAGCATATTCAGTGGCATCGAACTCCACTGCAGTGAGAAATGCTAGAAAAGGTATGCTGAGCAATAAATGCCATAAAAAGCGCGCTGGGGCAGAATCATTGTACCTTTTGTGCCATAGATAATAATTTTACTTCCCCCTTTCAGCTTGCTCGCGCAGGTAAATAAAAAGGTGCTGCTCTTAGTTGATAATGTTCCATTAGCTGCATGCAATGACCAATCTAAGTGTATGTCAAGTTCCATGCTTAAGTATGCATCAACACAGCTGCATGTGTATTTCTGCAGCTCTACCATGGTACTCATTCGATTACTTTATTGAAAGGAATACAGTACGATACGCAACACCTTATACATATTTTATGTGTATTGCACAAAAGCACAATGCCACTGAGCATACATAACGGTATGCACATTGAGAAGGTATTCAGTGCAGGTAACTTGTAAAATTAAGTACTGTACAGTTACGTATTAAAATACGAATGATACTAGTGTTCTTGAACTGGCTCACATTGACACAATTATATAATGGAAGAATTGGCTATTGGATCATTCCACATCAGACGTCCTGGCCATTTTGGTGACCACCGCAAATGTATTCGAAAAAAATCGCACTGATTTTACTGCATTAAAAAAGGCAACTGCTAGAATATTTCGCAGACAAATAATTTATTGGTCACGTGGCTGCCTCCTGAACTTCCCGGAATCTCGTCTGTATGTATGTGAAGAAATTATTTCATAAGTATCTCTTCTTTCGTGCCAAATTCGGTCTACAAGTTTAGTGAAGGGTGGCGTAAAGTGTTTGAAGCTCAGTAATACCATTACCATTTTACGACCACATACGCCTCGAGTGATTTAGCCGAAGTGTGTTATATCCGCATTTTTCTATATCAATACTGCACTTTTAATGAATATCTGAGGAGTGATTGCCTAATCCACATAAAGTATATTAGGAAGAAAAAATATTTGAGACCTCTCAAGCTGTCAAACTCTACGAGAAAAAATCGCAAATTTACCAAAATAATTGTTTTGTCTATAATGAGACGCAACTTGCACCATGTGGTGGTTGAATTAAGATAGACTTTGTACCTAAATGTAAGCAAATAAACAGTTCTTTTCGTGTGCCAAATTTTGTCATAGCAATTTATGTTTTGAGAAAAAGAATACAGCATATCCACGGAGTGAATATAGATAAGTGGGGGCGTAGCATTCGTCCGTCCGGACGCACAATCTGATGGACAGACAGTCTGGTGCCAGTATGGAAGAACAGAAAGACAGACGGACTCACGGACAGACCAACCACGGTAGCCCGGACGGATGAATGCACAGACGAATGGACGAAAGTACAAATGTACGGACGAACGATTCACCCCACGAATCATCATTTTGTTTGTGTATATTCTGTTAAAACCACTAACGCTATCTATTGTGCAACTCATCAAGTGGCTACATATTACTAGTACGACTACAGAGGAGGGAATGATCCACGGCCTCAAAAGCTTTGTCCCTAAATGAGTTTTGAAATTCCAAGTTCCCCATTCGCCACTTAGTCATACAGCAGCCGACGCGTCGAAGTTCCCCATTGCCGTTTATGGGGAAATTAAAAAAATATTTTATTCCTTGAAGTAGAAATTGTAGTGATGAAACTTGTCACATACAAAGACCTGTTTATTTGCTTTTATTTAGGTAAAAGGTGAATTTTATTTGGACCACCACATGGTGCAAATTGCGTCTCAATACGGACAAAATGACAATTCTGTGAAATGAGTGATCTTTTCTCGTAGAGGTTAACAGCTTAAAATGTCTAAAAATAATTTTTCATCAAAATATCTTTTCTGTGAAGTTAATAGTCACAGCTCAGATATTCATACAAAGTGCAGTATATCAATGAGAAAATAAAAACATAACACACTTTGGCTAATTTCTTGCAGACATATGTGAGCGAAAATTTGTAATAATTTGCTGAGTTTCAAACCCTTTACATAAGCCCCTTTAATTAACATGTACTAAAGTTGGTATAAAAAAAGGCGCGGTACTTCTAAATATTTTTTTTTCACAAACAACACTCGAACAGCGGTTTGGAAAGTTTGAAAGGCAACCACGTGACAAAAAACGTTTTTCTCTCTGAAATATTCAAGCACTTCACTGTTTTCAGTGCAATAAATCAGCACGATTTTTTTTTCAAACACAATTGCCATAGCCGCAAAATTGGCTGGGAAATGTCAAATAAAATGACCCTGTTGCCTTCACTCAAAGACAATTGCATACTGTAAAATTAGGGCCATTTGTTTCTATCTTGCTGTCAGGGTGAGAAAGCTGACTCCTTCCCGATGCAGCGTAGGCTGCTCTGTGGCTGTGCGTTGTTATGCCTGCGAGTCCGCAGCGAACGTCCATGCCTCGGAAAAAGGAAATCTGTGTCAAGGCCAGCACACGAGCCCGCCTGACACGATGAACAACTCAACGGCGTCATCGCGCGACGGCGCCTTACTGCTGCGCACGTGCAATGAGTCATTTCCGCCAGCGAGTCCGTCGAGCAAGCAACCGGCGCCTTTCTGTCTGGCGGGTATGACGCAATGCCTGGCGACGTCACTCGTCCTTGGGTGCTGCCACCTGCAGCGCAGCCTCTCCAGATTCAATGAGAAAGAATGACGTGGCCCAGCGGCGACCCCATTGGAGGAGTCTGACCTCACGACCAGCGGCGCTTTTGGTTGGACATTTGGTTATTCAAAGAATCCACCCGGTTCATATAAAAGAAGCCCTGCGGCGCGTCACGAGCAGCAGATCAGTTGGAGAGCAGACATGTGTGTCGCAGTTGAGCTATGTGCTAGCAACAGACCCCTTTTGAGAGCAGACATGTGTGTCAGAGAAGAGAGCTATGTGATAGAGAGTTGAGCTGTGTGTCAGAGTTGAGCTATGTGTTCGCAGACCCATTTGAGGGTAGACCTATGTGATAGAGGAGAGCTCGGCTCTTCGGGTCTCTAAGCGGTCCGCCCCAGTGCCGAATTTGTAACGCCTCTGTATATATGCTGTACATAAACCTTGTTTAACTCACCGTCGTCTCGTCCGTTCGTCTATCAGCTCTGCGCCCAAGTAGTCGCGAGCTGAGAAACCTACGCTACCAAACGGCTGTTGACCTTCCCGGCAAAGTTCGAAGCAGTGGCGCCTTCGGGACCGTGTTGGCGTCGCCGTCTTTTGCAAACAGTGGTTGCAGCGGTGAGATTTCGTGGCGCCCTTCGTAACGTCGACGGAGACACGCTTCGCAACAGCGTGTTGTGTTCCCAGATAGTTATGCTATCCAGTCTTACATTTTGGCTGCAACACATGCTTAGATACCGTGCAGTATGTATAACATCAAAGTGTTTTTGTGCAACAAAAAACTAATAATACGCTTCACATAGCGAAAATACCTTTAACATCTGAAGTACTTAGCGAAGTTATACGCCAAAGCGAGGCGATGGCAATAAAACTCTGAAGAAAAGGATGTTTGGAAAGTTACATATGATGGAAACAATCCTAATAAAATGGGCTCGAATGTTAGCAGTTATGTTCAAACAAGCGTTTGCGCTGTTCACGTTGGCAATTCGACCACACAACTAAAACTAAAGGTCTGTTCAAACAAAGGTCCAGCTTCAGTGCTCGATCCGCTACATAGGCACGGCTGCCGGCAGTGTCACGCTACGTTGCGGGTGAACAAAAATACCGGTGAAGACGAATAACAAAATTGCATGTATTAGCAAGTAGGCAAACATCGCGAGGCGCACCTAACGCGAAACAATATGCTGTGTTGTCACCCGATGCATCAACCCGAGTTATCACGGTAGTGTTACCGCACAAAACGAAAAAGAACCGAAAAGAACGACATGGACACCACGCCCTTGTTTTCCGTTCTTGGTATATTTGTGCAATAATAAAAAAAGTAAATGAACTACCGACATGCCCAAGCTTATGCGCCTTAAATACGGTTGATGCTTAGAGCTAACTGGGGCCTTACCCACACATGTATTAATCAGTGAACTAAAATTGATGTGCAGCACGAGCGGGCCCCGTTAAAAACGGCTGCCAACAAAGGGCACCACAAAACTCTGTTCAGTTTCTTCAAGGAACCTCAGCGGCACACGCTCACTCTGCTTTGTACTCCAAACAATCCAAGCAAACAAACGAAAAAACTTGCCCACAATCACACTTCGCCATCATCCCCGTGAAACAGTTCGGACACATATATTCTCGCTAAGGAAACAAATGCTCATTTCTCATCAACTAGTTCAAAACAAAATTGTTTGAAGGCGTAATTCTCGTGCACACGCTGTCAACTAAGCGCTGAACGGAACAACGTGAGAGCGGTACTCACTATTTCACTTCGAGTGCTCCACAATATGAATCCACAGTTCCAGTCTTCAGGATGGTGCACCTTCGCAATAATCAGCACTGACAGAACACACTGGTGGAGCACAGAGCGCAGGCACATTTCAAACTAAACACCGACTAATAAACTCTACTGATCGAGAAGCCACGAGCACCACACGCACACACACGGGAGAGTTTTTTCGCCAGCGCACGCAGTGACATGTAAGACGATCTCGACCCCTTTCCCGCGCTGTGCGCCCGGCGCGCAGCAATACCAGGCAGCCAAAGTTGTCTAGGCGACGAGACTTCCTGGCACCGGCGCGCTTTCAGACCGGCTAGATGTGGTTTAACGCCAGCTCCAGCCCTCTGCTGATAGCGCGGGCACTGCTTTTTTTTTTGCGGCAGCGATCTGTTGCGTTATACTCGTTCTTTGACAGCGCATCTGAATCGCATTGAACTTTGTGACGGTGCAGTGCGGCCAGCACAAGCTACCTGTCAGAACGCGCATTCGTAATATTTAGGAGCAGTGTTTAGCGCACCTTCACCGACCTAATGTAGTGAATTTTGGTAAAAAAGCTAAGCTGATGCTTTTTGCTGAGCTCTATGGGTCTTTAGGGGCTGCACTTTCAAACTCATGCAGGCGATATTTTATCAGCACATTCATTTCGGTGAAGACACTGCAACATTGCATGCATCGGTCGTCCCACTATTTGATGAGAACATATTGCCACGTGCGTACTGCTAGGTGGCACGCAGTAAATAAAAGTACTGACCTGCTGCTACTTTCTTAACCTGTTAATTACTACTTGTGTCTTCACCTTGCGGCAATACATTTGTACTTAGCTTGCAGTCCTTGGAACAAGACCATGGCTGAGAATAATTCATCAATGCTGTTTTCTAACTATCTACAAAGTCAAGGCTTCGACCGAAGCACGTCTGCTGGGGAAGTTACATAAATTAAAGAAGGGTATCTACAAAAAAACGGAGAGAGAGAGAGAGAGAACTAGAGAATGCGTTTCGGTTCCTATGAGGAGAGCTTTGTTCGCAATTTAGTCCAGAAGGCTCCCATCTTTTTGAGCAAGGCTGCGTCAAGGTCACCAAAATGTCCTCATTCTGCATTTTTTGGGGGGTCGGTGTCCTCTTCCTAATTTTGATGACGCACTCTTAAGGACACATGAAGAGGAACATTCGCTACAGTAATTAAATAAAACGTGCCTGCTAAACATACATGACGTCAATGTTCGTTTTTAAGGGACCTAATGGCCTGCTGACGTGGTGGTTATGGCTAAACAACTGCGCTGTTGTTGTTTTTTTTTGTGCAGGTGGTGGACGTTTTATCTCCAGCTTTAACAGCTTCGATCTTAAGGATGGGGGAAGGGGGGGAGTGTTCTATGCATGGCTACACCAATGTGCGCAACATTACCTTGTTCAGGCAAATCAGTGTACTTTGTGAGTGGTGACTAATCACACAAACGACACAGATGAAAGAAACAGGTACCGGAGAATTGGCCCTTACTCTATTGAACAAGCGCCGCTCATATTGTATCTTCCATCTTATAGTAGTTTGCGTGGTTTATCCATGAAAACTGCGTTTCGGTCACATTACTTTCTGCTTCGATTCATTACTAGACTTGCAAGCAGCTAGTAGTGGGAGCCTTGCTGGTATCAAGATGGTTAGCGTATACTAACAGTATAAGCAAAACGGCCCGAAAATGTCGTGCATTTGTATCCTTGTAGGCACGTGTGCTCAGATTTGGGTGCACGTTAAAGAACCCCAGGTGGTCGAAATTTCCCGCGCCTTCCACTACGTTGTCTCTTATAATCGTATGGTGGTTTTGGGTCATTAAACCCCACATATCAATCAATTACTTGTAGCCTTGTTCATAACACCCCAAATATAAGGGTGTAAATGGGGTGTTTTGATGGTGTTTTAATTACGAACACCTCAAATTTTAAAATTGGGGCGTAAAAGGGTGTTCATATAGGTGCTTTTATTGAGTACACCTGTTTTACACCTTTTAGGGTGTAAAAGATTTTAGGGTGCATGTTTATTTTCAAGCAAGCTTACAGAACTCAGCGAGTACCTGCACGTCTTGTTGCGCTGAGCTCTTTCTGTGGTCTGTTCCTACAGAGCAAACAGGCTAGGAGGCTTGAGTCATGTCTCCTAGCATCATCATTGCCACAATAAATAATAAGACTTGCTAGATGTGGTCATGAGACTTTTTAGCAGAAGCAGTAGTGTGTCTCTTAGCCTCGTCATTGCCGTACTGGATATACAGGACTTGGAAGATATGGTCGTGAGACTTCTTAGCAGAAGCTGTGATGTGCGAGAAGACGGCCTTCGTTAACTGATGTGTATCAGTTTGTGCTTGCTCTATCAGTTACGCTGAGCTAAAATCGGTACAGAACGCCAAGGGCAGTTCACAGTAAACACTGAAGTATCAGAAATAAATTTGAGGGCAATAAAACTGAATTCACTAAGAGTAGGAAAAATTGAATGCTACACAAATGAAGTGACAACGCGCTTCATCTGACACTGAAGCTTTGGTACCGCAAAATTCTTGCCTTGCGCAGGTCTTTCTTTTTTGTACACGCTGCGCAGATAACATTCTTAAAGCACAAACATTTTCTTGACCTCCACACGATGCTTTGATTTTTATTTGTTTTCGCTCTACCTATAATAGCTTTGGCACATATGGCTCCCCTTTTTTCAAACCGGAATAACTCTCACGCAAGAAAACTGGTGCACTGCCACTTGTAATAAACAAGTGCATTTTGAGAGACCATGTTTTGTTTTTGAACAATGGCAGCTCCATCAACTGAAACGTACCAACAGCTCTGATTTAGTACTGAGCGTTTGTACTGCCTGTGCGAGAAACTGAAAGGTCTTTATGCTTTGTTGTAGCAGCGAATATATATGGACACTCTAGACAGGTTGGATGGATTAAAATATCTTTACACGTCCTGTACATGCTGTTGCCACATGCCTGGCTAGTCCGACGTCGTGGCCGTGAGGTCAATTCTCTTAGCCTTGCCTCTAGTGTACTGGACAACGAAGACTTGGGAGATATGGTCGTGTAACTTTATCATCCCTGTAAGCTACTCCCGGGAAATGCCAGGCCCAAATGACCCTCACTCTTAGAGCATATGTAGAAGTGGGGATAGTTATTTTTTGTTTGTCTTGCAAATTGCATAAATAACATTTGTGTCGGTGCATTCTTTTGCCCATGTCGGTGAGTTTTAAGACCGTGTTATTTACCAAAGTGTGGCCACTTGTGCTATGCTTGGGCTACTGTGAGGGGGTGCATACTATGTCCTTCGCAAACAGTAATGATCGGCAATTTCATTATATTGCCGCTGGGGGTCGTGTTACGTGATTTAGGCTGACTGAAACAGGACATAGTGGGACATACCCAAAATCTCCACCAAAATGTTACGTGGAAAATAACAGTAGTCAGTCTGCAGCCACAACGCAGCTCACCGACAACGTCCACTTCTTCACTCTCAGTCTGAGCCACCTTTCTTGGGTATGTCCCACTATGCCCTGTTTCAGTCAGCCGAAATCACGTAACAATATTTTCTCGAATCCAGCAGAATCGATGCCGTTTGTAAAACAGTCCTGGTTTGTAAGTTCGTATGCAAGGCTGTTGGTCGATTCATTTGTATTCATCGGAAAAAGATCGCGTGATCCAAATTACACTGGGAACAAATATATACAATTTGTATCAATTGCCTGTTTTCTAATAACTGTTGTAGCCGCTTGTGGGGAAATACTGCTACTGCTGAAAGCTCTGATGGCTGGTTTTGAATCGCTGTATGTCTCGTAGATTCCATTAGTGATTTCATGTTCGCTAATTTAATCTACGTCGTGGTTGGTATAACTACCCTGGTATTCTACTACCACCACTACAAAGTTAGTTTGCTCCTTGAATGCAACTGAGTCGACGAAACAAGCCCCCTTCGCCCTTTATCCAATCCCTTCAATAAAGCCTTATTTCATGATATCCTCTGGTGGGGCTGAAAGGTTGGTACGTTATTTTGGGCACTGAAGTACAATGATGGTTTCAGTAATATCATGTTCTATCTTGCTGTCTCTCATTGTCGATCAGCGGGTCGATCATGATTCTATCGAGTATCGATCTGCCCGTGCCAATTAGGGAGAGTCTTGCTATTTGTAATCATTCTCGAGCCTTCGAAACTTTAATAATCGTGTTGCGGGCTTCTCTCTTGAGCAATATTTGAGTGCTGGTGCGAATTGCAAGATCGGGCGCCCTCTTCAGGGCTTCCTTGATTGCCACATCAAGCTTCTTTATTTGGGTCTGTGTCCAGCTATACATGAGTGCCGCATATTGAAATACATAATACGATAAAATTGAAAAACTTGACGAGATTGTCTTCTTTTAAGTGTTTCGTCTCCTCTCAAGCCGTTTGATCGCCCGATATGCGTCTTTTTTTTCTTTACGTAAGTGTCTCGAGTACTACGTGATAAGCGCCATTTGAAGTAATAGAAAAGTCAACAACCTTCATTGTGTCCGCTTCGGGTATAATGACGCCGTTTTCGGTGAGTATATGTATGCCAATTTCAGATAGCAGCTTCCAGCCCTTAGATCTTTCCTTCATGGATTGTACGTTCCATGGATTGCACGTTCTAATCGCGAGTAGAAGAATTCGAGCGCCACGGACGCTTGCATCCAAAGCAGAAATAAAATGAGTCTACAAATATCGGCCGCACGGAGGAAGCACGTGATAATATAATCCAGTGTACAAGGCCACGAGTCAATTGCTCATCAAAATGAAGCGTCCCTCTTCTTCTAAACCAGTAAGAAAGAAAGTCGGGGGAGGGTGGGAAGTTTACTGCGCTCTAGCAGCTTTGAAGCGTATTCGCGATCGCTGGAGGCCCCACCAGACATCATCAAAAGGCTCGTGCGCCCTTCAGGTTTACAGTGCACTCGATGTTAAAAGACTGTACAAAAACCGCTTCTCCCCTTAGAGCTATTGTGTTCTCATACGCAGAGAATTTCTAGGCTTACGAGCATGGAGTACAGTACAATACCTAGAGCAGAATCTGGCGCTGTGATCGCCTACCACCATAATGATTATGGTGCAAGGGGGTTTATTAGCGACGCCAGATAATAGGCAGACAGCCGGTACAGGAACAAATGCTCGGGCAGTCCAGTGTCTACAGCTCGTGCTCGCGCTTCGCACTCAGCGATGGTCCCACTATCATTGCCTTGTGAATTCCCCACTACAATGCCCCGGCGACGAAGACGAGCCATCCTGGCGACTCAAGATGACGAGAGAACAGGAGGGTCGTAACAGGGCTTGAGGCGACTGACGTGGACCGTCTCACGACCAAGGCGGCGCTTGTCCGTGGACGGCTTGAGTGGTTCAATCACATAGGTGACAGAAGAAGGGTGTTGTATGACGCGGTAAGGGCCCGTATACTTCGGTGCAAACTTGGGAGTCAGTCCAGGAGAGTGGAAAGGCAGTCGGAGCCACACGAGAGAACCGACGGGGAAGGTACTCTGAACAAGATCATGGTCGTGGCGATCTTTTTGGAGGGCTTGGTTATCGGCTGTGAAGGACCGTGCAAGTTGACGACACTCTTTGGCATGTTCAGCCATTTCAGAAACTGGGCTGAACTCTGAGGCATCAGGATTGTATGGCAAAATTGTGTCGAGTGTGTTGCATGGGTCACGACCATATAAAAGAAAAAATGGAGAAAAGCCTGTTGTTGATTGAATCGCCGTATTGTAGGCGTACGTCACGAAAGGAAGAACAACGTCCCAGTTGGAGTGGTCGGAATCAATATACATAGCGAGCATGTCTCCGAGGGTTCTGTTGAAACGTTCCGTTAGGCCGTTTGTCTGAGGGTGATAGGCTGTTGATGTGCGGTGTACCGTACGGCATGAATGTAGGAGCTGCTGCAGAACTTCGGACAAAAATACGCGTCCTCTGTCACTCAGGAGCTCCCGTGGTGCACCATGACGAAGAACAAACCGGTGCAAGATGAAGGTTGCAACGTCACGAGCACCAGCCGAAGGCAGCGCTGCCGTTTCGGCGTACCTTGTCAGATGGTCGGCAGCCACAATCACCCATCGATTGCCACCAACAGAGCACGGTAGCGGGCCGTATAGGTCAATCCCAACACGGTCGAATGGGCGTGCAGGACATGGCAAAGGCTGCAGTTGACCGGGTGAATGAGGGAATGTCTTGCGCTGCTGACACTGGGAACATGAGCGAATGTGTTTGCGTACAAACGTGTACATACCCCGCCAGTAGTAACGTTGGCGGATCCGCTCATACGTCTTTAGCGCACCGGCGTGTGCGTGTTGCGGTTCAGCATGAAAATATTTGCAGATATCAGACCGCATATGGCTGGGTATGACTAGCAGCCATTTACGACCCGTCACTTGATAGTTGCGACGGTATAACAGGCCATCCCGTATGGCGAAATGCGTTGCTTGGCGGCGAAGAGCACGCGGGTAACCGGAAGTTGATGCGTCAGAAAGCATATTCAATAGCGAGGCGATCCAAGGGTCCTTGCGCTGTTCGGATGGCATGTCTGTGACGCTGACGGCAGAGAGGGGAAGGTCCAGGGCTGATATATCCATATCATCGGATTTCACGGGTGATCGTGAAAGCGCATCTGCGTCAGAGTGCTTTCGCCCCGATCGGTAGACGACGCGTATGTCGAATTCCTGGAGGCGTAGTGCCCAACGTCCGAGGCGGCCGGAAGGATCTTTTAGCGAAGCCAACCAACAGAGTGCGTGATGGTCAGTTACCACATCAAAAGTTTGGCCGTACAAATAGGGGCGAAACTTGTTTAACGCCCACACAATCGCGAGGCACTCTTTTTCCGTAACAGAATAGTTGGCTTCTGCCTTAGTGAGGGCGCGGCTGGCATAGGCGACCACATACTCCGTAAAACCTGGCTTGCGTTGCGCGAGTACTGCACCAAGGCCAACGCCACTTGCATCCGTGTGTACTTCGGTTGGCGCAGTAGGGTCGTAATGGCGCAGTACGGGTGGTGAGGTAAGGAGTCGGCGCAGTGTA
Source organism: Rhipicephalus annulatus (assembly GCA_013436015.1). Taxonomy (NCBI): domain Eukaryota; kingdom Metazoa; phylum Arthropoda; class Arachnida; order Ixodida; family Ixodidae; genus Rhipicephalus; species Rhipicephalus annulatus. The sequence goes on along the minus strand of WOVY01001395.1, from coordinate 105,529 downwards.
AGGAGTCGCCGGGGCATTGTAGTGGGCAGCTTCCGGCTTCGAAGTTCCAGGTTTGCGTACCCAGCACCTCCACCACTTTGCAAGGGGGTTTATTAGCGACGCCAGATAATAGGCAGACAGCCGGTACAGGAACAAATGCTCGGGCAGTCCAGTGTCTACAGCTCGTGCTCGCGCTTCGCACTCAGCGATGGTCCCACTATCATTGCCTTGTGAATTTCTCACTACAATGGGAATAAAGGCTTCCGATCTAATTGCGTTAGCTAACGAACTACTTAGAAATCTATTTCTACAGTTTTAGTTGCGTTCTTCCGCAGCGTGGATAGCGGGGGTGTGGTGCAAAGCTCTGAAGCAGCGCCTTTGTTTTCCAAAGAGGCTGACGGCCACTAGGTCTGAGATTCTTAGCGGCTTTATTGCTTTATTAGTTCTTTAACGTTCATTTAAAACTCGTTGAAAACTAATTTATATCGACTGCATAACAAAAGCGAAGCTAAGTAGATGCACCGTTACGCTCCTCTAACTCGACTTTACAACAAAACGAGATGTCTGATGGTGGCACGTCACTTGGACAGGCGCGGCTGTCATCACAAAGAAAACTATCGAGTTTTTTCACTTCATACTGTACTGTTATTTCCATAAATAGATAATGCGTACTTGCGCGGACAAAACAAACAAAATCTGTCTTTTTTGAAATGATGTAAAATATTTATTTATATTTTCACTGCAAGTCAGGAACTCAGTGACAGAGCAGTACATATCTTGGTGGTTAGGTTTGTCCGAGTTCCACTTCTAATGCATTGCCGCACAAAATTTGAAATATATAATTACGTACAAAGGAATGAAGAAAGCTGCATTTAAATATACCTCCACATATGTTTGTTTTACACCGGGCGAGCAAACGTCGCGAATATCAAGAAAGCGATCCATCCGAGGCAGATCGGAGGCCAGTACTTGTGAAAGAGCCCAAGAAATCACTCGAGCCAGGTTCCCTTTTAGGTAATATTGTATGAAACACCATGGTTACGAGAAATCGGAGTCAAAGAGTTACCGGCTAGGCTTTCTTCAGCTATGTGTGTAGTTGTTATTGTGCTCATACTTTCACACTTGCCATGACACTGATTTTCGAGGTGAACCTCCTAAAAGAAACACAAGTTCGTCCCTTGTCTTAGTCGGAGTGCGTAACCAGTTTTTTTGCTTTGACCTGCAAGGTGGTGCCAGTGGGAGCTTTCTCGTGTGTTGTTGAAAAATAAAACGTTTGCAGCGTGCGTGTTAACTAAAAGCCGAATTCTCCTGTCTCTCATTCCCAATAATCAGCCATTAGCATGTACATTGAGCACTATCTGACAAGAAAGGGTTGCTACGTTATACTCGGTGGGCGTACATAGCACTCTAAATTCTAAACCACTTATTCCAAACACTCATCGAGGGTGAGGCCCACGGGATGGCTTCAAGCTCTTCATTAGTAGAGTACCTGTACTCAGCGACAACTTTTCTTGGCATTAGAGTGAAGGTGACGGAGACAAGTGACAGGTATCCTCTACCACCAGTGAATGCAGTTCCACAACAGCACCCGTCTTTTAGGGACGAAGCTTCTTATGGCGTGGCTTGTGCATCCCTCGTAGTACGTAACCACCAGTGGCACATACCCGGAATAGGTAAAATATTTGACCTCCAAGGTAGTGCCAGTGAGAGATTTCTTCGGTGCGTTGTTTAACAATAAAAGTTGTGCTCAATGTACATGCCAATCGCTGCTATTGGGGAATGAGTGATAGGACCATTCGGCTTTTAGTCAACACGCACGCTGCGATCCCCATTAGCAGCCATTGGCATGTACATTGAGCACTATCGGACAAGAAAGGGTTGCTACATTATACTCATTGAATGTAACCTCCTTAGTTTTAGAAAGATCTAGTGAGCGTTGAGCCGCAGGGCCATGAATACAATGAACTATTATATACCATGAATGAATTCGAGGTGGTTAAAGGGGGGAAGCAGATACAAAGCGCAAGCCGTAAGAAATTAAAAGCTGAATACTCCTGTCTCTCATTTAACATTAGCAGCCATATGCATGTATATTGAGCTCTATCTGCAAGGAAAAGGTTGCTACGTTATACTCGCTGGGCGTAACCTCCTTGGTTTTAGAAAGGTTTAGCGAGCATTGGGCAGCAGTGCCAAGAGAATAGTGAACTAGTATATACCATGAACTCAAGGTGGTTGAATGTGGGAAGTAGACCCGAAGCGCAAGCCGTAAGAAATGGTGCGTGTGCCACCTCTCGTTTAGTCCTTGGAATGTTCATTGAATGGCGGTGCTTCTACATGGGGAATATATGATAAAAAGATGCGAGATGATTGGATTGGGAGTGTTGAATAGATGGACGAACGGACACACAGACAGATGCATAGGTGGACGCATGAAAGGACGCAGGGGCGGATGCATGAACGAACGCAGGGACGGGCGCACGAACAGACGCATGGACGGTCACACAGACAGACGCATGGATGGACGAATGCTTCGCCCCACTCTCTATCATTCACTCCGTGGATATGCTGCCATTTTTTTTGTCGTGAAATATAAAAATTTCTCTTTATTATCTACGTGGAGCTGTTTGAGACTGCACGCAGCTCCTTATTAAAAGACCTGCCAACGGGCTCTGATACGCGAAAAAAAGCAAAGCGCATTCTTCCTGCGCGCGACCAACCTCCTTCCAGGCGCAGTGACGTCATTTCAAGGATCGGGAACTCGACACAGCACGGAGCGAATCGATTAGCCTAAACCAAGTCCCCACAAAGATTATAGAAGTCAACGCCACTTGTCGCTGAGATGACGGCACTGCACGTGGAAAGAGGTTGGTCAGGCGTTTGAAAGGTGCGCGACCTTTTTTCAAGAGTGTAAAAAAATTGCAGCCTGTTGACTGGCCTTTCAAGATAGTCGTATTTACTTTACCTTTTTTCGTTGTGACTTGACGTTGTGAAGTCTTGCCTTTTTACGTGCACCTCAAACGTTAGGCGGCATTTGAGTCTACATAAAACGCCGATGATGCGCCCCCGTCACTTTCCATAGCGTTATGAGAGGCGTGTCGAAACGGTCTACATTGCGTAGCGCTACATGCACAGAAGCTCTGCCTCCGTAGCTTTCTTTGGGTGCCAGAAAAAGTCGCTGAGTATAATACTTTAAACTGTTACTACTTTTAGGGGCGAAGTCCCTTAAGTCGGGGATCGTGCGTCCGCGATGTATTTAGTAGTAGTAGTAGTAATAGTAGTAGTAGCTGTTGTTGTAGTAGTAGTAGTAGTAGTAGTAGTAGTAGTAGTAGTACGTAGCCACCTCCACAGCCGGACTTGAGGAGTGGCCTAGGGCGCACTAAATTTAATTGAGGAGAAAACCTACAAACATTATACGTAAATAAAAAGATAATCACATCTGAATAAATAACCTGCAGAGACGAGTATCGGTGACATAATCTGCAACAAAATTGGCTTTGAATTTGATGATTACTGAAACAAAACTAGTACAAGAAGGACGCACGTAAAGCACTATCTCGTTGCCACGTTTAACTCACTGGGCGTAACTCCTTGGTTTTTGCAAGGTTTAGCGAGTGTAGGGCCGCACTTCCATGAACTACAAGCGGCGGAAAGCGGGAACTAGACACGAAGTGCAGGCCGTAAATGCGCGCGTGCCTTTCCCCGAATCCGGCCGTGCCACATCTCGTTCAGTCCTTGGAATGCCCGTGGACGGCGGTACTTCTATATGATGAATATATGATGAAAATATGTAAGATGGTGGTACTTGAAGTTTTCACTAGATGAACGGGCGGATAGACCGGCGGAGATATAGACAGATGCCCGCCCGAACGGACGGACGGAAGCACCAAAAGATAGTCAGACGTACGCACGAATGGACGGACGGATACACAGACGGACGGACGCACAGACGGGCGGACGCACAAACGGGCGCACTAACGGACAGTCACACAGATGGTCGCACGAAGGATGGAAGCAGGAACGAACAGATGTACGGCAGCGCAAACGGCCTGATGAATGCTTCGCCCCACTCACGATTATGCACTCTCTCGATATGCTGTGATTTTTTATTCTGAACACAAAGCTCTGAGGGTGACTTGTCTGTGCGCGGTGCTCTTTATCGCTTCCATTGATTATTATTATTATTATTATTATTATTGATATTATTATTATTTATTGTTGTTATTGTTGTTATTGCTATTCTTATTATTATTGTAGTTGTAGGTGTTGTTGTTGTTGTTGTTAGACACGAATCTGGAAAGAGACTTGTAGCAATGCCATAGAGAGTAGCTGCCCAGTTAACGCGTGTTGTAGAGTATATAACATTCCCAAACGAAAATAGACATGCCGGTCATTTACCGCAACGCGTGCTCGACTACCAACACGAACGTCGGGGGATGGATTCTTGGTCATTGCGGTTGCGTTTTCAATGGAGAGGAGGTCGCTTGCGGCCCATACACTTTCACAGAGGTGAAAGTGTATACATACACTTTCAGAGAGGTTTAAGAACCCCTTGCGGTTGAAATTTACAGAGCCCTCCATAATTACGTCAGTCAAAGTCGCATCATGATGCACGCTTATACTCAGTTTAACCACTTTTGTTCAGCACTACCAAAGCTACGTATGGGGTATAAGAAAGCCAAACGTTTGCGCAGCCAAAGGTATTCCCACATGAAGTGCTTCAAAATCGACACGGTTGGCAAAAATTGCCGTTTATTGGGCGTTTTTTATGCCACATCGATAGATGACACATTTATTCTTCCTCACATTTCCTTCTTACGCATTAAATTAGTTTTGTCGATTTCTGCCCATACCTGTGTTTACAAGTCAACATGGCAGCACCTACGCAGAAGTTACCACCCGCTTCGATCAGGACTTGCTTATGTGGCACGCCCACTGCGCTGACAGCAGTAGACAAATGATGATATTAGCCAGCGATTTGTTGATCTCACTGTGGACTAAGCATTAAGTATGTTGTCTCGCTATTAGCAAAATATGCTGCAGCCGCACCTGCTAAGCCTGTGATGTGCCGAGGCAGCGTTCGGACTGCGTCGTCAGACAAAGAACGCTGCATCTCCAAATATCGACCTTGCAACCTCGCACCGCATTTCGTGCGCGTCGCATCCTCTTTTAGTGGAAACGAAACATAGAGAGAAGGAGCGTTGCAGCGGGAGGCACGAAGGAACGCGCCGACAGGGGTGATGAAAACATTTATTTAACAACAAAAAGAAGGTATGCAGCGACCGCTTCATAAGAAGACGGCACCCCCAACAAGTAGCTGGGGATCCTCAGTGCGGGATCCGATTGGCATCGTTTGCGACCTGGGCTCGTCGAACCAAGACAATTTGGGCCTGAAGGTTAGAGCAGCCATGCAGGGTCGCCTCTCAGTCCTCCCGGGTAGGATTCGGTATGGGGAGTACAGCAAGCTTGAAGGCACAGGCCCACATCATGTGGTAGATGTCCGAAGAATTCTCCCTGCATTGTGAGCAGCTGCCGGAAAAGGCAGGATCGAAATGTTGGAGGGCTGCCGGGCACCGCCTAGCGTTCGTGAAGATTCGGAGTAAAAGGCGCTCCTCCACTAAGTAGGCCTTTGAATGGGCGTAGATAAAGCCTGTGATTGAATTGCTAATAAATCACAATTTCGCGGAAAGAATGCACCGGGTTGAATTCAAGGTCGTCCTCATCGGGGGAGGTGAGCGGAAGTGCCCAGTGATAGAGCGCGCGGGCGGCGGTGACGCCTGCCTCATTATGTTCGAGTTCCATGCTAGCAGGCGCCCAGACTGTTCCCTGATTGATTAATTGATTTGTGGGGCTTAACGTCCCCAAACTATTGTTTGATTATGAGAGACGCCGTAGTGGAGGGCTCCGGAAATTATGACCACCTGGGGTTCTTTAACGTGCACCCAAATCTGAGTACACGGGCCTACAACATTTCCGCCTCCATCGCAAATGCAGCCGTCACAGCCGGGATTTGATCCCACGACCTGCGGGTCAGCAGCCGAATACCTTAGCCACTAGACCACCGTGGCGGGGCCAGACTATTCCTTGATAGTCCGAACCCTGCAATGAGCGGTAGGCCAGGTACGTAATACAGCCGTTCACGACGTTTCGACAGGCCTTCAAGAATCGCAGATGATGATATGTGACCTGGTGTGACAAGCGGGCAATGCAATGGCGACTTCCTCCGCATGAATTATGTCCCGGACTCGAAACGTTATCCAGTTAACTCTTTGGTTCACAGGTACAGCAACAGCCGGGTACCAACCCCCAGAGTGTGGGCGGGAGGCGTCCACGTCGAACACACTTGGTTTTGATCCATAATAGTGGGCAAGGCCTTCCGCCCGTGCCAGGCGCCAGCCATTATGATCTTCCTTTGTCTTTTGCTTGGAAGAGGACGCACATGGAGGGCTCATCTTCATTAGAATAGGAGTTGAACGCAATTTCTCGTGATGTGAATGTGCTGTCTGTGTAGGCGGGCAAATAGGTCGCATCCCACTGAGGTCTGTAAAAGTAGAGTGTACTGATTTTTAGGGTCGGCCTCTCGAAGCTCCTGAACCGTATTCATCATGCAAGGGCCTAGAAGGCGCTGCTTAGAGGTAATTAAAAGGGGGTTGACGGCTCAATTTGATATTTTGCAAATGATGACTTCAAGTACTTCCTCGTCTTGCTTCCGCAGGTGGAGGTATGGGGCAAATGCATGTGCCAGCCACAAGACATCTCTGCACCATAGTCACCGCGTTTATTAGAAACCCGGCGGATCATGCAACCCACTTGGTCGCCCACATTTTAGTGTTTGGCCAATGTGGTGTCTGGCCACCTGTTTTGACTAATAAAGAGCCCCATTACCCAGACTTCTTTTTTGTTCAGGGATAGGACCTGTCTCCAGTGAGAGTTCAATTTCGGCCGTGCACTTGGGTGGCCCCGTCGCGGCGGTTTAGAACTAAAGTACACAGATGCTGACCCGCAAGTCGCGGGATCGAATCCCGGCTGCGGCGGCTGCAGTTCCAATGGAGGCAAAATGTTGCAGGCCTTTGTGCTAAGATTTGGGCGCACGTTAAAGAACCCCAGGTGGTCGAAATTTCTGGAACCCTCCACTATGGCGTCTCTCATAATCATGTGGTGGTTTCGGGGCATTAAACCCTCACATATCAATCAATCATGCACTTCGGTGAGGGGCGTATGTGCTCGAGTTCTGATTTGGATAGCGAGCACTGAAGGATGGAAGGAAAATGAGAGGAAATGAACAGAAGGGCGGTCAATCAGCCTAAAGGCAGCTGCATTGCTACCCTGCTCATGGTAGGGGAATGTGGGAGTTGAAAGACAGAGAGGTAAAAGAGATAAACGCAGTGAATTCGGCAGCACACGCGCGCACACTCAGTCTTAGTCCAGTCTTGTTTTCCGCGGTGTCTGACATCACTGTTAGAGCCACTTGTTCAAGTCCGTGTCCCAGCAAGAGGTGTTACCATGAGCTTTAGCACTGACCACTCCACGGCATCTGCAGCAGCTGAACTAGCTGCTTTGCGCGCTGCACTTTGTGTAAATCAGGAACCATCAAAAAAATGGTCAATTTTCAGCGACTCAAGGGCTGCCCTAATATCTGTGCTGTCATCACTGCGTCGTGGGCCGTAGGAACAGCTTGTTTTCGAAATTCGATGCCTTCTCCACACTTCACACGATAAAGGGCATCATGTGACGTTTCAGTGGCTGCCAAGTCACTGCGGCGTCATAGGGAACGAGAATGCGACACTGCCACGTGGGCAGCTCTTGAAGGAACATGAGAAGAAGCCATGCCTCTTTCGCGGACCGATGCAGCCAGTAATATTCGACGACTTGCGCGTGAAATCACGTTTTCTCTATGGTGCCTAGCAAGCAACGAGACAAATCGTCAACACCACCTGTCCTGTTTGATGACTCTCCGCATGCCCACTGGGCTTGACCGAAGAGAAGCCACACTTCTTCACCCCATATGGCTAGGAGTGGAATTTACAAAATCTTATTTCTTTGTCATAGGAATGGCCGACAATGCTCTCTGTGATGCCTGTCGTTGCGAAGAGACGCTATACCACATTCTGTGTGACTGTCCGTTGTATAACATCTAGAGACAGTCACTTGCGTCTGTTCTTGCACGCTTCGACAACAACCAAATGTCCGTGGACACTACTTTGTCAAGTGCCCGAGACAAGACATTGGAACAGAAGGCGACAAAAGCTTCTTGAATGGCAGACAAGAAGAAAAATTACACTTGCCGTTAAGGACATGACTAGCTTATTCATCTTTCCTTCATATCACATCCATCACGGAACATGGCTTCACGAGGCTACTCATGACACTAAATTCACTCCTCCTGGTTACGTTGCTATCCGGTTTGACCTCCAGTACCAAAAAAAGGGAGGCGTCGTTTTACTCTTGCGCACTCATTACAACTTTAAGTTTTTGTGAAGCCCTCCTAAAGTAGTCTGTCTGGTGTAAGTTACTAGCGCATAAACAAAAATTAATTATTCGCGGTTTCTATTGCCCCTGGATAGCTCCAGTGGCTTCTTCGATAAGATTTCCCAGTTCAATCACGACAATAGCCTCGACAACACAAAGCTTTTAATTCTAGGAAACTTCAATGTCCCGGGCATCCATTGGCCTTTTCTTACATATTCAGCCACTGATTCACCTATTTATAGGGAATTAATTTCTTTTTCTTGATTGCATAACCTGATACAATTAGTTGATAGAAAATATGCGTCAGAACCTTTTACTTGACCTAGCGTTTATCAGCAATATTCTGGCTACCTAAGGCTTCCATACAATATATTAGAAGTAATTTCGGACCACGACGCAGTCCTTGTACACATTATTGCCCTATCCCGCGCAAACTTTTCAGCTACTCTACATTTCGGGATTTCAACGAAGCTATTATTACGTCTATTTCTGATACATTTACGAATAACATTGACCATTTTTCTCACTTTGTACCACGTCTCGTGTTGAAAACGTTGTCGGTTATTTTGAGACATTAGTGAAGCTTTGCATGAATAACTACATTCTAATCAAAACAAAAAAAGACGAACAACAAGCTCCCTTGGATTAGAAAGAATATATTGCACTTATCTCGACGTGTTGCCAGACAGCATAAAATCAGACACGATAACCCTGCGCTTGAAGCTTTCTTTGAGAAAGCCAAAATAGAACTTCACTCTGCTACAAAAACTGCCAAAGACTGCTACTTTTCTGTACAACTACCCTCATTGCCTATATATGATTCTCGCAGGTTTTTAAATTCAGTCTTGCCTAGAAACTACATCAACTTCTTCCGTCAAGATTACTGATACCATTACAAACGACCCCTTCATAGTTTCCAAGGCATTCAACTCCTATATTCAGTCAGTTTTTACTCGCGAGAACCATGTTGTTCCAATCTTTATGTATGACGTATAAACCATTATATTGGGTGATATTAGGCTCTGAAGGTGTCTTGAACCTAACCTTGAATCTCTAGACCGAGAAATGCCATGGTTTTGGACGGCATACCAAATTCATTTCTCGTGAGATACTCCACGTGGACAGCCCGTAACCTTCTTCGTTACCTTATCTTCCAGAAGTTCACAGACTGCAGTAAAGTGCCATTTTCATCTAAAACGGCGAAAGTATTACATTTGTTCAAATCTAGTATTGGAGAACTCTTATATAATTAGAGGTTATTATTTCTGACACCTCAGTCATGCAAGAAGTTAGAATATATTAATCACAACCATATAGTTACGCAAAATGAGACGGGACGTGACTATTTGCCAGCGTATCAGCACCGATAAAAACGGAGCGCAGCACGCACAGCTGGCAAGCCACATGTCTTCGTCGTCTTCTGTCCACAGAAAGGCTCATCCTTCATGCGATAACTACGTTGAATTACTACGTGGTCACAAAAGCACCGGCTTGGTGCAATTCATACGTCTTCTTCAGAAGAAGGGCGGTATGGTTTCAATCTACTCACTTGGACTACGTCACTCGAGGATTTTGCAGACAGGTTAACCACGGAGACTGGAATGACATCATAGTTAACGTCCTCACCCGTCGTATGATACGGCAAGGTCTATTGCACTGAGATAGCAAACTCTTTTACAATCCAACACGAAGAACTGGGCTTTAGAGAAGAACTAGAGAACCAGGTGAGAATTCAACGCTGACATGATCGCTGTCGTAGAGAGCCTTTTGGGTTGCTTGTGAAGCCAACACCCTAGAGCAGGAAATCTGACGTGCATGGTCAGCACGAATGATAGCATTACGTGCGTACTCGATTGGCGGAGGTGTAGTAGTCGGTAGTAGGGTGTCCAGTGGTAAGGTTGAATTACGGTCATAGAGCATATAAAAGGTGAATAATCTGCGGAAAAAATGCGGCGATGGCGTAGTGGTTAGAGCATCCGCCTCGCATGCAAAAGGTCCGTGGTTCGAATCCCGGTGCTGCGCAGTTCCCAACCGCATAAAAAAATCCGCATGTTGATGAAACTTCATTAAGAGGCCTGCGGTGCGACCTTACCGGTAACCACCGCCCGGAACGCACTTTCTCACCAGAGAAGGATTGGCCACCCTGGTGCAGTATCTGGCCAATACCTCCCACATGCATACGTCAAATAACTCACGGCCCTCAGTCCCCAGGAGCTGCGAAGCAACTGAACACGGCAGCAGTCAGATCTGCGACGCAGCAGAGGGTGCTAAGAATCTATGGATCCAGACAGGCCGCCATTGGAACTTGAACTTAGAAACGTTTAACGCTGAAACCTTATCTTGTGAAGGAAATCTAGCTGTACTTTTTGAGGAGCCAGAGGGTGTTAAATGGGATATAATAGGGCTCAGTGAGGCTAAAAGGACAGATTAGGCCTATACGGTGCTACAGAATGGGCACGTTCTTTGTTCTCGGGGCTTGGCAGACAGAAAAGAACTGAGTGTGGGGTTCCTAATTCACAGAAACATAGCTGGCAACATAGAGAAATACTATAGCATTAATGAAAGAGTTGTAGGTATCGTAATTAAACTGAATAAAAGATACAAGATGAAGGCAGGTACACGCTTACGCACCTACATCCAGTCATGATGACGCTTCAGTTGAAAGCTTCTATGAAGACGTGGAATCGGCAATGAGTAAGGTAAAAACACCGTATACTATAGTCATGGGCGACTTTATAGCAAAAGTAGGGAAGAAGCAGGCTGGAGACCAGGCAGTAGGAGATTATGGAATCGGTACTAGATACGCCTGAGGAGAGCTACTAGTAGAATTCGCAGAACGCAATAATTTACGGATTTGAATACCTTCTACCAAAAACGAGAAAACTGCAAGTAGACATGGAGGAGCCCTAATGGCGAAAATAAGAACGAAATATACTTTTCAATTGTGCACACCCAGGAATTGTGCAGGATGTGGAAATGGTTGACAAGGTACGATGCAGTGACCATAGATTGGTACGGTCTCGAATTCGCCTAGACTTGAAGAAGGGACGACAGAAACTGATACGTAAGAAGCCAATCAACAAGCAAGCACTGAGAGGGAAAGTACAAAAATTCACAGTGCAGCTTCTGAACAGGTAATCGGCTTTTAGGGAGGAAACCAACTTTAGCGTAGATACAATGAATGAAAATCTGACGAGTGTTAATACGGAGTGTGCAGTGGAAGTTGGAGGCAGGGTAGTTAGACAGGACACATGCAAGCTTTCCAAGGAAACGAAGAACCTAATTAAGAAGCGTCAAATCATAAAATTCTCAAGTTCAACAGACAATATAGAAATGGCAGAGCTTTCGAAGTTGATTAATAGGCGTAAGGAATGCGACGTAAGAAGGTATAACATAGAGAGAATTCAACACGCTCTTAATAACGGAGGAAGCGTCAAAGCAGTGAAGAGCGAACTTCGGATAGAGAAAAGTCGGATGTATGCACTAAAGGACAACGAAGGAAAAATAACTACCAATTTGGATAGGATAGTTAGGATAGCGGAGGAGTTTTACAGAGATCTGTACAGTAGCCGATAACCCCACGACCTTAATACTATAAGAACTAGCAGTAACCCAGATGACACCCCACCAGTAATGATAGAAGAAGTCAGAAAAGCTTTAGACAACATGCAAAGAGGCAAAGCTGCGGGTGAGGATCAGGTAACATCAGATCTGCTGAAAGATGGAGGACAGATTGTGTTAGAAAAACTAGCCACCCTGTTTACGAGATGTCTCCTGACGGGAAAAGTACCAGAGTCTTGGAAAAACGCTAACATCATCTTAATACACAAGAAAGGAGATGACAAGGACTTGAAGAATCACAGGCCGCTCAGCTTGCTCTCTGTAGCATACAAGCTATTTACAAAGGTAATTGCTAACAGAGTAAAGAAAATATTAGAATTCAATCAACCAAAGGAACAAGCAGGTATTCGAACAAACTACTCAACAATTGACCACATTCATACTATCAAGCAGGTAATAGAGAAATGCTCATAATGTAACCAATCACTATACATAGCCTTCATAGTTACGAGAAGGCGTTTCATTCAGTAGAAATATCAGCCGTCATGCAGACACTGCGGAATCAGGGCGTAGATGAAGTATATATAAATATTCTGGAAGAAATCTACAGGGGATCAACTGCTACCATTGTGCTTCATAAAGAAAGCAACAGAATACCAATCAAGAAGGGTGTAAGGCAGGGGGACACAATTTCCCCAGTGCTATTTACCGCGTGCTTACGGGAGGTTTTCAAAAGCTTAGAAAGGGAACAGTTAGGGATAAGAGTCAATGGAGAATACCTTAGTAACCTGCGCTTCGCCGATGACATTGCATTGCTGAGTAACTCGGGGGACGAATTGCAACTCATGATTACGGAGTTAGACAAGGAGAGCAAAAAGGTGGGTCTTAAAATTAATCTGCAGAAAACGAAAGTAATGTACAACAACCTCGGCAAGGAGCAGCGCTTCGAGATAGGTAATAGTGCACTTGAAGTTGTAAAAGACTATGTCTACTTAGGGCAGGTAATAACCGCAGAGCCGAACCACGAGATTGAAGTAACTAGAAGAATAGCGAAGGGTAGAGCACATTCGGCAAGAACTCTCAAATTATGACAGGTAGATTACCACTATCCCTCAAGAGGAAGGTATATATTTATTTATTTATTTATTTTTCATTTAATTATTTATTTATTTTCATACTCTCAGGGCCCGAGGTCATTACAGAGAGGAGTGGTCTGACAACAATACATCAATAACTGCAATTTTGAAGGCGGCAGATTTTTCAATTGCAGCATGGAGGCAGGAAGGTGGCTCCAGTCACTGCTTGTTTGAGGCAAAAAGAAGCATGGCAAGCGTTAGTGCGACATAGGGGAACTTTAACTTTAAAATGATGCTCGAACCGTGGTGATACATAATCCGGGGGAAGGAAAATATCATTTTTAAGCGTTGGATTCTTGTAAAAAAGTTTGTGAAATAGGTTGAGACTGAAGTACTTACGGCGTGACTTAAGTGTTGGTAAACTTAGGGTAGCTTTCATTGAAGAAACACTGGCGTAGCGATTGTAGTTAGAAAGCACAAAACGAGCTGCACGGTTCTGAACGAACTCAAGGGCTGTAGGTATTACGAGGCTAAATGAATCCCAAATAGAACAAGCGTATTCAGATTTCGATCTAACGAGTGCTGTGAACCATTTAAGTTTTAAATCTGAAGGAACGGATGAAAAATGCCGGCGGAGAAATCCAAGCATGCGATTAGCGTTATTTATTACATGTTAAACTTGCATATTCCAAGAGAGGTTGTGGGTTATATGCACGCCAAGGTAACGGTAACTAGTAACGGGGATTAAAGAGGAGTTCTTAAGGGTATAGGAAAAATTGTCATTGACATTATTGTGGTGCATTACTCTCATAACTCTTCACTTACAGATGTTTAAATTTCAGGAGCCACTTGTCGCACTTGTTAGAAACAGCGTCAATGTCGGACTGCAATGTAGTAATGTCATGTGGGTTATGAATGACACGATAGAGCACGCTATCATCAGCAAAATGCCTAATCGTAGAATTATTTCCAACAGGCAAATCATTAATATAAATAAATAAAGCAATGGACCTACAACCGAACCTTGTAGTGCGCTTGATGTTACAGCAACGGTAGGATTGTTATAATAATTAGCGCGAAAATACTGCAGACGGTTTGTTAGAAAAGAGTGAATCCAGTCAAGGATGTTAGGATCTATACTTAGCTTGCTCATTTTAGAAGGAAGGAGAGTATGCAAAACAGTGTCGAAGGCTTTAGCGTAACCTAAAAAGATGCAGTCGATAATGAAATTATTGTCGAAAGCACAAAAAAGATCGTTAGTTAAAGAAAGTAACGGCGTTTCACAAGAGAACTGCTTCCTGAAACCATGTTGCCTGGAGGAAAAAATGAATTGGATTCGAGAAAAGATACCAAGTTTGAATAAATGATGGGCTAGAGAAGTTTGCAGGGCACACTGGTTAAAGATATTGGCCTGTAATTAAGAGAAGAGTGGGTGTTACCTGATTTGTGAATTGGAACCAACTTACCCACCTTCCAATCATCTGGCAAAGTGGAAGACTGCAGAGACTGCAAAAAACGTTTAGCGAGTATAACGGAAGAATAAAGTTTTGTGTTCTTTAAGAACTTTGAATTGATGCCATCGTTGCCTGCAGAGCTAGAAATTTCATTTTTTTCTATTATACGGCACACTCCAGTTGAATCAAGAGATATGAAATACTTAGGAAAAAAAGGAAAGGAAAGGTCTTTGACAGAAGGCATAGAAAAAGGGAGTTGCCCAGAAAAGCAAGAAAGAAATACATCATTGATCACATTGCAGCATTCACGATCAAAAACAGCATCACCGTTGCTATCTAGTAGGTGAAACGTTGTAGATCTGCTGCCAGGAACTACATTACAAAATTGCCGGGGATTATCTTTCAGTAGGGTGGGTAGGGTAATGTTGTGGAATACATTTTTAGCCTGCGAAATGGCGTTTTTGAACTCTTGCTCAGTGACGAAGTACGCATGCCAACGCTCAGGTGTCATCACCACTTTTGCTCGGCGAAAAATCCTTTTCTTCTTGTATAGTAAGCGCTTCAAATGGGCGTTAATTCAATGGGGCTTTAGAAGAAGAAAGGATCTCTTTTTTAGGAATGTAGCAGTCAATCAAAAAAGCGACCTTTTCTTTAAACATAAATCAATTTTCTTGAATGGTGCGTGAATAAAAACCAGGCATACAGTCTGTGATTAAATTAGCAAGTTCATTATTAATTGCAGTGAAATTGGCAATTTATAATCTTTACTGAAATTCTATTGTAAATGGTAAATGGGCACGAATACTACAGTGAATAAAACAGTGATCACTTAGAGAGAGAGACAGAGATAAAAATGCAAGGAAAGGCAGGGAGGTTAACCAGACGCACTTCCGGTTTGCTACCCTGCACTGGGGAAGCGATAAAGGGGAGAAAAGAGATTGCAGAGAGATGAAAAGGTACACACAATCACGAGCACACTCGGGGAGCACACACAGTCTACAGGCGGTCGCTCAGGTTTGTTGACTTTAGGAAAACTAGCAGTGCTTTAATTGCTTTCTGCGCAACTGAGGCAGATGCCCAAGGTCCTAGTATCTTCTGCACACAAAATGGTCCGCGGTCAAGTTGATTCAAAACCATCCGGAGCTGGCATCGCTGTGTGTCGTAGCAAGCACAGCTGCACATGACGTGTTCGATGGTCTCTTTAGCTCCGCAGTAGTCGCATGTAGGAGTGTCTGCCATACCAATGCGAAAGGAGTAAACCTTTGTAAATGCAACACCCAATCAAAGGCAGCATAACAGTGTCGCATTGGAGCGGGAAAGTTGTGATGGTAGCTTTAGCTTGAGCGAAGGATCCAGTTCATAAAATTGACACCTTTGGAAGCTGGTAGACGACCAGAACGTGCGTGTGAGATCTCGAGCCAGCAGGTAAAGTTGTCTTGCTGCATTATTTCTTGATAGAGGAATCGGGACCACACGGGTTCCTTCACGGGCTGAGTGGGCTGCATCATCGGCTAATTGATTTCCGGTAATACCGACATGTCCAGGCAGCCATTGATATATAATATCATGCCCTCTTGCTGAAGCTTCATGATGGCAATGTCTTATTTCTTGTACCAATTGGTCATGACTCCTCCTACGCATGGCAGACTGCAAACTCTGAAGCGCTGCCTTCGAATCACAGAATATGACCCATTTTCCTGGACGTTCTTGAACGAGATATAGTGAAGCAGCCCTTATAGCAGCAAACTCTGATGCCGTAGATGTAGTCATATGTGACAACTTAAACTTGATTGTCATTGCTGCAGCCGGATTTACAGTGGCACCTGATGAGCTGCTGGACGAGACGGACTCATCAGTGTATATCTGCGTTCGATCTAAGTACCACTCATGTAATAATTGCAGTGTTGCTTGCTTCAATGCTTTTCTGGAATGATTGCTTTTTTTGATTCCCGGAATTTCTAGACGTACTTGCGTCTGGTCGAGGCACCACAAAGGACATGCCATTCTCGCAGATGGCGCATATCCTGATGGAATGCTCTTTAGGTGCTTGGCTATGACGTCTGAAAACGTAGCACGTGGTCTTCTGGGGGGTACAAGGGTCAAGTGGTGGTCGGGGAGACGGCTAGAATGTCGAATGTGCGCTCTGAGGCAATCCACAACTTTATATGTCCTGACCGGATGGTCTTTGGCAAGCATGATTGTGGCATAAGTAGAAGCGCATCGGGGCAGTCCTAGGCAGAACGCACTGCCTGACCCTGCAAACTCTCTAATAAATGAGTATTGCATTTGCAAGTGTTAGTCAGTACCGGCTAGCTGTAGCGCAATAGACCCAGAAATAGGGCCCTGTACAGCTGTAGCATGGAGGCCACAGAAGTTCCCCATGCTTTCCTGCACATGAATTTCAATATATGCACAATAGATAGCAGTCTCTTCTTCAAGTATGCACAATGTGGGCTCCACGAAAAACTTCTGTCGATTATTATGCCCAGGAAACGATGCGTCCGTGCATATTTGACACTCTGTCCATTGATGTAAACAGGGTATGGCATCATTAGTCTGCGTGTAAACGCCATCAACGCGCACTTCACAGTTGATATAGTTAGGCCTTGTTTCTGAAGGTAAGCTGTTGTGAGGGTTGCTGCCCGCTGTATTCGTGCACGCACCTGAGGGCGAGTAACTGCAGCACTCCAGAAGCAAATATCATCGGCATATATGGATAGGCACACCGACTTTGGCAGAACCTTCACCAGACCAATGAGGACAACATTGAACAATGTGGGGCTTAAAACACCTCCCTGAAGTACTCCGCAGTAGGTGTAATGTTCAGCAGTTGTACCGTCATATGTTTGCACAAAGAAACACCTGCCAGTTATATAATCTTTTATCCAATGAAACATTCGTCCACCAATGCTCATTGCAGCGAGAGAAGTAAGGATGGCATCGTGAGCTTCAGTATTATATGCACCCTTCACGTCAAGGAAGAGTGCCACTGATAAGCGCTTGCGACTTTTTTCTTGTTGAACAAATGTCGATAAGTCAAGCACACAGTCGATGGAGGAGCGGCCCCGATGAAAGCCTGCCATGCAAGAAGGGTATTTGGTGTATCGTTCCAAGTACCACTCGAGACGAAATAGAACCATTCTTTTCATCACTTTTCCGAGGCAGCTTGCGAGGGCAATAGGGCGATACGCTGTCAAGTTCAATGGTGATTTTCCCGATTTCAAAAGTGGTATTAATCGTCTTATTTTCCGTTCTCGGGGAACACTGCCACTGAGCCAGGAGTTGTTGAAGCATGTTAAAAGTTCTTTTTTGGCTTTTTGTCCAAGGTGTCCCAACGCACTATAAGTAATACCATCAGGACCTGGCGATTACACGCGCTTAGAAGCGACTAAAGCACCTTCCAGTTCTTCCATGGTGAATGGAATGTCCATTTCTGGTAATCGCGTCTCAGGAACGATCACGGCGTCGATGCTCTCGTTCATAATTTTCCTGGCAACTCTCGTACAAAATTCTTCAGCCACCTCGAGTTCTGTTTTTCCATGATGGAGTGCCAAAGCTTTAAAACGGTGCCGTTGTTGCGGAGAGGAGTGAAGACCTCGAACTGTTCACCAGATATATGACAGCGGTTTATGAGGGTCTAGAGACTCGCAGAATGCTTTCCAGCGTTCGCTCTCCAGCTTGTAAATGCGTCGTTGAATCTTTTTCTGGAGCCGCCTTGGTTCCCTCAGATCGTAAATTGATCTTGTGCGTCTGTATCGTCGTTCAGCACGCCTTTGTATAGCTCGTAATCTTTCCAGTTTGATGTCAAACTGTGTTATTTTAGACGAAAATGGTAATTTACATTTGGACGCTTGCATAGCTTCCGCTATGGTATTGTCCAGGCTGCAGGCGAGGCCTTCTTGGCAAGCGTCCTCAACACGCGATGTAAACATCGACCAGTCAGTGCCAATTACAACACCGGAAGAGAAATTTTTTATGATATCTTCGATCGTCACGTAGGTGGGTATGTGATCACTCCCATGAGTCTCAATATCGCAAAACCATTTAACTTTGTGAGAGAAGCACCAGTGACACCAGTGTCAGGTCAATGCAACTGCCATACGAGAGACCCTGCAGATACGGCGGGGGTACCATCGTTCATAATGGAAAGGTCGTAATCGGAAGCGATTGTAACAATGTTCCGGCCCCTGGCGTTCATCCTAGTGCTCCCCCAAAGCATGTGATGGGCGTTGAAGTCACCAATGATGATCCGAGGCCCATCGGTCCTCATTAGGATGTCTTTTAATCTGCCGCAGTCAAATCTCGATGACGGAGATATATATCCACCATTAAGCGTGAACGAAACTGCATTCTGCTTTACACGAAGACACACGTACTGATTTTCGTCATTTGAACTTATTGGGTGCGAAAGATAAGTCAAGTCTGTGCGAATGTAAACAATTACTTTGCTTCGTTCTTCGCAAGCGGCTGAACAAAAAGCTTCATAACCGGACAATCTATAAGGCGTTGATACGTTTGGTTAACATATGACAAGTATAGGAAATTGATTGGCCGGTGAAATTAGCGAAAGTTCGAGATACGGGACTTCATGCCTCTGGCATTGCACTGAAAAATTGATACACTTTTAACTTCAGTGCGGAAGATGAGATTTTTTGAGCCATTGTGCTTATACGAAGTTAGAAAAACTGGATTCAGTGCATCCAGTATTTGCAGTGCACTCGTAGCAGACGGAGATTGTATGCTGATCAGTAGCGTGCGAATCGTGGCAATTAATGATTGCACGATTGCAGTCACTTGCCTGTCTTGGTTGGAAAGATCTCGAACCGGAATCGCGGACAGGCCGTCATGAAACTTTTCCGGTTCGCTTGATGCTGCTTCCCTTTGAAGTGCAGGCCACTCTGTCGTAACTAGGGTATGCTGACTGGCTTTGTCCTTTACAGCCTTTCCCAAGGCTTGTGGTCTGGGAGGCAAAGGAGGTGGTACTGATGATGGATCTGGCAGACGTGTCGAGGAGGTAGCGGGCGTCCTTGAAGACCGACTCGACGTGAACGACGCCTTCCGACTTTAGCTGCGGCTTCTCGATGAGATGAGTGATCGCGCACCATCTCCTTCAAAATGGCAATTACCTTCTGAATCCGCGGGCAGTCCTTCGATGTGGCTTCATGGGATTCATTGCAATTAGAGCATTTCTTGACAGTTGCGACGCACTTATCCGTTTCATGGGGCTCGGCGCAGCGGTGGCATACCACCGAATTCTCACAGACGCTGCTCACATGTCCAAGTTTCATGCATTTACGGCACTGGAGAGGCTTTGGAATGAAAGGCCGCACAGCATGTCTGAAGTACCCCACCTTCACATGAGAGGGGAGTGATGTGCTTTTAAACGCAATCTTCACACAGCGAGACTTGCCTAGCCGGGTGACATCAACAATTAGAGTATCAGTTGTTGGCTTGACAAGAAATTGTAAGTCATTATAGGAAATTGCCAGATCTATGTCGTAGATCACGCCGGTTACTACATCACATCCCAAGGGAACATGAGAGCGCACCTGGTTGCCGTCCAAGTCAGTTACACTGCGCAGAACGCCAAACGCACTTGCGTGCAAATTGTCCACAGCCAGTAGATTCTTTCTGTCGTTCACTCTTATGTCCGTGATCTCATTTGGCACGAGCGTTTCCAGAGACCTCGACACAGACTGTCTATTAAGGCGTTTCATGCTGACGGTAGGAAGTGCAGGCAGAAACAGGATGGTATAAGTGTTCGGTTTTGGCGCTTCACTTACAGTTTGATTAGTTGAGGATGAGGATGTCCTCATGTTCCTCCTCTTCGCTTTGCGGCTCAGCACAGGTTGGAAACCGTCACCTGAGAAATCCTCACTGCTGAGTTAGTAAGCATGAGTATCTTCACTGTCGCTGTCACTCGCTTGTCCCAACCGCTTCCTGGAGGCGGCCGCCGCTGAGGCCGCTGGTGCCGGCAGGCACCGGGGTGGTCTACCTCCATCCCCTCCAAGGGAGCAGCGAAAACTGATCAACAGACTTAAATTACAACTAAAATACGCCGAAGTTAGCAGAAGTAGCTCCTATTCAAAAAACCAGTGATCACTTAGACCGGGCATGAAGACTAGGGGTGAGACGAGTTCTGGAGTGGTCGTAAGCAGCAAATCTAGTACATTGGCAGAATGAGGTGAGCAACGAGTAGGCTGAAGTACTAGTTCCTTAAGGTTAAAATCTAAACAAACATTCAAAAATGATGAATATTCTATTGAATTTTCTACAAGACTTGGCGGGTCAGTAGACCCATTATCGAAGGCAAGTTAAAATCTCCAAAAAGAAATAAAGGACATTTGCGAAATCGCACAGTCAATTTATATAAGATATCATGTAATTCTTGACAAAATGTTGTTGAAGACTGTGGCGGTTTATAGCACACACTGAAGATGAACTTTATATGCCCTTTAAATACACAAGCGCTAACAAATTCTAAATTGGTGTCGACCATAATCACACTAGACTTGAAAGTGTCCCGGACAGCTAACAACACACCACCGCCGCGACTATCAGTACGATCCGAACGATAAATTTTGTAGCCCACTTCGCAGTGCGACATTTCAAAGTTATGAATAGCGGAAGCGATCCAAGTTTCTGTGAGCAGTACTACATCCGCAGAACACATGTCGATAACGGAAGATACGTCGTCGCACTTGTTACACACACTACGCACGTTGGAATACAGCAGGGACACCTGACTGGCTGATTGCGTTCGTGCTAGCTGTGTTGCTGGGGCGGGTAAACTGGCAGCAGCTGGAAGAGTGACTGGCGAAGCATTACCAATGTTACTGTTGTTGCGCTCCTGTTGTGTCTCAAGTTCGCACACACGGTCGGTAACATGGCAATACACATAGACAGTCTTGTTAATATACAATTTGTTTACTCGTAGCGAGTACGGCTGTCCAGAGTTTTCACCAAATACAAGTAACTTTTTTCGGCATTGTCGTGTTGCCCTCGAGAAGTTTTCACTAACTGACACCTTAGAGTGTTGAAACTTCTTTCTCTGATAAAAACGTTATCCTTTATTTTTGACGACTGAAATTTAACAACAATAGGCCGGCACTTATTGGGAACATAGACACCAAGCCTATACGCACGCTGTATTGCTTCATTTGATAGGTTGAGGTCAAGATTTTGAGATATAAGATCAGTGATTATTTTTTCACTCGGCGCCCAAGCTTCAGAAACATTGTCAGCACTGTCGAAAAATATAAAATAATTTCTACGAGACTGATCTTCCAACTCGTCAAGTCAGAAATGAAAAGCAGTCGTTTCGTTTCTTATGGCTGTATTTACTGCTTGCGGAAGATCAGGAATATGGTGACCCAAGTTATATGATTCTACCATCGTCTCCACTGTCGCTAGCCTGCTAGAAAGGTCGGTTAGTTTCTGTTCTAATAAAGATTAATTGGTTTGAACTTGGTTAAGTACGGCAAGAAGTTCCGCATGACTTGAGTCTACTTTAGCTGTAAAGCTAGCAATAGCTGTCAGCACCTTATCGTCAGGTTCTGGGTTTGATTCAATATTTATTTATTTATTTTATTTATTTATACATACTGCAGCCCTATTCAGGGCTATCGACGGAATGGGACGTTATATATTACTAGGCAACAGGAAAAAATACAAACAAATAATACAAATTGTGAAGCAAGTACACTCGTAACAAAGCAAAATTAAAAATGAAGTTAAATACGCGTCAGTAAGACGCGTAATTATATATTCCCGCACAAAAGTAACTTTAGGATATGAAAGCACTCAGACACATTGTCGTATATAACACTTAGGCAGGGAAGAGCAGCAGACATATATCACTGGAGCGCTTTGAGTTCAAAAACGGGTGGTTACCAACCTGCGCGATGAAGCAGAAAAAATTCACAACCGGTCCCATAGCTGCCGCTCTTTCCTGGCCACTGAAAGCCGCCGACGACGGGTGGACGTTTAAATCAGCAGGATCTGCTGACGTCAACGAAGGGATCGGTTGGTCCAAAAGGTAGAACGGTGCCATCCAAACGGTTTTAGCACAGGCATCCGGTTGAGCAGCGGGGACAGCGATTATCTTTCAGTATGGCGGGTCTTTCAGTAGAGTGAGATAACACCTGTATCTTGCCGGTACTTAGCTACAGAGCAGAAACCTCGAGGCTTACAAAGAGGGTTCAGCTTAAATTGAGGACAACGCAGAGAGAAATGGAAAGAAAAATGGTAAGCGTAACCTTAAGAGAAAAGAAGAGAGCAGAGTGGTATAGGGGACAAACAGGGGTTAAGGATATCATACTTGAAATAAAGAAGGGGAAATGGACATGGGCCGGGAATGTAGCACGTAGACAGGATAACCGCCAGTCATTGAGGGTAACTAACTGGATTCCCAGAGAAGGGAAGCGGGTTAGGGGGAGACAGAAGGTTAGGTGGGCAGATGGTATTAAGAAGCTTGCGGGTATAAATTGGCAGCAGCAAGCACAGGACCGGGTTAACTGGCTGAACATGGGAGAGGCCTTTGTCCTGCAGTGAATCTAGTCAGGCTGATGATGATAAGATCACGATGATGATGATGATGATGATGATGATGATGATCATGTCGAGGTGCATCTGAGGCGAACGTCACGTGAGGTAGCGCTAGATCCCTGTCATGGTGGTCAGATGAGACATACACCGAGAGCATGTCCGTGAGGGCGTGGCTTAGGCGTTCGGTGAGGCCATTTATTTGATTATGGTAGGAAGGGGTCCGTTTGTGTTGCCTTGAGGAAGAGCGCCAAAGGTGATCGAGTACGCGTGAAAAAATTGCGCAGCCACGATTGGTGAGCAATCGGCGAGGAGCACCATGGCTTAGAATTACATCGAGGAGCAAAAAGTCAGAAATGTTAGTAGCAGTACTGGTGGGGAGCACTCTAGTGAGGGCAAACTTGGTCGCATGGTCTATAGCAATCGCGGCCCACTTGTTCTCAGAGTTTGATTCAGGGAACGGTCCGAGAAGATCTACACTAACACGAGAGAGAGGTTCTGTAGGAATGGAGATCGGGTGAAGGAGTCCAGAATGGGGGGCGGCAGGTCGTTTTTGACCTTGGCATTTATCGCAGGAGGCCACGTAATGTCGCATGGAGCCCGTGAGACCACGCCAAAAAAAGCGGCTCCAAACGCGGATGTACGTGCAAGATACGCTCAAGTGGCTGGGAGTTGGTTCGTCGGCAAGCTCATGCAGGACTGCTGAACGGAGATGGTTAGGCACAACGAGAAGTAGCTGAGGGTCATCTGGCTGGACGCTACCATGGTGCAGCGTGCCACTTGGTGTCGACTTTTACTTCAATGAGACTGTTTTACTTCAATGAAGAGGCGTCAGTGAATAGAGGCCCGAGAGGAGGCGCCGAGTAAAAGCTGGACGGTGCAGCGGTTGGACGTCTAGAAGTGGTTGGACGCATATAAGTATGGTAGCTCTGACGTGGTGGGTTGGACCAGCGGCGACAGCAATAACGAGAAATATGCCTAGGTTGATGAAAAAAAAAGCACATAGGGTGGCCGTCTGGGGTTCACCGTTGCGCAGGCTTGGCAATGCTGGAGGATATCGGCGAGCTTTACTTGAGAAGTATGGGCGTACTTCAGAGTGAGTCACGGGACACGCTGACGGAAGACTGAGATTAGCAAACTCGTGCCTGACTACAGCTCGAATTAAGGCTACCGATGACTGTCATGGGTCAGTGGCTTGGGTTGTGAAAACAGGCTGTTGAATAGAAGCTTGATGGGCAGCTTAAAACTCCCGATGATCAATTCGGCTGATGTGGTCATAGGTAGGTGGCTGGCGAGTGGCTTCACACGATGAAGTTGTGGCCGTGTCGGGCAGGCGTGTGAATTTCTGCGTAATACGATGGCTCTTGCCGTGTTCAAACCGCCGGCACTCTGATGATTTCGTCGATGGTGGCGACGTTAATGTAGACAAGCAGGCTGAAGGCGTTGCCGCCGATGCCTTTAGGCGCATTCAATACCTTCTCAAACTCGAGCATGTGTTCGTCAACCTGGCGGCAAAGCGTGATGACGTCGTGAATATTCGCGACGTAGGATTCGGTAAGCGTCTGTGCCGGAGTAGCCAACTGACTTCGCGCAGTTATGTGTCGTGCAGCGGTATTTCAAAAAGTTCGCAGATCTTCTCCTTGAAAGTGTCTTAGCTGGTAACGTCAATTTTGTGCGTCTCAAACCACACCCGTGGAGGGCGATCAAGGTAACAAAGAACGTTGGCAAGCATGAATGTCGGGTCCCACCTATAGCCGGCGCTGATCCGTTCATACACGTTGAGCCACTTGTCAACGTGTACACCATCCTGTCCGGCAAATTCGCTAGGATCACGAGCAGGAGGTAGGGCAACGTAGGTAATAGTCGCAGAAGAGGCGGGAGGTGAAGACGATGTTCCTTGAACTTGTCACATTGTAGGACACGTTATGATGCCATTGTTTTGGTGCTTCGTGATGGGTACAGGGAAGGACTAGCACGCCTACCACAAACATATTGCGTAAAACGAGACGGGACGTGACTATTTGGCAGTGTATCGGCACCGATCAAGACGGAGCGCATCACGAAGAGCAGGCAAGCCAGTCCTCTTTGTCATCTTCTGTCCGCATAGAATGGTTCACTCTTCATGCGATAGCTCCGTAGCAATATCAGGAAATTCCTCAACTCAAATGAAGTTCTAACGTGAGCTCAGCACGGTTGCTGCCTTGCCTACAGCACTGTTACAGAATTAGTTGATTTCGTTCATAGAGTTGCTTCTAACCCAGATATAGGTAATGAAATAGATGCCATGGTAATGACTTTTCCAAAGCTTGTGACTTCGTACTTCATTCTAAGTTGCTAATTAACCTTATTCTATACTCAATAATTCCCGTCTTGTTTTTTGGATGGCCAGTTTCTTTCATTATCGTTCACAATCTGTTTCATTCAATTCACTAAAATCATTACTTGTTGACGTCACGTGAGGTGTTCTGCAGGGATCTGTACTTGGCCCATTATTGTTTCTCATATATATAAATATCTTACCACAATGCACCTTATCCAAAATAAGGATTTACGCTGACAATTGCGTATTATACGAATTCATTATATTTTTGGAAGGTCATCACCGTCTTTCGAAATCGCTCATTTCTTTCAGCACTCGGTGCGAAATACTGCAGATGAACGTGAATTGCAATAAAACAGTCATCATGGTATTTACCAATGAATAGAACCCGTTTTCATTTGATTATTATCAAGATGGTAGACAATTTTAAAAAGTGTGACAATGTAACTACCTAGGTGTGATCCTAGAAAGTTTTATTTCTACACTAGCGAAATCAAAACATCAGCAGGAAAGCTCTACGAAAATTTGGCTATTTGAGCAGTACTTTAGCTGACTCCCCCGTGATACCAAACTACTTCTGTATAAAACGTTGATTCGGCCTAATTTATGATACGCATCTGAAATTTCGTACCCTCTACAACAGAGTGACCTTAAAATGCTTCACAGTGCCCAAACATAAAGGCATCTGTTTCATATGCCGTAACTACAGCCAAAACTTCTCACCATCACAGGCGCCACGATCACTAAACATTGTATCATTGCATACTCGTTACCGCATTTAGTCTTTGAAAAAATTATATATGGCTATCAACTCCTCCTCTCGTATCCTTCGTGGTACCAACATAGAATGAACGAAACTTGCTCCCACACCTCTCACAATTTGAACATAAAGCATTTATTTTCTCATACGGACCCATTCAAACTTAGTTTTTTTTTTCGAACACTATACAGTACTGAAATTCCCTACCAAGCAGGCTTCGCTTACTACCAAAAAATATTTTATTGATGCCACTGCTAACCAATTCAAACATATGTAAGGTATTGTTTGTAATATGCAAAATTGTTGCCCTGTTGCGTATTAGTGTAATGCATTTTCGTTTTATAGTGTTTTTTTCTTTGTTGCTTTCGTCCAGTACTACTCATTCACTCCTGCTATAGCCCTGTACTTGGGCTACAGTATATTCAAATAAACAAATGTACATGTACTCCTTTGATACAGACATCACATTAGGTTAATGTTCATTGTGGTTAGTTGCCACGCGCTCGAGTTGATGTATGTAGCAGTGCCCGGCGCCAGCATTCTCGCGAGCAACAGCGCTTCATATCAGCTTATAGGGTTGCTAATATACATGTTGCAGTTAGCAACTTTGCACAAGTGCGAAGAATTGGTTATATAAACATCTGCAACTTTTCAAGATATATCTGTGCGTGCAACATTTTTACATATATTTAGCGTCACTTCATGAAGTCCTGCTTAATAAAAAAAATGCAACACGGTCACCTTCCTTCCGCATGATTCGCATAACGTCGATTCCCAGATACTTAGGATCTGCCGAGTTTTTTTACATGGCGATTCTGCGGGTACTCAATAGACATCAGCGTACCGAAACCAAGCATGCTGAAAGACTGCTGAAAAACATATGTCTTACGCGTCTTTCACGGACGAACACAAAGGGCAGGACCAGTGCCGAAGAAATTTCTTCTCATCTAGAAAGAAGAGTTTTTTTGAAATAACAGATAAGAGCTGTGTGTTCGGTCACTTCAAGACTGAAAAGAGAGTGAAAACAAATGCCATATTCCGCTGAACGTGTAATGAACCATTGAACGTGGAATTGCCTTTTCAGTTTCATGAGTAGCTACAGAACTCATCACGAATATGACATCGTGATGGTCGTACATGTGCCTTGCTGGTTTTGAGAATGATAAGAGTGCAATAAACATTCACTCTCGGCTTTTTTCGTCCGTTGTTCTTAAATTTATTTGAAAAAAATGAGCAACGCAACAATTGTTGAATTGGTGGATTAGATACATAACTTTATTTTTTTGGTTGTATTTCTAATGCTGGCGTCACATTTTTTGGTGACGTCTTCGAACGAAAACACTAAAAGAAGATCATTCGTGCCGTGTTGATGCGCGACAAGGCCTCTTCGTTAAATGTTTTTTAACTTTCTTTAAGAGCACGTACGTAAAACTCCTTCGCGCACCCACGTGAGGGAGGCATTACCGTATATATAACTAAACTTTTGTTACATCTATTTACAGTTGTTTGATTATTCAATTGCTTTTTATATGTGTTGTTCCAAGCATATCCAATGCGCTTTGCAATTCATGAGCTATATAATAAGGAGCTCTAGAATTGTTATTTTGATGAAGCAGCGCACAGAAGCAGACACGAACACACACACATAAAAGACACAAACACAGCGCATGTCTTGCGTCCTCTATGTGCGCGCGTGTGTAAGAGTTTGTATTTTCTTTAGTGCGCTGCTTGATCGAAAGATCATGACTCACAACTAGCCCTTCAGCAAATTTTAATTAAGGAAAGTCAGAAGTTTATGTTACAATATTGATGCACCGATTGAAGTAGAGGTTGAAGTGGCTGAAGTAGAGCTTGAAGATTGAAGTGGCTTCTCACGTTGGAGATATGACCTGAGCTCTACAAAAATAAACGTTATGGACAGTAAAACTTACTGCAGTTAGGAACAATAAAACCCCAAGAATACGTAGAATACATGAAAAGACAAGCCCAAGAATGGAGCAAATTGCAGCGCGTACAGAGCATACTCAGGCTGCTCTAACGCTAGCTCGTGATGTCATGCTGGCTATAGAAAAAAAAAGCAGCATATCCACGGGTGAATGATGGAGAATGGGGCGAAGCATCCGTTCGTCCATTCGTTCTTGCTTCTGTTCGTTCACACATCAGTCTACGTGATCGCCCATGCGTCCATCCGCCAGTCCGAGCGTGCGCCTGTTCCTGCGTCCACACGTCCATCCGTGTGTCCGTCCTTGCGTTCGTCCATGCAACCGCCCTTGCGTCTATCAATGCAGCCATTCATGCGTCCGTCTATGCATCTGTCTGTGTGTCCGTTCGTCTATCTAGTCAACACTCCAACAATTAACACCTCGCTTCGTTTCATTATATATTATGCAAATAGAAGCACCAACATCCAGCGGACATTTGAAGTACTAAACGATAGGTGGCCCACACACACTTTTTTACTGCTTGCGCTTCGTGTGTACTTCCCACCTTTTACCACCTCAAGTTCATGGTATATACTCTAGTTCAATGTATTCACGGCACTGCGGCCCAACGCTCGCTAAACCTTTTTAAAGCCAAAGAGGTTATGCCCATCGTGTATAACGTAGCAACCCTTTCTTGTCAGATAATGTTCAATGTACATGTCAATCGCTGCTACTGGGGAATGAGAGACAGGAGAATTCGGCCTTTAGTTAACGCGCACGCTGCAAACTTTTCATTGTTCAACAACGCCCAGGAGAAATCTCCTATCGGCATCACCTTGCAGGTCAAAGCGTAAGACAGGTTGCGTACTACGATGAGGGACGAGCTGGTGCTGCTTTAAGGAGCTTCGCCCCTAAAGAACAGGCCGTTCATTTGCTTGCAACGCTGAAAATGTCGTGGAAATATCCTTAAAGCCGTGGCATGAGATGTGGATGCCATCTAGCCGTAATGTCGGGAAACAGAAGCACGTACAGACTTCGGCCACAGGCGGGTGCCAGCATGACGTCATCGGCAGAGCACGCTTTCGTGCATATCGTGGCGTTTTCATCTAATCGAAAGGAACATCCATTTTTTTCATGCAAAGCGTCATATTTTCATCACATCGCAACAAACACTTCGGTCCTTATATTTCTGTACTTACGGGATTACTGCTTGGGTATACAAATACAAACATCTTTTCTGTTAGCGATATTCATACAGTCATCTGGTCCACTAAAAACGAAGAAGGAAATGAAAAGCTGGCAAACGCCAATTAAGAGTCTTCAACCCACATACGCAATAATGAACACCTTATTTAACCATCACAATTAACGCAGTGATAAACACCAGGGAGGTTCGAACTTCATTGGTTTACAATACTTGCACACAACATTGAAGATTATTTTTTCTATCTATGCAACTTTTAATAAGCGTTGTTAAGGTTAGCTTCAAGTCTGAATTGTTCAGCGTTACTGCGCGAACGTTTTAGAATACTCAGGGTCAACTAGTCGGGTCACATTGGCGATCTTTCCCTGAATACCTTGTAAGCTAATGCTTATTATTTCTTGTTCGTAACTGGCACTAGTCATAAGCAACGTCCCTTCCACAAGTACCAGATATATACGAAGTCGACAAATGCGTATAAACTAAGCACACATAGCGCAAGCTCACTCACTGAAGCAAAGCCGTAAATAAGTGGGAAGTTAATGCAAGGTACTCAAGTTCTCATCAGAGATAATCACCTCATCGATATTGTCAAAACGCAATCAGTTTTAAAGGGTCCTATAAAAATACACGCATTGATATCAGAAACGAAAATTGTTACGTCGTTATTTGGTCATCAACACTATTTCAACGTCTTAATCGAAGTTAGATGTGCTTTTGCATCGCTTCTGCCAGAATTCTTTTCGGCAATCGTAAGGAGTTTCACAAACCACGTTCTGCGTCAGAGTGCTCAGTCTTCAGTGCTCAAAGTGCCACCTAAATCAAGAAGATCATTGGAAGATCGTTTTTGAATCTAGACGATCTCGCTCAACTTCATGGTGTCGCTGCACAAAGCTTCCTTGCCCGTTTTCATGATTTCCAGGGGGACAGCCCACTTGCGGTACTTTGCAACCAATTATCGCTCACAGTTTTACGAAATCTTCATACGTATTGTGCGACTTGGCTTAACAATTCTCAACTTTTTTGCGCCAAAAACCATGCCAACTTTGGCTGAATCAATGTAAATACATGACCTTAACGTGAACATAACAAAGCACTCAATTTATACCCAGCCCTGTTGTGTACTTGTGATGTTTGTGCCACCGAGTTCCATCTATATAAACATTGCCTGTATCGTAGACATTTGATATTACCAAGATTTTCAGTCGCTCAGAAATCAGTTTTGCACAAAGAAGAAGAAGTAGTCATTGATAATCCACAATATCTTCATGCTCTATACATCTAGTGCTGTGTCACCATTTTTGCATTCCTGCGCTGCTGCGACAGCCTTTCAAGGCAGCATTATGTTGAAACAAATAAATAGTAATTGATATGTGGTGACCTATTTCAAAGCTATGCGAAATAAAGCTAGCACTGAACTCTTCGGATTTCGACGTTGCACAAGTATTAAAACCGCTCATTTAAGCGAATACAGCCACATCAGGCAGTGAAGCGTTTTTTATGTTATCTGTGCTAACGAAGCGGTAAGAGAAGAACAATTGCATAGCAATACGAGCAGTGTCTTCACGAACGCTACCGCTTTTACAGCCTTGCAAGGGCAAAAAAAGCAAGAGCGAAAACTCGTGCGTGTATGGGCCATGGAAGTTCAGCAAGTTGCACTACCTAGTACAATGAGGGAGAGGGAGCGCTTAGACTGAGAGCGGAGTCAATGAGACTGATGAAGCACAGTGGTGAAAAAGTTTGGAGTGGGATAAAGTAAAGCTTAGTAGAACGCTGAGTGCTGACGCAAGCAGAAGGAAAAGAGAAGGAATTTTAGCGTAAAGCGAGAACTCGGCTCGGAGAATCCTAGACCAGAAGGGATACTCTACTACTCAATAAATAGAACGCGTGACATCTGGCGATCTATTATCAATTATACGATTTCAACCAGCGTGCCTAGATTGTTTCAAGTGCGTCAACAGTGCTATCAGTGCGGGGGCAACACTGCGCGCCGATAAGTACAATGAAAATGCTGAGTTGTTCGAGGCTGAAGAGCTTGCTGTTACAGAGTTCAGCGCCTCAATAAGTCACCAGCTTTATTCGAATTTCGAGGAGAACTACTGCTAAATGCACACTTGCTGAGAACCTTCTTTGCTACGTCTCAACTTATCGACAAACCCGACCAGCAGAAGGTGTGTAAAGAAGCTGAGAGAGGAAGAGATCGAACTGACGCGCTCCAGCGGCCAAGTGCGTGTGTTAAGGCGCACACCATCTTCGGGCTGCCTGAGAAGTTACCCGACAGTTTCTTGCACAATGCTGACAATAGAAAAGTAGTTGTACTTTCGTACTCGAAGCTAAATTTTATACCAAAATGAACAGTAAAAACTGAGTGCGTACAAGATGCTTGCCTTAACGTGATTTTTCACTCTGTCCTTAGTTTCGCAAAAAAAGGTTCTCCACCAGTCACAAAGATATACTTTATGAAAAAGATGAATCTGTAAAATATGCACAAGGAGACTTCTTACTGAAGTTGCAAAGAAAGAAAACTGTTTTTTGATACCTAATTTTGCCCTATAGTATGCTATAAAGACTAACACGCTTTATTATCAAAACTATGATTTACCCAATTCCTTTCGACGTACGTTTTCGAAGACTAATACTAGCGGGAAAGTTTTTGTAAAGTACTGCGTAACATAGAACATTACTGTTTTATTTACAACGATGTACATTGAAAGTGACATATGCCTTAATGCATTATGTTCATTACTAACAAAACATATCACCAGAAGACATGTTGAAGGTTTACATAAAATCTTTTTTGAAGTACTTTGAAAGGGGTGTTTGTGCAATGGAGGTTGAACACGTTTTTTCAGAAAGATATCTTTCACAAAAAAACTCATTCGCAAAAGCTGAATAATATAGAGATATTTACCATAACCAGAAGTGTCTGGTGCACTAAAAGTGGGTAGAGTGAAATAGCCTTGAGTGTTGTTTTTGGGGAGAAGAATTGCCTCAAGTTTATCAATCAAGCTTTCAACACTGTGACACTCGCATAAGTATATCAACATGTGGTATTACCAGCAGAATTGTTGGCACAAAACATAATTGCGAAGAAACAAGTCCGACATTTTCTACTATGAAACCAACAGTTTTCGAAATTGAGATAATATTCCAGGAATCGCACTTGCCCTCAGCCCATCAGCAAAGAGGAAAAATGACAGATACGGCTCTTCAGAGAGACACCGCTAGGGGGCCACGGAGTGCAGACGTGTTTCGCGTCGGCTTCGTAACTTTTCTATGTTTTTGGTGGTTTCTCTAACTCATCGTGGAAACCATTCTCGCCATCGATCAGCGGAAGTTTCAAGGACTCCTTTATCACCAAGTTTACAAGGTGGGTCCACTTTTTGGCCGCTTATCGGAGCCTTTTCTTCCGCTACGCAGGCATGAACGCCAAGTCCAGCGTCCCTACGTACTGCGCAATAGCCCGGCCGCTGCGACGGTAGGGCTAGCCAGCCTGAAATTTCGCCGGACCTCCTCGAAGCTTCAGATTTCCGACAAAAACGCACTAGGCCTTTCCAAGAGATAAATGGATGTCGTCGTGGTAGATGTAGAAGAGATTCGGCCAGAAGATTTCGGCGAGAGAGTAGGATGGTGCAGCGTCCGGAAAACAAAACAGGCTGATGGCGCCTCCAAGTCGGCGCAAAAGCAGCAGGCGAAGACGCAGCAAGCGACGGCTGCCGCATTGACTACAGCAATAGCCCCAGCTGCGGCCATGGCTGCGTACTACAAGGAAATGTGTGCTCGTCAATTGCGGCACCTCGCTAAGGCGAAATGAATGCCAGAACTACCACCCGATAATTTCAAAATCATCGTACACCCTAGAGATGGCTTCAACGGGGCCGAATATGGAATGGATCGCCTTTCTTGCTGCCTACGTAACGCGGCGGGTATTGGCACAGAGAGAGAGAGATAAAGGTGCAAGGAACGGCAGGGAGGTTAACCAGACGCACATCCGGTTTGCTACCCTGCACTGGGGAATGAATAAAGGGGAGAAAAGAGGTTGTAGAGAGATGAGAAGGTACACACAATCACGAGCACACTCGGGGAGCACACACAGTCTACAGGTGGTCGCTCAGGTTTGTTGACTTTAGGTAAATTAGCAGTGTTTTAGTTGCTTTCTGCGCAACTGAGGCAGATGCCCAAGGTCCTAGTATTTTCTGCACACAAAATGGTCCTGTGTCAAGTTGATTCAAAACCATCCGGAGCTGGTATCGCTGTGTTTCGTAGCAAGCGCAGCTGCACAGGACGTGTTCGATGGTCTCTTCAGCTCCGAAGTAGTCGCATGTAGGAGTGTCTGCCATACCAATGCGAAAAGAGTACACCTTTGTAAATTCAACACCCAACCAAAGGCGGCATAACAGTGTCGCATCGGAGCGGGAAAGTTGTGATGGTAGCTTTAGCTTGAGCGAAGAATCCAGTTCATAAAATTGACACCTTTGGAAGCTGGTAGACGACCAGAACGTGCGTGTGAGATCTCGAGCCAGCAGGTAAAGTTGTCTCTCTGCATCATTCCTTGATAAAGGATTCGGGACTACACGGGTTCCTTCATGGGCTGAGCGGGCTGCATGATCGGCTAATTGATTTCCGGTAATACCGATATGTCCAGGCAGCCATTGATATATAATATCATGCCCTCATGCAAGAGCTTCGTGATGGCAATGTCTTATTTATTGTACCAATTGGTGATGACTCCTCCTACGCATGGCAGACTGCAAACTCTGAAGCGCTGCCTTCAAATCAAAGAATATGACCCATTTTCCTGGACGTTCTTGAACGAGATATTGTAAAGCAGCCCTTATAGCAGCAAGCTCTGATGCCGTAGATGTAGTCATATGCGACAACTGAAACTTGATTGTCATTGCTGCAGCCGGAATTACAGCGGCACCTGATGAGCTGCTGGACGAGATGGACCCAGCAGTGTATATCTGCATTCGGTCTAAGTACAACTCATGTAATAATTGCAGTGTTGCTTGCTTCAATGCTAATCTGGAGTGATTGCTTTTCTTTTTGATTCGCGGAATTTCTTGACGTACTTGCGGCTGGTGGAGGCACCACAAAGGACATGCCATTCTCGCAGCTGGCGTATATCCTGATGGAATGCTGTTTAGGTGCTTGCCTATGACGTCTGAAAACGTAGCACGTGGTCTTCTGGAGGGTAGAAGGGCCAAGTGGTGGTCGGGGACACGGCTAGATGCCGAATGTGCGCTCTGAGGCAATCCACAACTCTATATGTCCTGACCGGATGGTCTTTGGCAAGCATGATTGTGGCATAAGCAGAAGCGCATCGGGGCAGTCCTAGGCAGATACGCAGTGCCTGACCCTGCAAACTCTCCAATAAATGAGTATTGGATTTGCAAGTGTTAGTCAGTACCGGCAAGCTGTAGCGCAATAAACCCAGGAATAGGGCCTTGTACATCTGTACCATAGAGGCCACAGAAGTTCCCCATGCTTTCCCGCACATGAATTTCATTACATGCACAATAGATAGCAGTCTCTTCTTCAAGTACGCACAATGTGGGCTCCACGAAAGACTTCTGTCGATTAATATGCCCAGGAAACGATGCGTCCGTGCATATTGGACACTCTGTCCATTGATGTAAACAGGGTATGGCGTCATTGCCCTATCGGAAAAATTGCCATGGTGGATACTGGAAAACATGGTGGGCGTAGTGGAAATAATAGTGGGCATGGTGGAAATAATAGTGGGCATGGTGGAAATTATGATGGCTATGGTGGGACGTAGTGGAAAATATGGTGGTTATGCCGGGACATACTGGGTGGTATGGTGTACAGATGATGGGTAAAGTGGAAATGACTGGTGAAAAGCAGAGGCTAGTTAGTGGGCAATAATGGCACACTCTGCCCACCATTGTGATAATGCTGGGTAGCCCTAAGCATATGGTGGGTGGTGCTTATTATGGTGGGCTACATGGTGTACCAAGTTGAGAAACTCTTCCCACCATTGCGATAATGCTGCGAAGCACTAAGCAGATGATGGGTGCTGCTTGTTATGGTGGACCACATGGTGTACCAAGCCGAGAAGCTCTGCCCACCATCGCGATAATGATGGGAAGCAGTAAGCAGATGATGGGTGGGCTTATAATGGCGGGCAACTTATATAGTGTACCAATCTGGGATCAGTACGCTACATGTTCTACCACCATGATTTTCATCAAAGTTAGGCCTACCGACCGAGCCCGTACAATTGTGTTATCCGTGCTTCCGGGTTTCAGAATACTCGATTTCGACGATTAAGTATGACAATACAGCGCAGCCATGGCATCAATTAACCTAAATGAAGCATTTTTCATTGTGTATGGTGTCCGCTCAAGAAGCAACAAACATCGATGCGACGCGATTAAAGCACTCCCAGAGAACGTAATTAAGTGTCTTTTCACCGACAGCCGCAGGTCGCACTCGCCGGCACTTCTCTAGCTTTTGTACGAGAACTCAGACGTGGCAATTCGTATGCTTGGTGAACCAACATGAAGCGTAATGTTTCCGGCACACTGCATTCGTTTTGGCCAAGCCGTTATGAAGTTGCTTAGCGAAAAAGCTACAGCATTGTGCTGGCGCGACCTGCCCTCTACATTGCGCGAAAAGCATCCCAATACTCAATCAAATAAATTAGGCGGGCGTATCTATGGGATGAGCCTAGAGGCGTCATAAAGCGTGAGCAGATGTCACCCTTTAGAACGAGCGCGAAACGAATATTAAACTTGGCAGACCCCGCCGGTAAACTGTTGCTGCTCCCCAGTCCACTTGGTTTTTTTCTTGAAGTTGTGAATTGTAAAAAAAAATAGCACTAGTGCCGTTAACATAGTGGCAATTGTTACAGGCCGCAGTTGCTTGTGTTTAATAAATGTGCAATTTTTAGTAGCAGGTGTAGAACTTGTCTTCGTTGTGTACACGACAAACATAACTTAAGTTGAACCGTAAGTTTGTATGCCAACTAAGTATTTAACACCCATACAACGACAGTGCCAGTGTTCGCCCCAACTACAACATCGAAACGTCACGTCATTCTCAACAGGCCTCAGAAAATGAACTATTCAATGGAGACCGTGCCTCTGCATCAGTCATGCACTTGATTCTACCAATGCTTTTTGCAGCACTTAAAGCAATCCTGTCTGCTCTACAAGAAGCAAACAACCTGCCAGAAGTAAAAGTCCTGCTGCCTCTGGAAGCACTATTGTGTCAACAATCCGGGTCAAACCTGCGACAAGTAACATATGAATAAGCGCTACAAAGATTTCTCTATATACCAGTGGAATGCCAATGGTCTTCGAAGGAAGTGTGCTGACTTCCGTAAACTCCTTTTGCAGTATAACTTTCCAATACTTTGCATCCAAGAGGCAGGAATGAATGATGATTTCCACCTCTCCAACTACGTGAGATATAAGTCAACTCGTCTAAGTGGTCCTAGCAGAGTGCATTTGTGCTTCAGATAGGACCTACCTTCTCACCATGTTCACTCAAGTGATTCAGACTTCCCGGAATTTGTCGCTTGCAAAGTATCCTTTGGTGAGCAGTGCGTAACAGTGATCAATATTTACCTACAAGCTTCAAGCCGCATTTCGGTGGAAGAGCAAACAAATATCTTCAATATTTTTAATTCATATACGTTTATAAGAACGAAATAGACTTTATAATGACTGCACACCCAGGAGTCGTGCAGGATGTGGAAGTGGTTGGCAAGGTAAGATGCAGTGATCATAGAATGGTACGGGCTCGAATCCGCCTAGACTTGAAGAAGGAACGACAGAAACTGATACGCAAGAAGCAAATCAATGAGCTAGCACTGAGAGGGAAAGCACAGGAATTCAGAGTGTCACTGCAGAACAGGTACTCTGCTCTTAGCGAGGAAACCAACCTTAGCGTAGATACAATGAATGATAATCTGACGAGTATCATCACGGAGTGTGCAGTGGAAGGTGGAGGCAGGGTAGCTAGACAGGACACCGGCAAGCTTTCCCAGGAAACGAAGAACCTAATTAAGAAGCGTCAAATCATGAAAGTGTCAAGTACAACAGACAAAATAGAACTGGCAGAGCTTTCGAAGCTGATTAATATACGTAAAGTATGCGATGTAAGAAGGTATAACATGGAGAGAATTGAGCAAGCTCTGAAAAACGGAGGAAGCGTCAAAGCAGTGAAGAGGAAACTTGGGATAGGCAAAAGGCGAATGTATGCACTAAGGGACAAAGAAGGCAAATTAACTACCAATATGGATAGGATAGTTAAAATAGCGGAGGAGTTCTACAGAGATCTATACAGTAGCCGAGACAACTACGACCTTAATACTATAAGAACTAGCAGTAACCCAGACGACACCCCACCGGTGATGATAGAAGAAGTCAGAAAAGCTTTGGAGAGCATGCACAGAGGCAAAGCTGCTGGTGAGGATCGGGTAACATCAGATCTGCTGAAATATGGAGGACAGATTGTGTTAGAAAAACTAGCCACTCTATTTACGAGGTGTCTCCTGACGGGAAAAGTACCAGAGTCTTGGAAGAACGCTAACATCATCCTAATACATAAGAAAGGAGATGACAAGGACTTGAAGAATTACAGGCCGATCAGCTTGCTGTCTGTAGTATACAAGCTATTTACAAAGGTAATTGCTAGCAGAGTAAAGAAAACATTAGAATTCAATCAACCAAAGAAACAAGCAGGATTTAGAACAGGCTACTCAACAATTGACCACATTCATACTATCAATCAGGTAATAGAGAAATGCTCAGAGTATAACCAACCACTATACATAGTCTTCATAGATTACGAGAAGGCGTTTGATTCAGTAGAAATATCAGCCGTCATGCAGACACTGCGGAATCAGGGCGTAGATGAAATATATATAAACATTCTGGAAAAAATCTACAGGGGATCAAGCTGCTACCATAGTGCTTCATAGAAAAGCAACAGAATACCAATAAAGAAGGGTGTAAGGCAGGGGGACACAATCTCCCCAATGCTATTCACTGCGTGCTTACAGGACGTTTTCAGAAGCCTATAATGGGAACAGTTAGGGATAAGAGTTAATGGAGAGTACCTCAGTAACCTGCGCTTCGCCGATGACATTGCATTGCTGAGTAACTCAGGGGACGAATTGCAACTCATGATTACGGAGTTAGACAAGGAGAGCAGAAAGGCGGGTCTTAAAATTAATCTGCAGAAAACGAAAGTAATGTACAACAACCTCGGAGAGGAGCAGCGCTTTGCGATAGGTAATAGTGCACTTGAAGTTGTAAAAGACTATGTCTACTTAGGGCAGGTAATAACCGCAGAGCCTAACCACGAGATTGAAGTAACTAGAAGAATAAGAATGGGGTGGAGCACATTCGGCAGGCACTCTCAAATTATGACAAGTAGATTGCCACTGTCCCTCAAGAGGAAGGTATATAACAGCTGTATCTTGCCGGTACTTAGCTACGGAGCAGAAACCTGGAGACTCACAAAGAGGGTTCAACTTAATTTGAGGACGACGCAGCGAGCAATGGAAAGAAAAATGGTAGGTGTAACCTTAAGAGACAAGAAGAGAGCAGAGTGGATTAGGGGACAAACGGGAGTTAAGGATATCATAGCTGCAATAAAGAAGAGGAAATGGACATGGGCCGGGCATGTAGCACGTAGACAGGATAACCGCTGGTCATTAAGGGTCACCAACTGGATTCCCAGAGAAGGGAAGCGGGGTAGGGGGAGACATAAGGTTAGGTGGGCAGATGATATTAAGAAGTTTGCGGGTATAAATTGGCAACAGCAAGCACAGGACCGGGTTAACTGGCGGAACATGGGAGAGGCCTTTGTCCTGCAGTGGACGTAGACAGGCTGATGATGATGATGATGACGTTTATATGTGGAGACTTTAATCCGCACAAAATTATCTGGGGTAGTGATCGATGTGATGCACGTGGGAACATTGTTGAGTGTGCCACAGACAAATGCAATTTGACAATTTTAAATGACTGCTCCCCAACTTTTCTCCGAGGCCATAATTACTCAAGTTGCATCGTTGTAACCATGTGTTCCCAAGATCTATTGAATGGTGTGGTATGGACAACGGATGTAGAAACACGTGGGAGTGACCATTTTCCCATTCTAGTAAATCACCCCTACTTGTGAAATGACGACATTAGACGCTACAGCAAACTGACGAACTGGAAAGCAGTCGGTACCACTTAACAAACCAACATAGGGAACTCACGACAGTTGAAAGCTCTACTGAATTTCTGTAAGATAATGCGAATAAATGTACAAAGAAAGTCCCAATTCCAAAAGACTATGCTGCAGTCGATGGAGAGTATGAACATCTAAGAGCCATCAGACAACAATCAAAAAGGATATATCGACGCAGCGGAAGTTTATACGCATACAAAAGTGCACTGAAAATCCACAGTGTAATGTGCAGACGGCTAGAAAATTTAAGTAAACGACGCTGGCGTAATTTTTGGGCACGCTCTCTCCCCACGCACCTGTTCCAAGAATTTGGCTTGTAATTCGCGCACTTAGTGGCCCTGTATCACAGAGCTTCCCATTGCGTGCTCTTGCTGTAGCCTTGGACAAACCGGAAGCTGTGGTAGCAGATGAATTTTGTCAACTTATCAGTAGGCCCGCCGCATCACAATGTGCCTTATTTGATAATTCTGTCGCGTTAGCCAGCCAGAAAATAATGCTTGATTTTGGGCCCAGCATCCTCAACTAGACCCAGTATTTACGTTAAGGGAGCTGCATTGTGCTATAGCAACATGTCGCCAAAAATCGGCCTCTGGACCGGACGGCATTACGTACAATATGCTAAAAAACCTAGGGCCCACAGGCACAACTGTTTTCTTAGATATTTACAATAATCTATGGATGCAAGAAATTGTACCCGAGTCTTGGAAGTCTGCTCGCGTCATTCCGATCTTAAAACCAGTTAAGACGCCCTTGAACCTTGTATCCTTCCGTTCAATCAGTCTGACAAGCTGTCTATGTAAGGTAATGAAAAAAATGATTGATGTGCGACTTCAATGGTGGTGCAACAGAACTGGTGTATTCTCCAACTACTTAAAAGGTTTTAGGAAACAGAGATGCCCAATGGATGCAATACTGGGCTTAGTAACGTATGTGGAGCATGAACGCGCCTGTGGTAGTTTGACGGTCACAGTGTTCTTGGACATCAAAAGGGCATTTGACACAGTCAGTCACAGTCATGTTTTGCTGAGTATGTTGGAACTCGGACACTCCGGCAGGTCTTTGCGGTGGGTATCCAAAATTTTATAAGGTCGCAAAGTATTCATTCAGACGAGCGAAGGAAAAAGTGCAGAACACGACTTTAGACAGGGAGTGCCACAAGGAAGTGTACTCAGCCCTTTTCTTTTCAACTGTGTTATGGCTGATTTATCTAAAAGACTGCCTTCCAGATTGAAATACTCCTTTTATACAGATGATGTGTGCATTTGGGCATCTGGCACGGACATGCGGTTAATTCAGATTGCATTGCAAGACGGAATAATTATTATCAACAACTTTTTAAAAGATAGAGGAATGATTCTTTCGCACGCAAAGACAACTGTATTGCCTTTCACCCGTGAAAAGTTAAAGAACTTCAATCTTATTTTAGAAGGAGAACCACTATTCATTGTAACACAGCATCGGTTTCTCGGAGTAATGCTTGATAGGCAGCTATCATGGACACCTCACATAAATAAACTCGAAAACGAGGTAAATACGCTAGTGAATATACTCCGCAGAATTGCTGGGACATCATGGGGCGGATCTGTATCATCCATGCTCGCTGTTCACAATGCCTTGACACGACAAAAATTTGCAAATTCTGCAGCAGTCTTATACGGCCTTTCTCGCACTTCAGAGGAGCGACTTCAAAGACTATTAGCTAGGGGACTGCGCGTCTGCATAGGATTTCAGCGAGCGACTTCCAGCAGCCTTGTCAAAGCAGAGACTTGACAACCACCCTTTCCAGTTATAAGAACAGTTGAAACATGCCGCCATTTTTTTCGCTTACAGACGCAACGCAAGGACCACCCATTGGCACTGGAAATTTTACTAAGAGATAAAAGCAATGCTCATAACGATGTACAGAGTAATGTACATATATTACCCCGAAATGAATTTTGGAGCTCCTAAAAGGGCTATCCTCCATGGCTGCTTGCAATATCAAGCATTAAATTCTCAGCGGATGGCATTATAAGAAAGAGAGACATGTTCATCCAAGCTGCTCAACAACTAGCGCTTTATCAGATCCACATGCGGTATCCAGGTTACATACACATTTACACAGATGGCTCAAGTACCACAACGTCTTCAATATTGGCATTTATCGTACCACAGCTCAATATTCAGGAATCGTTTAAATTATATCGCATGACGTCATCTACTACATCTGATCTCTTCGCTATTCTTTATGCTCTAAAGTTTACAAACTCGGTAGGAGACGCTAGAAAAAGGGTACTTTTCAGTGACTCACAGGCCGCATTAAGATCACTTTCCTGTACAAAAAGGACAGTAATAAGTGATTGTATCACATACGAAACGCTGAAAGAGCTCACCAAAGCTAAGAAGGTGCAACATGAGATCAAATTCCAGTGGATACCTGGCCATTGCAACATTCCTGGAAACACGGCTGCCGATGAAGCCGCACGACAAGCACATCATTAAGACGTTACTGTTTCTTTACCAATTTCGAAAAATGAATTGCGTAGTATTATAAAGAATACAACTTTCAAAATGAACAAAATTGCTTGGTTTGACGAAAGGACAAAGAGCTGCAATTTATACCACATCGATCCATTTATTGAATTCAAAATTACGCTGGCATTAGATAGAAGTATGGAAACTCTAATTCACCGATTGAGGCTAGGCACCCCATACACAAAACATTTTTTGCACGGAATCACCAGAGCTGAAGCTCCCGAATGCGAGTGGGGATTTATAGATGAAGACGTATGTCACCTTCTCATAGACTGTCCACATCAGGACACGCCGAGACGTCGTCTTAAGTCCGAACTGTTCGCATTGGACCGCATTCACCCTTGCGTCTGTTGATGCGTACATTCATGCATCTGTCTGTGTGTCCGTTCGTTCATCTATTCAACACTCCAATACCATCATCTCGCATCTTTTCATCATATATTCCCCATATAGAAGCTCCGTCATCCAGCTGACATTCCAAACACTAAACGAGAAGTGGCACATGCACACTTTCTTACAACTAACACATCGTATCTACTTCCCACCTTTAATCACCTCGAGTTCATTCATGGCATATACTAGTTCATTGTATTCATGGCACTGCAGCTCAACGCTCACTAAACCTTTCTTAAATTAAGGAGGTTGCACCCAGCAAGTATAACGTAGCAGCCCTTCCTTGTCAGGTAGTGCTCAATGTACATGCCACTGGCTGCTAATGGGGATCGCAGCGTGCGCGTTGTTGCGGCTCGGGGTGCTGAGTCGTATCCCACCTCTGCCAACCAGTTGTTGCGGGTCGGAAGGAAGGTCGCTGGAGGATACGAAAACAAAACCCGGTCTCTTGTGGTAGCGTGGTGTAGCTTCGGGTTGAGGAAACGAGCGCTTACAAGATGGGGATACGAAAAAACAAACAGGTTTATGGCACTATTTACAAATATTTACAGCATGAGGTTAAGAGTTCACAAACCACGAGCGTGGTGGTTAAACCGTTACATGGTTCAGGGCCACGTCCAGCACTCTGCGGCGTCCTTATAAGCCCTGTCGGGCTCCTCCTTTTTGAGTGGAACACCAATCACACACACACAACAGGCGAGGGGTGCGGGCATGCACGGCCCACGTGAACATCCAATATTGAGTCGTGATCACTGCACTGCAACGTGGCGCCAGAGGGGCTCTTTTTCGTCGTGTGTGTGCCGCTGGTCGAGGGGTCCCACGCTCCTGACAGCAGACATCAAACGGTCTGCCGATTTGCCGCGACCGGCCGCGGTCGCGGTTTCTTCCAAGGAGGACGCTGCCTTTGTTGTCCTCTCTGGAACGGCTTACAGGTTTGCGGTGACACGACGTCTCATTCCTCCAGCTAGCAGGGACAATACCTGGCGGGCATAGGCAGCCGGCCAGTCGGCTACTTGTTTGAGGATTAAAAGAGCGCCGCTCCCCCGTCATCTCTCGCAGCTCGTTCCGAGAAAACTGGGTTCCAGGCGTGGGAACGCTGCGCGGCTACGCTTCTCAGCGACAGCATGGCGCCTGCTGACGACGGTCATAACAGCGTTAACTAAATGTCAAACGCTTCTGTCTCTCATTCCTTATTAGCAGCCATTAGCATGTACATTGAGCACTATTTTTTGTTGTTCAACAACAAACAGACGAAATCTCTTGCCGGCACCACCTTGGAGGTCAAAATGTTATACTTGTTACTTGTATAATGAAGGAATGATGACAAC
Organism: Rhipicephalus annulatus; assembly: GCA_013436015.1. NCBI lineage: Eukaryota > Metazoa > Arthropoda > Arachnida > Ixodida > Ixodidae > Rhipicephalus > Rhipicephalus annulatus. Next base: position 61,799 of record WOVY01001395.1, on the reverse strand, counting down.
AAAAGGGAACAGCAAGCATCATCGGAGAGTAAGGCACCACGAGATTGGCGCTCGAGCTCCTCCATCTTCCTCGTCCTGTCGCTATCTCCAATCTCCCACCTGCCCGTTTGGTTCGACCAATAAACCTCTTTACATTTGGTGGATCGTGCTGGGTAACCACATCGCCTACAACCTTGAACTCCGGTCTCGCACCCTGCCGTCGACCATGCAAGTTGACACTGCCCAACAAACAATACCTCTCGCGGCCGCTACTTGCCCCGGCCCGGTTCATCAGCGAGACCCCCCGATCTTTGCCGGCACCGAAGACCAGGACGTCTAGGACTGGCTGTCGTCATATGAGAAAGTCAGTGGACCCAACAGGTGGGATGACGCTGCTAAGTTAGGCACTGTCAATTTTTATCTCACCGACGTGGCCAAGCTGTGGTATACGAACCACGAAACCGAGTTCGCGAATTGGTCCGCTTTCAAGGAGGCAATACGTGCCGTTTTTGGTCGTCCTGCCTTACGGAAGCTACGCGCCGAACAACGTCTGCGCACACGGGCACAGGAGCCAGGTGAAACTTTCACATCATTTATAGAAGATGAGATTGATCTCTGCCGTCGCGTCGATGCTTCCATGAGCGAGAGTGCGAAGATACAGCACATTATGAAGGGCGTCGACGATGACGTTTTCCAGATGCTTCTCGCGAAGTCTCCAAGCACTGTGGCAGAAGTAGTGACTTTGTGCCAAAGCTATGATGAATTGCGGAGGCAACGAGCTCAGACGCGACGCTCATTCCAGACAATCCAACCAACGACCGCACTGGACGCTATGACTGACCCGGCAAACCTTCTCGCACAAATGAAAGACTTCGTGCGAGAGGAAGTGGCTCGGCAGCTTTCTCTGCTGCCTTTTGCTCAACGCCAGGAGCTCTCGCACCAACAGCCACTGCGACACCACACACCATTGGCTCCCATGCTCCGACATGTGGTCCAGGAGCAGATTTCCGAGGCTATGCCGGTGCCCTTGCAGCAGCCCGCCGTCACCGCGCCTCTTACGCTGAGGCACTAAAGCGGCAGCAGCGACACCACCTCCCGTCGTTCCAGGGACTGCCGTATACCTCAGCCCCGACTCAGCCGTCCACCGCCTGGGTTCCTCCCATTGCCACCACAGCCTCGACTCACCCGTCTGCCGCATGGACTGGTCCCCTCGTCGCCAATACTTGGAGAACGCGCGATAACCGGCCCATCTGTTTTGCGTGCGGCGGCCCTGGCCATATCGCCCGTTACTGCCGCCATCGCGTGCCGGGATACACAGACGCCCGGACACAGAACAGCTTCATGGACCTTTCTCCATCCCGTCTGGAAAATTCTGACCCTCAGTCAAGCTTGTCTTCACGGGAATGTCCGCGTAGTATGTCTGGTCGCTCACCTCCACCCCGTCGTCGCTCCCTGTCATTCATGCGTCGTCGGCCAGCTCCTGAACACGAGGGAAACTAACCACCGCAGTTCAGGAGGCAAGAACTGCGCTGTCAAAATGCTCAAGTCCTCGGACATTGCCGTCGAATATTGTCGAAGTTTTTGTAGAAGATACTCGAGCATATGCTCTAGTGGATACTGGTGCTGCCGTTTCCGTGATAGACGCTAAACTTGGCCGCAAGATCCGAAAAGTGACGACGCCTCTTAATATGATGTCCTTGCAAACAGCGAATGAGGACCAGGTTCAGCCTGTAGCCGCCTGTACTGTCCGACTGATGATCGCGAAGGACCACTACACTGTTGAGTTTATTGTCCTGTCGTCGTGCTCACACGACATCATACTTGGATGGAATTTTCTATCGCGTAACCATGCCGTTATTGATTGTGCAAGATCGGAGCTTGAACTTTTCCCGTTTTACGATCAACCAACCAGCCGCATTCAGCCCGCCGTACACAAACTCGTCGTCAAAGAAGGCACTGAAATTCCTCCGACAGCAGCTGTGTTGCTCCCCATGTTCTGTGACGGCATTAGGAACGAAGCTGCATTCTTTGAGCCATCAAGCCTCTTCCTTAGTCGAAGATCACTTCTTCTGCCTTATTCAACCCTCTCTATTTCTGAAGGAAACAGTGCTCTTTGCCTCATCAATCCCCTTCCGTATCCCGTTGAACTGCTTCAAGGTGAATCTCTTGGACACGTGCATGCCATTGATAAAGAACAAATTTTTACCATGCCGCCAGATTGTTCCGGTGACTACGACGCCATCAGTGCCCTCAACTCTTCCAATATACCACCTTGCCAGCTTTTCGATTCATCGATTGCCGACGGACTATTGCCATCTCAACGCTCTGAGCTCCTTCAGCTGCTCTACCAGTTTCGTGAATCCTTTGACGTTGCTCAACCTACCCTTGGCCGAACTTCCAGTTTTTTCCACCGCATCGACACAGGTTCCAACGCGCCAGTACGACAGCGACCATACCGTGTTTCCGCCACGGAACATCAGGTTATCACCGAACACGTTGACGATATGCTCAAGCGCGACGTTATCCGACCTTCCCAAAGTCCATGGGCATCACCTGTCGTTCTTGTTAAGAAGAAGTATGGTACAATTCGCTTCTGCGTTGATTACAGGCGCCTAAATAAGATCATTCGCAAAGACGTATACCCTTTGCCCAGGATTGATGACGCTCTTGATTGCTTACAAGGTGCCGAATTTTTTTGCGTCGTTAGATTTGCGTTCGGGTTATTGGCAGGTGCCCTTAGCAGATGGTGATCGTCCAAAAACAGCATTCGTGACACCGGACGGGATATATGAGTTCAATGTCATGCCCTTCAGCCTCTGCAATGCGCCGGCCACATTCGAGCGCATGATGGACTCGGTTCTGTGGGGTTTGAAATGGAACATATGCCTCTGCTACCTCGACGATATCGTCGTCTTTCACCCGATTTCGCAACACACCTTGTACGCCTGAAACATGTCCTCACGTGTCTGAAGAATGCGCAGCTCCAACTGAATCTCAAGAAATGCCACTTTGCTGCTCGGATGCTCACCATTCTCGGTCACGTCGTATCAAAGGATGGTGTTCTTCCCGACCCGGCTAAACTACGAGCTGTTGCTGAATTCCCCAAACCAACGACTGTAAAACAGTTACGCAGCTTCGTAGGATTGTGCTCCTACTTTCGTCGGTTTGTGCGCAACTTTGCCTCCATAATTGCCCCTTTGACCCAACTTTTAAGCAGTGCCAACGACATCTCATCATGGCCTTCCGAATGTGATCACGCATTTACCATTCTTCGCCGTCTCCTGACATCACCGCCTATATTGCGCCACTATGATCCCACGGCTGCAACTGAAATCCATACAGACGCCAGCGGTGTCGGTCTCAGTGCAGTTCTCGCTCAACGCAAGCCTGGATCCCCTGAGTATGTCGTCGCCTACGCCAGCAGAATGCTCAACAAGGCTGAGGTAAACTACAGTGTTACCGAAAAAGAGGGCTTAGCCATACATTGGGCAATTGTGAAATTTTGCCCATACTTATATGGCCGCACCTTTGCTGTAGTTACAGACCATCATGCCTTATGTTGGTTGTCGTCGCTGAAGGATCCATCAGGTCGCCTTGCTCGTTGGGCTCTGCGACTTCAAGAGTATCACATCCGCGTCGTGTACCGTTCCGGCCGCCAAAATGCCGATGCTGATGCGCTCTCGCGATCACCACTGTCGACTGAGGCTGCCTCTATATCTTCTATGGAACACGCGCTGTTCGCTCTTGACATCGACACAATGACCTCTGCACAGCGCGACGATCCATGGATAACTTCGCTTCTGGACGTCTTATCTGGGGTACCGACACTTCCCATCACTCGAGCAATGCGACGCCAGGCTTCGCACTTCACCATTCGAGGTGGCCTCTTGTACCGGCGCAATTACTCACCAGACGGCAGGAAGTGGCTGCTTGTTATTCCCCGAAAGCTACGCTCTACAATCTGTGCAACATTTCACTCCGACCCGCAATGCGCTCACGCCGGTGTCTTCAAGACCTACGAGCGTTTAAGGAAGCGGTACTACTGGCGTGGGATGTTTACTTTTGTTCGACAGTTTATTCGTGGCTGCCACGAGTGTCAGCGACGAAAACAGCCACCGAATGCAGGAGCAGCTCCATTACAGCCACTTGCGTGCCCTGACCGCCCATTCGATCGCGTCGGAATCGACCTTTATGGACCACTGCCATTGACCACAGCAAGTAATCGGTGGGCTATCGTTGCTGTAGATCACCTGACACGGTACGCCGAAACCGCTGCTCTTCCTACGGCGACCGCTCAGGACGTCGCATCTTTCATCCTCCATCGGTCTGTGTTGCGTCACGGCCCTCCTCGCGAGCTCCTCAGTGACCGGGGCCGTGTATTTCTATCCGACGTAATCCAAGCACTTCTCCGTCAGTGCATTATTGTACACCGGATGAGTACTGCTTACCAACCTCAGACGAATGGCCTGACTGAGCGGTTTAATCGGACCCTGGGTGACATGCTCGCGACGCATGTGGCATCTCACCATACGAACTGGGACCTGGTTCTTCCGTTTGCGACCTACGCGTACAACACCGCTACCCAAGTCACCACCGGCTTTTCTCCATTCTACCTTCTATACGGACGTCAACCATCGCACACAATTGACACTTTGCTGCCATACGCACCAGATGTATCTGAGTGCACGACCGTGTATGAAGCCGCCCGTCACGCCGAAGAATGCCAGCAACTAGCGAAGCAGTTTACTACGGCTGACCAGCAACGCCAGAAAAAGGCCCGCGATGACGACCGCCCTCCTGCCGCCAAGTTCGCCCCTGGAACCCTTGTATGGCTGTATGCACCACCCTGTGCACCTGGTTTGTCTACCAAGCTACTTTCAAATTACCATGGCCCATACCGCGCCCCGCCGTGGTGGTCTAGTGGCTAAGGTACTCGGCTGCTGACCCGCGGGTCGCGGGTTCGAATCCCGGCTGCGGCGGCTGCATTTCCGATGGAGGCGTAAATGTTGTAGGCCCGTGTGCTCAGATTTGGGTGCACGTTAAAGAACCCCAGGTGGTCGAAATTTCCGGAGCCCTCCACTACGGCGTCTCTCATAATCATATGGTGGTTTTGGGACGTTAAACCCCACATATCAATCATCAATCATGGCCCATACCGCGTGGTAGAGCGCACATCGCCCGTCAATTACGCCATTGAACCGCTTACGCCACCCGGTGACCATCGTCGGCGTGGACACGACATTGTTCACGTGGACCGCTTGAAGCCGTACTTCGACCCGCTCGTTCCTACTCGTTAGATCGCCAGGATGGCTTGATCTTTCTCGACGCGGGCAATTATAATGAAGGAATGATGACAACAAAAGGGAACAGCAAGCATCATCGGAGAGTAAGGCACCACGAGATCGGCGCTCGAGCTCCTCCATCTTCCTCGTCCTGTCGCTATCTCGAATCTCCCACCTGACCGTTTGGTTCGACCAATAAACCTCTTTACATTTGCTACGACGGCTACGAGGGATGAACAGGAGCGCTAAAAGGAGCTTCGCCCCTAAAATGACCGCAAGAGCGTCATGATGGACACAATATACTCCTATGTAACGTTGACGTGCGCGTGCACGGAGCACGGTGACGCTGCGTTAGCAAAACGCGAGCACTACTTGGCCGACAGTACATAGAACACGCCGCAAATACATTCTCAACAGTAAAATATGTTGACCAAGGAGTACCGCAGGGCTCAGTATTGGGTCCATTGCTATTTATTTTATATATGAATGATCTTCCTGGTGTTCTTAGCTCGTTTGACTGTGGTTACTGTGTTTTTTACGCTGATGACACAACAATATCTTCATCTGATAAAAACATTCACGCTCTTGTTTGACAGGTAGATCTTGCATTAAGTGCCCTCAAGAATTGGTGCAGCAGTAATCACTAAGTTTTCAACCCCACAAAAACTACATTTATGGCGTTTAAAAGTGCTCAGAGGTAATTATCTATTATTTCCATAATACATGGTTTTTACTCCATTCCTGCTTCTTCTGATGTCGTCTTTCTTGGCATACATCTTGACGCATGCCTTAAATGTATACCTTTTGCAGTCACTTTAACCACCTTAAGCAGAAGACGGCGTTGGGTATCCGCGCATTAATCAAAGCTCGCCCTTTCTTTTCCCGTGAAGCTCTACTGGCGCTGTATTTTGCGTTAATTCATAGTCATATTACTTACGCTGTAGTCTCATGAGGCAACACTTATGCTTCTCATTTATCATCAATACAGCCCATTCAAAATCCGTCAATCCGCATTGTCACTTCTACTTCTCGCAATCGAACGCCTACACATTACTACGCTCTCACAATATCTTGCTAGTAAATCTTTTCTTCCGGTTGAATCTTGTGACCTTATTTCACAAATCGCTGTATAACAAACTGGCATTCCCGTTTATTGCATCTGATCTTTTGCAGAATAATAATGTGACCAGGTGTGCCGCTAATACTAATTTTCTGTTAGCCCCCGCTCATTCTAACTATGGGCAAAAAACTCTCGCTTTCAGTGCGATATCCTTTTGTAGTGTGTTACCTGCTAGCATTAGGCGTTGTACTTCATTTGATTTTTTTCAGAAAGTCCGTCAAAAATTATTTTCTCGAATAACCATACATGTGATCGTTTACCTGTTTGACTTCTTTGTTCTTCGGTTTTTTTATATCATGTTGCGTGTTTTGGCTCGATTTGTGATATAAAAGTGTATTTTGATGTCCGTATATTGTAAGAATTTTTCGTCGCTCTGTATAAATTTTACCATTATTTTGTATCGACAAACCGAGGGTCCCACTAACATCCCTGGCTATGGGACCCTCGTCTGTATATCCTAGATGTTGCACCTTGTTTTTGAAAATAATGAAAATTAAAACTTGAAAAAATGGCAGCATATTCACGGAGCGAATGATGGAGAGTGGGGCAAAGCAATCGTCCGTCCATGCGTCCGTCTGTGTGACCGTCCATGCGTCTGTTCGTGCGCCCGTCCCTGCGTTCGTTCATGCATCCGCCCCTGCGTCCTTTCATGCGTCCATCCATGCATCTGTCTCTGTGTCCGTTCGTCCATCTATTCAACACTCCAAGTCCCACCATCTCGCATCTTTTTATCATATATTCGCCATATAGAAGCACCGGCATTCAGTGGACATTCCAAGGACTAAATGAGATGTGGTACACGCACACTTTCTTACGGCTTGCGCTTCAGGTCTACTTGCCACCTTCAACCACGTTGAGTTCATGTTATATACTAGTTCACTGTATTCATGTTACTGTGGCCCAATGCTCGCTAAACCTTTCTAAAACCAAGGAGGTTACGCCCAGCGAGTATAACGTAGCAATCGTTTCCTGTCAGATAGTGCTCAATGTACATGCCAGTGGCTGCTAATGTGAAATGAGAGACAGGAGGATTCAGCTTTTAATTTCTTACGGCTTGCGCTTCGTATCTGCTTCTCCCTTTAACCACCTCGAAGTTATCATGGTATATACTAGTTCATTGTATTCATGGCCCTGCTGCTAAACGCTCGCTAAACCTTTCTAAAACTAAGGAGGGTACACTCAGAGAGTAAAATGTAGCAACCCTTTCTTGTCCGATAGTGCTCAATGTACACGCCAATGGCTGCTAATGGGGATCGCAGCGTGCGCGTTGACTAAACGCCGAATGCTCCTATCTCTCATTCCCCATTAGCAGCCATTGGCATGTACATTGAGCACTACATTTTATTGTTAAACAACGCACAGAAGAAATCTCTCACCGGCACCACCTTGGAGGTCAAATGTTATACCTATTTCGGGTATGTGCCACTAGTGGTTACGTTCTACGAGAGACGCACAAGCCACGCCCTTGAGAGGAAGACGATGAGGAAGTGATCCTGTTGACGTCCCTGCGTGTTCCACGTCAGGAACGTCCTCCTCATCTAGCCATGGCGTCAACGACGTCGTGGACGCCTTCGAAGGCGCAGGCCTTCGACGTTGTCGTCCCTGCGGGGACTAGCCAGACGAACGTCGTCGACGCGACGGCCTCAATAGTTGGCCTCTCTGAGGTACACTGCGTTCAGCACATGGGAGGCATGAACTTCCAAGTAACTGTCAAGAGCATGGCTTCCATGACTCTCATCGTCGACGCTGGCTACCTGACCATCGGTGGCGAGCGTATCCCTGTCGTTCCCGTCGGCCCGCAGGTAACTAACGTCGCCTGCCTGTTTTTACCAGCCTTTGTCTCCAACGAGGTACTCGACCAGGCTTTATCCCCATACGGCAAATAATTGACTTTGACTGCTGGCGTCATGAGAGCAAGACGCGGAGTTCTCACAGGCACACGCTATGTCCGGATGGAAATGAGTCCCACAAATCGCGTCCCCAATTATCTTCGCGTTTCTGGTCATCGAGTCACCTTTAACTACCGTGGTCTGCAACGTGATTGTCGTCGGTGTGGCTCTAGTGGTCATTATCGAGCACAATGCACAGCACCATTCTGTGGTCGCTGTGGTGTGCACGGACACGAAAGCGAAGGTTGCGACCAGCCCCTGCCGACGTTGTGGAGATAACCACCCTACCGCCGTCTGCCCTGTGCGTCGTTCATATTCTGAGGCTACTGCGGGGACCTTTCCTGCCCTACCATCCATGTCACCAACAGCAACAGATGAACGAGAACCAGGAGCTGTACTAGAATAACGCCAAAATTCGATTCTGAGAGCTCCATTAAACGATGAAGAAGTGTGCAGCTTAACCAACCCGAGCGTGCCACGTCTGCCAATCTCAGCGATAGAAACAGCCACCGCGATTGACCTCGCGTCTGTCCCAGCCAAACATGCCATGCCATGTTCGACGTCGGCGCAAGCCGAGAAAGAAGCGCCAGTAGGCACCGAGGCACCAGACTCGTCGTTAAAACTAGCAGCTGAGTGCCCAGAAGACGCCGACGTTGCCAGATCTGCGGGCGCTGGTGTCTGGCCAGGAGCAGAATTGAAACCGAATGAGCAAAGCCCGTTGGATCATTCCGAAAGCCAGAATCGTGACTTCCTTGAACAAGTAGCAAGACGCCATGGGAGTTCTTTACTGACGCGTCTCGACAAGCAATCCGTGATCAAGGTCGTTGGAGGCGGCGACAACGTTAACGCTGCAGCCCTATCGCTATCTGATTCGTCAGACAGCAGCTTCAGCCTCGAAGTCGACAGTAGCATCGGACTCCCTTCTAGCCCAGACGGATGTGACGTGGAAATGCAAGCCCCGCGAGAGGTCAAGCGTGCTCACAAGTCTGGCACCAGCTCGAACGGCAGCCAAGATAGCCGCTCCGAGTTCCAGAAACCGAAGAAACCTCGACCCTCTTCTAGAGGGTCGAATTGTGCTGTGTAGTGTACGTACTCCAGTTCCCCCGGACAGATACCCGAGGTATACCGAATCGAAAAACACGACCAGGTCAGTCACCCACCTTTTTAGATGCGGAAGCATCTTATACTCGCGCCTTGTAGTGCGCCGTCCGCACCGCTTCTCGAACATTCGACAGCTGACGCGCGCGCATGCGCCGTCGCCCACCATCTGTGCCGCGCGCGCTTCTCCTTCGAGAACATTCGACAGCTGACAGCGCATGCGCCGTCGCGCTGTATATATACTCAAGGTCGGCGCTCGCTCGCTCAGTTGCCGCTCGTCGGTTGGTTTGTACGGCGCGTCGACGTCCAAGGTCGCGGTGAAATGAATTCCAACGAATCCACAAACACAATGATCGACGTCCCTTCGACCAGCGCCGCCCTTTCGCATACGTGTGTACGTGTTCACTCATTTAACACCCCCTCCTACAACCACGTTAACCAATTTAGCCATCGACCCAAGTAAGTCGCAATTTAACACCCCATTTCACAACCACGTTAACCAATTTAGCCATCGACCCAAGTAAGTCGCACTTTAACACCCCGTTAACCAATTAAATGCTCCGCATCCTCCTCAGTGTTCCCCCGAGGGAAGCTGCGGGCAATTTTTTTCAATATGGCTGACACCCTGAAAATCCTTTCTTTAAATGTTCAAGGGTTCCGTAACCCAGTAAAGAAAGCCGAGGTTATCAGCATAGCCCGCGCAGACCATTGTGATATTCTGTGTTTACAAGAAACAGATTTTTTCACCATTGGCCACGTTCGTGCATTCAAACGCGCATTTCATTTAGACTGTTATTTTTCTTTTCCTTCGCGACATCTCGCTTCTCTGGAGTTGGAATTATTATTTTTAACCGCACTGTTCTGCGCAATCATCATGTTTTCTATGACGGGTTTGGACGGGTATTGGCTTTTGACTGCGTCCAATCATCCTTCAAGCTGCGTGTTTTGTGTATTTATGGGCCAGCTCAAGCAGCGATGTCTAACAATTTTTTTCGTGACCTGGACGTGTATTTTCTAGACGGTCGTCATGTCATACTCACTGGAGACTTTAATTGTGTATTAGACACGCGAGCTGACGTGCAAGGTCCAGGATGGGGTCGCTCTGATTGGAACGCGCGAGAGCTGCGTCGCCTAGTGCAACATTTCTCTTTGATAGATACGTACAGACTAGTGCATGGACCACAGTATGCCTGGACTTGGCGGCGTAGCACGTCGTCTAGTCGTTTGGATTGTTTCTATGTGCCGAGCACGCTAGCTTTTTACGTATCGCACTCTGATGTATTAACATTACCATCATCGCCTGTTTATATATCAGACCACCGACCAGTGACGCTCGAGGCTCACTTTCCCTTTTCATCATCAGTGAAACCTTGGCGTCTCGACATCCACATTCTGCACGACGCGCGTACACGCTCCAGTTTATCTAGAATCTTGCGCGCCTCTGTTTTGGGATGCGGTCCGGAGGTGTGGGACGCGCTCAAGACACAGTGGCGTTTACCCTGCTCTAGAACTAGCGGACACTGCCACAAAGCTGCGTATTGCTTTTCGGGTTGATCGACTAACTCCCTTGATGTGCGCATGGCAGCGAGAGTTAAGGGGTCGTTTTCAACGCCTCATTGCAGCTTCGTCATTGACGGCGGCTGCTTGGCGTTGAAGACGTAATCCTTGTGCACACCCTTAGGTTCTACGCTTTGCGAAAAGCTCGCTTCTCAACCCGTCGAGTCGACTAGGAACTCCGGCTGCCAGATTTTTACACACTGCGCTGCCGCCGACACGTGATCAATAAGTTTTCCTAGCTCACTTTCCCAACATGGCTCGTACGACAATGTCATCACATCGTGGTACCACCGAGGCAGCCACAATGTTAAGTAGGCTCCCTCAAATTTCATCTGAAGTAGCTGAACAACTGTGCACAAGTCCGTCAGCTGACGAAGTGAAAGAGTTACTGTCTTCCATGAAGCGTGGCTCGGCCCCCGGGCCGGATGGGCTGCCTGTTGAGTTTTATTTAACGTTTTGGGACGACATTGGTGCTCTTTTCACCTCTGTTATTTGCCGCTGTTTCGAGAACTTTTATTTTCCTGATAGCTTTCGCGATGGTCGAATTGTTGTAATACCTAAACATGACCCATCGTCAGTTCGCCCAGAGGAGTGGCGACCAATAACGCTCCTCAATGTTGATTATAAAACTTTCGCGGCAGTTATCACTCGGCGTTTGAGAAGCCTGATGCCCTACTTAATACGTCATCATCAGGCGTGCTCTATTCCTGGAAGAGAAATCCACAGTCTCTCCAATGTTACGCGCGATATAGTTGCGTACACGTTAACAAGATCAGATCGGGGACATTTGGTTTCACTTGACCAGGAAAAGGCATTCGATTGCCTCGAACATAACTTTATATTTACCGTAATAGTAGCATTTGGCTTCTCACAGAACTTCGTTGAGCTTCTCAGAAACGCATACCGGAATATACGAGGCACGTTGATTCTTGATGGTTTAGAGAGTGCGACATTTCCGGTAACCCGTAGTGTTCGCCAGGGGTGTCTTTTATCCCCTGCACTTTTTGTACTCAGCCTCGAACCATTCCTTCAATCGCTAATCGCTGATCCTTACGTTAGAGGCCTCCCCTTCCCGGTAGTGGTACCGTGACAGTGACAGCATTTGCTGATGACATCACGTTGTATTTGAAGAATGAGGACAGTTTATCCCGTATCCTACGACTTTTTACTACGTATGGCACGATTTCAGGTGCTGCGTTAAATTTTTCCAAATGTCGATAATTATTCATTGGTTCCCCAGATGCATGTCTAAGATCCTTTTTCGGTCTTCAAAAAAGTGACTCTATTCGCATTCTGGGGCTTGTATATACTTGCTACGGCATGTCAGCCTCCTTGTGGGATTCAGTAGTCGAAGATGTAAAACGACACGTCCGGGAAGCACAAGAGTATGATTTACCGATGCTCGAAAGAAGGTATTTAACACAGACGGTGTTTTGCGGCCGTGCATGGTATATATCCCATGTCTTACAGCCCCCATTACGAATCACCAGGTCGTTGCAATCCCTCATTGGCTCTTTTTTCTGGTCGGGTGGAACAGAGCTGGTTTGCCGAGCAGCTCTTGGGCAACCGAGAAACTGCGGTGGATTCGCATTCCCATCCGTATCTGTTCGCTGCCGGCTACTTGCCCTACGATTCTTAGTTCGGTTGTTGCATGGTGATCAGTGCCCCGCACGTGATCTTGCCTGTTATTTCTTAGGCACCAAGTTACGCTATTTACTACCAGATGCGCGGCTTAATTCTGCACCGCAAACACTTCACGTGCCTGCATTTTACTCAACGGCAGTAGCATTTTATCGACACGTGCAGCAGGTTTGTCCCGATGTGGATATTCTTGAAAGCCGCATCGTAGATACAACGGCGGCTCTTCTGCTTCCTCTGGTTCCTCCAGCCCCTCTAGAACAATCGAGACATGTCTCGTGGAGCGCGATAACGGCATCGTTTTTGCCTGGTCACCTCCGTGACTTTATGTGGCGTCTTGGATGGAGAGTACTCCCAACACGGGACAGACTGGAGAGGTGGGGCATGGTCCCATCTTCCACTTGTCCTAACTGCCCGTTACAGGAGACTAACCAGCATATGCTGCAGCAATGTGTCATTGCAAATGTGTTTGGAAGTCATTTAACACTAGTTTTTGTGGCCTAGGTGTTAATCGCTTTGTAACTTCTGGTCGCTGCTCGCGTAGTCGCTTTGCACGCCTTCTAATAGCTGCGGGAGCTTTTTGTTTATGGCGTAATAGGTGCGAAGCTGTTGCGGCAGGTCATCGTCGTCGTGCTCTTTTTCCAATTCTGGAACGCCTCTACTCTGAACTCTTATCGTTTCTGTCGGAGGAATTGTTCTTCCTTGGGGAGGAAGAATTTCTGCGACAATAGTCGTGCCGCTTTCTGTCCGTAGTTGACAGACGCGTTCGATTAGTCTTCCACCTGGCCTGGTTCCTATAGCCAGGTCACCTGTCAATGTCTGATTGGTGTATGTAATCAGTATGTGTTTACTACTTTTATGTGTTTGTGTATGTCCCATATGGGTGTGAGCTCTCCTATATATGCACTTCATTCTAACGCTGTAAGTTATGTAACTTTTATAGATATGGATACCTGTTGTACGTATTTTCTAACATCTTCACCATGTCTTGTAAACTCTGTACATATATCATCATGTACATTGTCCATATTGTGATTAGTGCATTTATGTAGTGTATGTACAGTTATTAGTACAATGGACTATGGACATCCTACGGACTTGGACACTTTTGTTAAATTTATTAATGTATGTTGTGCTTTGTATTTTCTTTGTTTTTGTGCCTGTTATACAGACGCTTGTCCCTTAGGTTTGTTGCGTCCCATGAGAGAATAAACTTTTTCTAAACAGGAGCTTCGCCTCTAAAAACTGGTCTCACGCCAGGCGCGACCAGCGTCCATGGGCGCGGCCCGACGGCAACCAGCGGGAAATGTGGCATGCTCCATTTCTCGCCTAAGCGTTACCCACACTACACTGCGTCTCCTTCTTTTCGTGATGGAGGAATGCCGTACGCGCTGAAACACGCATGCATCAAAGCAACGCAGCGGGGCGCGCGCCTGCGAGCATAAGGCAAGACCGGCGCATGGCATGGCAAAGCTGGCGTGACCAGACGAAATGAACGCCAGCGAGCACGCGCACCGTGTTAATTCTAAATGTATTGGCGCCTTGACTGTGGCATGTAGCCCTGTTCTCACATGGCACACATCTCATGATTATCATGTTAGCACCAGTCGCATACCTTTCTTATCAATTGACGTCACGTAATACCAAATTTGGCATATGTTAAGCTAGTGAAAGAGCCGCGAGCGCATCATAAGTGTGGATTGTGGTCGTGTTGTTACATAACACGCATATCATGACTATTATGTTTGGACGTGCCATTTACCTGTGTCGTCCGTTTGCGTCGCGTAATACCAAATTTGGTACATTTGAATTTAGTGAAACGGCCGCGAGCACCTCACGAGCGTAGCGTGTAGCCATGTGTGTACATGACACGTATCTCAGGATTATGATGTTTGCATCAGTCACATACGTTCGCCATCTATTCACGTCTCTTAATACCGAATTTGGTTCATGAGAAGCTAGTGAAACAGCCGCGAGCTCATCATAGGCATGAATGTAGTCGTGTTTGTACATGACACGCATCTCATGATTATCATGTTTGCACCAGTCACATACTGGCATCATTCAATCACGTTCCGTGATACCGAATTCGTTATATGCAAAGCTAGCGAAAAGGCCGCGAGCACATCATGAGTGTAGCATGTAGTCATGTTGTTACATGACACCCATGTCATGAATTTGATGTTAGGATCTGTCGCTTGTGTTCACCATGTAGTCAAGTCATACCCTACCATATTTGCAACTTAGCATTTGAATTAAACCACCGCAAGAGCAGCGAGACTATAAGATGTAAATCACGACATATATGACGTACATGTCGTGATTTTCATGTTGTGACTAGTCAGTCAAGTTCGTCATACAATCATGGTACATTGTTACGTAAAAATGGCACGAGGCGTGTCTATATAGAATCTATATTGAAACTGATGCGTATAGCATCGCCTAAGTTGGAGGACAGCACGCACAACCGACAGCCCACTTTCTCATTGACGTCTTTTGACCACTGATAAGTCAGCTACGTATCATTACCCCCCGGCGGTGGAAGCGCCGTCTCAGTGCACATTAGGTACGGTCTTCAGAAGGCAGGTGGTAAGGTTTTATCCTGCTGTGGTGCACAACATCACTGGGTGTGGTTGTAGGCAGGCTTGTGGTCTCAGATGCAGGAATGATCTCATAGCTGACGTCGGTTACCTGTCGGATGATACGGTAAGTACCCATGTAGCAAGACAACAACTTCTCTGATAAGCCAACTCGATGAACTGGGCACCATATGAGAACGAGAGAACCGCGTGAGAAGCGAACGTCAACATGCCGGCTGTCGTAGATGGCTTTCTCGGTGGCTTGCGAAGCCGAAAGTCTAGAGCGGATGATCTGACGTGCACGGTCAGCACGAGCAAGGGCGTCGCATGCATATGCTGCTGACGACGTTGTAGTGGTTGGGAGTAGGTAATCGAGTGGTAACGTCAGATCACGGCCATAGAGCAAATAAAAGATTGAATAACCAGTGGTGTCGTGGCACGAAGGTTTGCACGCAAAAGTCACGTGAGGTAGCACCAGGTCCCAGACATGGTGGTCGGAGGACACCTACATCACGAGCATGTCCGTTAGGGTGCGATGTTGCCGTTCGGTAAGACCATTTGTTTGGGGATGATAGGAAGTGGTCAACTTGTGCTGCGTCGAGAAAGAGCGGAAAAGATCGTCGATTACACGGGGCAAAATGCGTGGCCGCGATCCGTGAGTAATTGGCGAGGAGCGCCATGGTGTAGGATGACGTCGTGGAGCAAAAAGTCCGCAACGTCAGTAGCGGCGCTGATGGGGAGTGATCGAGTGAAATCATACTTAGTCGCGTAGTCTACAGCAACGGTGACCCACTTGTTGCCCGATTTCGACTCGGTGAATAAGTTGTCGCAGAGAAGCATCGCGAAGTTGTTCATCACCAATCTGAAGAAACTGAGTGTGGTTGTAGGAGTGCCGACAAGACGCTGAGGCTAGTCTCGATGTCTGATTCATCGAGCTGATCAACAGGATAGCGGTATAAGCAATCGGCGTCCAGATGGCGACGTCCAGACCCATAAGCAACCGAGTAGGAATACTCCTGTAGGCGTAATTCCCAACAGCCAAGTCGTCCAGTGAGGTCCTTCAGAGAAGAAAGCCAACACAGCGCGTGATGATCTGTGATGAAATTGTCACTCACCGAATCAACACTGCTGACTCTGCGCCCATTCACCGCCGGCCATACCGCGTGTCAGCATCCGAGCGAGGAAGAATTCAGAGAGAAGTGTCCAAAAATGCTTACGAAAAACGTATATGAACCATCATCGAGCCCTTGGGCATCTCCCGTGGTAATAGTAAAAAACAAAGACGGCTCATGCCGTTTCTGCGTTGATTATCGCCACCTCAACAAAATAACCAAAAAAGACGTGCACCCTCTACCACGCATTGACGATGCCCTCGACTGCCTTGATGGCGCCACCTTGTTTTCCTCTCTGGACCTCCGATCTGGTTACTGGCAAATTGCTAGAGATGACATGGACCAAGAAAAGACCGCCTTCTTCACCCCGCACCTCTACTACAAATGTGTTACGTAAAATTGACACGAGGCGTGTCTATTTAGAATCTATATTGAAACTGATGTGTATAGCGTCGACTAAGATTGAAGACAGCGCACACAACCGACAGACCGCTTCCTAGTTGTTGTCATCTGACCCCTGATATGCCAGCTACGTAGCAATATTATATCAAGTTTGGTATTGATACCATTTTCCAAACGGCCAGGAGAGCTAAAAGTCGTAGGTGGATAGATAGATAGATAGATAGATAGATAGATAGATAGATAGATAGATAGATAGATAGATAGATAGATAGATAGATAGACACGCTCAAAGTCGCCGAAGTTTGCCAAGATATGCTTCACATTTAAAAGTGTTGCAGGTCCCCTGTAAAGCAGTGTCGCCTTCGATCGCTCGCTCTTCACAGCAAAAGCGACTTAGATTGGTTTGGCAAGAACGGTAGTTCTAGCGAAAGCGTTTCGCCACCAGGAGATTCGCTTCTTTCACCGAAAATTCAAAGTTGTTCCAACTGCGACTTCGGTCTCCACCGTGTCATGAATCACTTCCCGCCGTCCAAAGGAGGAGCGCTGGAGTGAGTGATCTATGGTGACGTAGCACATGATTCTCGGGATCGAATCGCAATTTGGTCAGTCGTGTGAATTCAGCCTAACCACGGGTGGCACATTAAAGTTGCATCCTGGTGGGAGAGCTGCGATAGAACTTCAAGCTTTTTCGATTAGTCCAATTTGCGCAGGGAAGTGGTTCCCGACACAGGAGTCACTCAGCTAAGTTTTCCACATTGTTTCAGTGAACGAGCGAAGGCCCCTTGAAATGTCGGTTCTCGACAAAAGTATTGAGGTGTGTGGGTGTTCCCGTGGGCAGACGAGGCAGCATCGTCAGCAAGCTCATCGCCGACAATGCCACAATGTCGCGGTAACCAATGACACACCACGCCTTGTCTTATAGAATAGATAAAACGTGGCGGAGGACTTCTCTCACGTCAATTTTCAGCTGTTCATGCACCCTTTACCATAATGCTGACTGCAAACTCAGAAGAAATGCATTAGGTCACAGAAGACAGTCCATGTTCGAGGCTGGGCGTCTGCGATATAAGGTATAGCAGCCCTTAACGCAAAGAGCCCCTCTGCTGTTGACGTTCTGTAGAACACTTTGAACTCTATAGTCACTTGAGACGCCGGGATAACATAAGAAACGGTGCAACTGTTGGCTGAGAGCGATGCATCATTGCATATTCAGATAATTTTGCCATATTATGCTTAGACAGTGACCTTGTCATCTGCTGTCGTTGGACCACTTTTGAATGACGACTCTTGTTAGTATTTGCCGCAATAGTGAGGCATCCCTGTGGTTGTTGTAGACACAACAGTAGCGACAGTGGTCTTGCTGCTGGACTGAAGCTCGATGAACCGCGTTCTCTAGGAGCAGAACAATGTTTTAAAACATTGCTTGTGGTATCTGTAGGGGCAACACAACAATATGGTGACCAAAAATTCAGAATAGGTGTTTTCTGTGGGCTAATAAATTGTCAATAAGACGTATGTTGGAATCGCATCTTCTCTTGCGATTATAATGGTCTCGTGGGTTGAGGTGCCGCGTGGGAATCATTAGCATATACGTGATGCCTGTCTTGGGGGAGTTTTGACGGTGCAGATGTTGTTCTTGCATGTACTTGCCAGGGACGGCAAGCTGTGGCGTGAAAATCCCACAACAATTGGTATGAATACCTGCATCATTAAAGTTATCAAGGTTTCTCAAGATCTACCGCAGAGAAATGACACAATATAGACGATAGAAGTTGGCCTTCTCTTCAGGCAAGTGCCCTGAGCACTTCACAAAAGGTCCTTGTCAATATTTACACCAAGGAAACGATCGTTCTTCAGGTATGGAACATTTTCACTATTGATGAAAACAGGGTACAGCGCCATGGCCCTGCATACACGTGACCAACGCGGATTTGTCTGTTGAAAAAGAAACGTCTCGTTTGCAGGAGATACGAGATTCTCAGAGCGGCAGCCCGCTAGACATTTTTACGCACATACCGACGTGTTACACTCGGATACTACAAACGTTATCAGCACATATGAATATGTAAACATCACTTGGCAAATGTTCCCGAAGGCCTATTACAAGACTAAAAAAAGTGGAGCTCAGTACCATGGCCCGAGCGGCGCTACGGGAAGTATAGTACAAGCAGTGGACTATATTCTGCATGTGTGTATAAAAAAGTGCTTTCTATTCAAATGATCTGGATCCCCTGCAACATCCTAGCACCAATTCTTACAGCCTCCAATGACGCAAGGAGTTCCTTTTGTTTTACGTTATCTTATACCCCTTTTGTCATGCACAAATAGTGCTAATGTTATCCGCTTGAGGCACCTTTGTTGCACTATAAATGTGGTGGGGTGAACCCCCTTTTTAATCCTCCAGGTTTCTGCAAAGATGGTGGAACTTAAGCTGATGACAATTAAACGAGCAATGGAATCCAAAAGGATAAATGTAACCCTAAGGAACAAGAAGAGAGCAGAGTGCATCAGGAAGCAAACGCGCTTTAAGGACATATTAGTTGAAATCAAGCAGAAATGCTCATGGACAGGGCACTTAGCGCGAAGGCAAGATAATGACTGGCTATTAATGATTTCAAAATTGATTGCAAGAGAAGGCAAGTGCGTGAACAGAATTTATAAAGTGAGGTGGACAGAAGAATTAGGAAGCTTGCGAGTATAAAGTGGCAGCAGCAAGCACATGACCGAGTTACTGACGCAACATATGAGAGGCCTTTGCCCTGGAGTGTGCATGGTCAGGCTGCTACTGCTACTGCTGCTGCTGCGTCGGGCGATGGTGGTGGTGGTGGTGGTGGTGGTGGTGCTGGTGATGATGGTGATGATGAAGTTGATGATGATGAACTGTCGTGAGGTCAATGGCGTTCTTAGCTGATGAGCTACCTCGCTGAAAGTCCTTCATGCACCATGAAAACCGGTCAAGTAGCGCCATTGTACAGGCTGCAGAGACTGTCAGAAAGAAGCGGTATGGTCGCGCAGTTCTTTAAATAACGCGGCAGACTCGTCATAGACAACGCTACTCCCCCACTCTTCTCTTCTATCGCCCTTGCTTCACAGACCGAAGGAGACCAGCAAGACCGACAAAACATTGAACAGCATTGTTGGGGTCAGGTCAATTCGGCCTTTATTGCTGAAGTCACAGCTACCAGAAAGTTCTGTGTGCACATCCACAGTCACATCCTCCGAACCAGCGGCTGACAAGTGGCTTGAGGGTGACATAGAAGTTATCAGAATGTTCTGAAAACTGGTATACTCCCTTCGAAAGCTCTGCTGCAAACTGAAATCCCCGCTCACTCAGTGCAGTACAAGTGCTGGCTTCTGTAGGTCCAAAAATAATGTAAAAGCGTTAGAGAGCTCGTGTCGCGAAAATTCCGCCGTTGGCGTCAGCACCATTAGTTGTGAGCGAAAATTTATGAATTTAGCAAATAAAATAAGGAATATAATTATCGTTCTCATTGAGGATCGAACTCGGGCTTTAGTGTGGCAAACATGTGTCCTACAACAAAGCCACGATGTTAGTTGTGATTGCGTCGGGAGAAACACTACATAAATGCCATGTAGTGGAAAGATTCTCCGAAACGCGTTTTGTTTGACAGGTATCACGACAAAAACGAGCCCATTCGGCGATTTCTAAGCGCATTCGGGAGGGCATAAAACTACGTCAAAAAGGCCGGGATAGTGCAGGTATTGCCGCTAAAACACACAGGAACTTTCAAACCGCTGTCAAATGGACAACTATGTCCGTCTAGCGGAAAACATATCATGCCTTTCCAGATGCGTTGATCAAGCAAACACCGAGCGCTAGATAATGCGCTGCCATCTGTAAGGCACTGTGAGACTCTTTGTGCCCCTTCAAGGAAATGCCATTACAACAAACCACAACACTTACATAGATTTAGCTTTTCATTCTCACGAAACCATTAGTGAGGTACTGCAGTTGATTGATTGATTGATATGTGGGGTTTAACGTCCCAAAACCACCATATGATTATAAGAGACGCCGTAGTGGAGGGCTCCGGAAATTTCGATTACTGGGGGTTCCTTAACGCGCACCCAAATCTGAGCACACGGGCCTACAGCATTTCGGCCTTCATCGGAAATGCAGCCACCACAGCTGGTGGTACTGAAGTTGCCATTTCACCAACCATAAGGCGATGCTTGCTGTGGTGGCCGGAAGAAGTCTCCAGAAAAACAAGTCGAATAATTACTAGATAACTAACGCAAAGCGGACGACAGAATGTGACCATTCACAAATAAAAGTGTCACGCCTACGCATTTTTTGTAATACAGGAACATGTGACTATATCACTGTACATTATAATCATGAAGTTCTTATAAAAGTGCTGTTAAATAGATCGAAAACCTGTACAATTACTGTAGATATGTCCCGCTTGAGCGCACGCACGTTTTTGTGCGTGTACGTGTGTGTGTGTGTTTGTGTGTAACAAACCACATTATAAGTGTGCGCTTAGCGGTTGAAGGGCGCACTAGGGGCCAGATTTCGCTACCGAGTTCAACTCGTGAAGGCGAAGCTTAAGGGTCCCCTTAAGCTTGGCATACATCATTCATATGTTCTCCTAACCTTTTATTATTGCACCGCCCAGTTTGGCCTATATAATAACGACCACACGTTAAATGAAGCATGTAAACAACACCAACTGCGCAATCTACAAATATATTTATGTGTTTTACTGTGCATATGAATGATGTATGCAAAGGAATCAGTTCAAACCTCGTTCTGCATTGTGAAAGCTGCGGGTGCCAGCCTCGATTTCCGGGCGGGAGTGTGCTGGTATGCCAAATGGACAAAGTAACTTGTGAAATAGCTGAGGCGTATTTTATTAGAAAACATGGTGACGGATGCGTGAGCCAACCTTCGGTGGCCTTGCATGACAAAGAGTTCGCGCTTTTAGATAAAGGTTAGCCATTTTATCATTGTACGTTCTTTTTATCATACCCTTCCCCAGAATATGTCACGTTGCTCACGTTTGCTGTTAATAGAGTGGCTGTTGTATCATGTGTGCTGCGAATAAGAAAATTCAGTTGGTAGTTAGCGCTCGTGTTGTCCTCTTTGCTTTCCTTGCCTCGCCTTTCGTTTCACGTTTCTTCTAGCACCTTCGTGCTTGCGCTGCAGCCCTTATTACCATGAATTCGAAAGAAAAACTGTACTTTATAACAATATGGGGCTCCACCGTAACACGGCTGTTCACCTGCTCGGCCAACTTGACGTACACAAGTGGTTTGTTGTCGCTCTGTAGAATAAACGTGCGCCCGTATAAGTAGATATAAAATTTCCGGGCCACCCACGTGAGAGGAGACGCTGTGAGCGCCGACGAGGGCAGACGCGCTTCATGTCGGCTCCTGCTTTTTAGAACAACTTCGCAGTGAAAATCACCACGTGCATTTCTCAGAGTGATATCAGAGGATTCGACTTATCATCCAGATTCTTATGATATCGAAGACAAGGTGAGCCAACTTTTTTCGTCTTTTTACGGCCTTTTCTCTGTGCACACCACACGAGACGCCGTTAAGTCTCGCGAAACAGGCCAGTTTCCTCACGGAGCCGGTGCTGTAAATTCAATGGAATCAACCATGTCGGCAAGCGACGCGCAAGGCACTGATGCTGATTTGAGGACGACCGACGTACAACACCATGATGATGAATCGCCAGCCACTACCGAGAGTGAAGAAGGCTGGCACACCGTCTACTACAGACGTCGTCGAAAGCCCGGACATGAATCGGTCAGGGATGCTGACGGCGTCCATGGTGCTAACAGCAAGGTAGAACCCGGCTTTGGTAACACGCAAGCCAAAACGCAAGAAAAACGGATGAGCCGCATCGCAAAAGCGAGCAGAATGTCCAAGCTGCTGGCGGGAGACTACAAAATTGTCATCCGACCGAGAGTAGGCCTACGCGTTGCCGCACTCGGCCCAACGGATATAACCAGAGGCATACATAGAACCGCGGCAACACCACCAGAAGTCCAGCACTTCGACGTGATATGCCCCAATAAGACACAGAACACCGTGATAGTGAGCACACCAGACCCCGACCGAGCTGCCCAGTACAGAAATATCAAGAAAATACCTATATGAGGTAAAGATTATGAAGTGGCAGCGTAGAAAACAGCACCAGAAGATACAGTCAAGGGTATCATTAAAGGAATCCCACTGGACGAAACTCCTGGTAGCATTAGGGCGGCCCTTGTCACTGAAAGAAACCGCAGCATCATCACGGCGAAACGAATAGGGAATACTACAATGGTCATTGTGCTCTTCAGTGGAAACAGTGTACCCTCCAGTGTGTGCTATGACGGAGTAATAATACCGTGCGCGCTAGACCAAAAGCAAATCGACTACTGCAAGCAGTGCAACAGACTGGGACACAGGAGTGACGTTTGCCCTAACTCCCAAGATAATTTTTGTGCTGGTTGCGGCACTCACAACCTTAAAGACGACCATAAATGTGACCCTAGTTGTCAAATCTGTGGAAAAGATCACATTACAGCCGATAAAAGCTGCATGGACAGGTTCAAGAAATTTTACATTTTAAAACAGAGACAATGAGCCAGACTACGAGAAAATCAAAGGCAAAGCTCATCTCTACTAAGAGGACGTCCATGAGAGCGCTTGACATCTAGATCAGGAACACGACAGCAAACTAGATCTCGCTCCGGTTCAAGGAACCGCAGCCCTGCAAACTCACACCCCAGTTCCAGGTCGGGATCGGCGTCTAAGGAACCAACAATCTAGGTGAGCTGGGCAGCAAGAGCACGCGGCTTTCGACCGGAGGGACCTCAGGAGGTCAAAAAATAATAACGGTAGCAATAAAAACAACAGTCAAGAGTTAGAGCAGACGAAAGTTGAGAACAGACTAATGAAAGAAACGATAGAAAAAATGCTAGCTGAAATAGAACTCCTCACCATGAAACGCGAATGCGGCAAACCAAGAAGCCCTAATATAATTAATAGTGTACTGCAGGAGGAAACACCCATAGCCGACAATCGCATGGAGACAACTACCCCTCCGTTAAAACGAAAGGCCAAAACGCAGAAAACTACAGATCCCCCAAGCACTAAACAAGAAAACATCTCGCATGAAACAAGGTTGGATAACATTGAGAAAAAAGTAGATCAGCTATCCTGGAAACCGTTCCAATCTATCATGGAAACCACCACTAAGACGTGTCTTGATCTGACGGCACTAGCAGCCAGTGTAGAAACGCTGGAATGAGGACGCAACCAACAAACATCCGCAGACCTTCAGGGTGTAGTCGCGAACGTTCGCCAACAACCGCAGGCACATTATCCCCTGCAGGCAACTCCCACAAAACCACCAACTCCTATCATCCACCCACCTATTTTCACGCCTCCCACACAAATAACGAAAAGCGATGGTGAGGCGTGGTAAAGGACAACTCCGCGTATGACAGTGGAAGTGTAGAGAATTATGGGCTAAGAAATCTGTCATCCAGCAGTACATCCGACAAGGTAACAAGCCAGATGTTATTTTACCTCAGAAACGCATGGCCTCGCCACGCTACCAGGATACCAGACAGTAAGTCGCGAGTGTGAAGAGGGAAATAAAGCTCTCACTACACTAGTAAGGAGAGAGATTACGGTCAGAACCCATAATCTAGAAGGTGGATACAACCGTATAATAACAGAACTTTTATCTAGGAAAACATAAGGGAGCAGCACATTTATTCTTAACGTATATAGGAGTCCGTCAATTAACAGACAGCAATTCAATCTCTATTTAGGCAGGCCGTGATATTAGCTGGCAACGCCCCGCTCATCATTGCAGGGGACTTCAATGCCGCACACGAGGCATAGGGGTATGGTTACACCACACCCAAAGGGAAATAAATGGTTATGGCAGAGCATGCGAGATGAACTGTTTACTCTGATAACATACCCGCATGCGCACACACACATAGACACAGGCACACAGTGAGACACAACACCGGATCTTACAATAACCAAGAATGCCGCGGGGGCTACATGGCACAACACATTTGATGATTTAGGAAGTTACCATGGCATACTCGAAACACACGTACCATTCACCTATAGCGACAAAATTACGGCCTTGTGTAACACGAGACGTCTGTTTGACTGGGATAAATTGTTTTCACTCATGTATTATTATTTCTGCAGTATTCTGATTGTCTTAGCACACAAGGGTTATTGTGAAATGAAAATGCCATTTTAAGACTGTTTTGTCATTACATTATTTAGAATAACACTAGCCTTGCATATTATGCATAAGGCATGCCACAACACATGCAAACTGTGCCGTATCAATGTGGCAATTGCAGTGTACTTTCATATATTATCGCCCCACCGCGGTGGTCTAGTGACTAAGGTACTCGGCTGCTGACCTGCAGGTCGTGGGATCAAATCCCGGCTGCGGCGGCTGCATTTCCGATGGAGGCGGAAATGTTGTAGGCCCGTGTGCTCAGATTTGGGTGCACGTTAAAGAACCCCAGGTGGTCAAAATTTTCGGAGCCCTCCACTACGGCGTCTCTCACAATCATATGGTGGTTTTGGGACGTTGAACCACACATATCAATGAATCAATCAATTATAAGTCAGAGTTATAGCTATTTCAGACAAACTAATAGCGACGGAAAGCTCAAGGGCGGTGCGAAATTCCTGCCATGCAATAGGTAGGTGAAGGCACGGGCGTAAAGCAGGGCATGCATCAAACAGATAACGTTTAGAGCACTACCATGCATAGATAAGTAAGGGCATGCAAAAACGGACTGGCTCACAACAATCAGCTAATGGTCGGACAAGCCCAACAACGTGAACTTTTCCAAATGTGACGCAGTTTCTCCAGATGTAAAACTGTCGTCTTTCAAGGTTCTTTGCAATGAAACTTGTAGATACGAGGTCATTTTTTCTTCTCTATTTTTCTTGGGAGATTTTATTTTTGTACTGTTAAGAGGTTCATTGGCTAGGATTTGCAGCGGTCAGGTGGCGCAGCAATCATGAGCTCATGTCAGTAGTGATGACGCTGAGGGATATCGCGATTCCGCTGAGGCAACTTTTCTTCCCTACAGGACACACACACACACACACACACACACACACACACACACACACACACACACACACACACATATATATATATATATATATATATATATATATATATATATATATATATATCCGGCAGATGACTGCGATGGCAAAAACCCACCAAGAGGGCCCATATACCATATAACTGGATTCACAATGAAATGTACGTGTTATTAAGGACTTCAGCTGTGGTTTCGACCTCGACATTTAGCGGATGACTACGAAATT
The DNA here is from genome assembly GCA_013436015.1 of Rhipicephalus annulatus. Classification (NCBI taxonomy): domain Eukaryota; kingdom Metazoa; phylum Arthropoda; class Arachnida; order Ixodida; family Ixodidae; genus Rhipicephalus; species Rhipicephalus annulatus. Next base: position 35,792 of record WOVY01001395.1, on the reverse strand, counting down.
TGGTCGCTCTGGTAGCATCCAGTTTGCTTTTATACCATAGCCCGATGGGCCGGCAAAGGTACCTTCAATTATTCAGGGAACTCTGCATCAAAAGACAAAATGTCGCCGGCAGAAGATAGTCTTCAGCCGACTGATAGGTCATTTAGGTTTCGCTGCAAATGTAATCAAAAGATCTGCCACTTGTACAAAATGAGCCCTCATTTTATTTGGAACCACATTTGATGCAGTTTTTGTACCATTTCTGTCCCGACATAATAAATGCAATTCAGGTTTGTCTGAACACACTTGATTTTACCGCATTATCACTGCTGGCATGCTTAGTGGCGGCGGCTCCACGACATGTCAGCAATGTATTGGTAGAGTGTGGTAGTGTAGGGCATGACAGTTTGCAAAGAAGAACTATGTCTTAGACATGTGCGTATTTTATTGTGTGAAGGAGTCAATAATTTCACACATTTACTACTGGTGCGACGAATTAGACGCCTGCCGACGTAGGGAGCACCATATTATCGACAGAGGGCTTTTCCGTGTGTAGTGTTGCATTTTCTGCGCTTCCCAAGAAACACGAGGTTGTTTAAAATTGCGTATGTATGTATTTTTTAGTAAACGTACGCACTTTCTAATACGCACTGACGTTGCATCTCAGATATGCGCATCGTAGTACTTGGTGTGTATTAAACTCTAAATCGTGACAATAAATTTGCAATGAGTTGAAATTAACGAAGATACAAAGAAAGGAGAGACACATGGAAGGTGTTCAAATTTCTCGATTACCTTGAGAGGCTTGTTCAAATTTCTGTTTCACCAATAATTAAGCATGTTGCTCGAAATCCTAAGCTTTGAAGGCTAAAACGCAAAACATGTTGGCATTAAAGCTTCAGATCGTCAAAAACCTTTCCGTAGAATTTTGGTGACGTTTTTGCAGTGAAGGAGCCTGTATCGCAAATGAAAACTCTCAAATTGCAAGTTGGATAACACTAAAGCCTGCATTGACGTTAAAAGCACATGGTCAAACAGGACCAACGAAGTGGTTTGTATAGTGCTTCGGTGTTGGCTTGGAGGCACACATTATTTTTCTGTCGAGTGGCCTCTATTGCGAAGGCCTTCGACAGATGCAGGTGCAAGAGTTTGGCTTCATAATTGAGACTCCAGCCGGACATCGTTAAATTTGTTATCTAGTTGTCACAGGAAGACGAAAGTTCTTGTACAAAAAAAAAGCGCTAAATGAATGGCGTGAAAACCAACTTTCTGAAAGCCTTCGTAGCAGATCATTAAAGGCATTTCTTCAAATCTAGAGCAAAAGGAGGAGAGTCCTAGCTTTTCGACTTGAGCTTCGTAAAAGCGCACACAATATACGGAGACGGGATGCTGTTTTATTTGAGCATTGATGCAAAGTTAAATAAAGCCGTGTCTAATGACCCGTTCTTCCTATCATAACAGACACGAAAGGACGCCGTCAAGAACTTTTTTGAAGTGCACATGAACTGATGTTAGTTAAACGCAAATAAATATTGAAGAAAGCCTACTGTTGTTCATTACACTGAAGGGTGGATACAAATGGTCTTGTTTCAGCAGTACGAATTTCAGGGGAGATGTATTGAATGGCTTTCACATGTAGTCCGCGAAATAGTTGGGTAAATAACTTGCCTCGTTCCTTTCGGTAGCAAGCATTACGACGTTTGCTCAAACTTTCTTCTCAAGTAAGGTCCTCTTCATGAACCATGACGATAGGAGTCCACCATTGAACGCCTCGTGAATCATCGTCTCTAAATCACGAACTATTATTCGAGTTTTTAGGGTAATAAGGAAGCTTTCTAGGTACAAATACATGCAATCTTGTAATGTTAAAACATTAGACATCAAGTTGAGGTCTATACAGAATCTCCTGATACAGTCATGAGCTCAGACCTTCCATGGTAGCTTAAGAGTGAAGGCTTCAGGTTCTTAGACCGCATTCGAGGAACCCAGTCACTTAGGCCGCATATTGAGGAACCCAATAGGAATAAACAGATCTGTTTATGTATGCTGCATAAACCATTCTCAGTGGTCAGAACTAATTTGTGTCGTCTTTCAATGCCATGTCTTGAGATGTGGACATAAAAAACTCTAGAAAAATTTATTAATGAGCAAACAATTGCTTACCGCGAAAATACATAACGTCGACTTTGTGTATCACCTGTTGACGGGGTGAGCTTGTGAACCGAAAGTTCGGGCATGTCTCTGTTAATGGCGATGGAAGACTGGTGAGAAGCACACACTAATAATAAGCTGCAGAATATCGTGCCCATTAGAATCATATGACCAGCAGCTCACTGCAAAGGTTGTCCGGTAGAAAAGGTCTAAATTATTGAATGCGAAGCATTTCTTAGCAATTTTCGGTGAGTTTGAGCGTATCTATCTATCTATCTATCTATCTATCTATCTATCTATCTATCTATCTATCTATCTATCTATACTATCTAGCCGCCTACGACTTTTAGCTCTCCCGGCCATTTTGGTAATGCATTTTGATGCCAAACTTTGTATGGCATAACGTAAGTGTATGACAAGCGTAAGTTACTAGTCATGACATGAAAATCATGACGTGTATATCATGAATATCATGATTTACACTTCATGGACCCGCAGATCTTACGCTGCTTTCGTTCACATGGTGTGTTGCAAAACTGATATGGTATGACATGACTGCATGGCGAACACAAGTGACAGAGCCTCCCATTAAAATCATGACATGCATTTCGTGTAACAACATGACTACATACCACGCTCATGGTGCGCTGACGGCCGTTTCGCTAGCTTCACTTATACCGAATTTGGTATAAAGGGACGTGAATGAATCACAAAGGTATGACACTGGTACAAAAATGAAAAACATGGATGCATGCCTTGTAACAACATGACTACATGCTACGCTCATGATGCCCTCATGGCCGTTTCGCAAGCTTCACATATGCCAAATATGGTATTAAGTGCCGGCAATGGATGACGAAGGTATGTGACTGGTGCAAACATGATAATCACGAGACGCGTATCATGTGAGAACATGACTACACGCCGAAGTCAAGGCGCCAATATATTTCAACGTGACGCGATGTGTGTGCTCGCCGGCGTTCATTTCGTCGCGTCACGCCGGCGTTGCCACGCCAGGCACCGGCCTTGGCATATACTCACAGGCACGCTCCGTGCTGCGTTTCTTTGACGCAAGCGCGTTTTAGCGAGTCCGGTATATCTCCGCCACGAAAAGAGGGAGACGCAGTGCTGTCTGGGTAACGCATCGGCGCGAAATGTTCATGCCAATACATTTCGCGCCGATGCGCGATATGTATTGCAAGTGCCAATACATTTGGACGAGACCCAGTGCGCGTGCGCACCGGCGTTCATTTCGCCGCGTCACGCCAGTGATGCCCCGCCAGGCGCCGCATGCGCGGTGTTGCGTTGGTTTGATGCATGCGCGTTTGAGCGCACCCGGAGTCCTTCTGTCACGAAGACAGGCAGACCCAGTGCTGTCTTAGTATCTGTTGCATTTAGAGCCGGTTGCCGCTGGGCCGCGACAACTGATGCTGGTCCAACATAATGTTGGCTGGTCGTGCTGGTCGAGGCTGGCGTCAGACTACGGAGTGTTCGCGTTTTGCTAGCGTAGCGTCACTGCGCCTAGCGTGCGCGTGCGTTAACGTTACGTCGGAGTATATTGGGCCCTTCATGATGCGTTTGTGGCCGTTTCGCTAGCTCCACATATAACAAATTTGGTGTTACGTGACTTCAATAGATGACAAAGGTATATATATGACAGGTCCAAACATGATATTCATGATATGCGTGTCATGTAAAAGATGACTACATGCTACACCCATAGCTCTTTGGTGGCAATTTTGCTAATTCAACATATACCAAAGTTGGTAGCACCTGACGTGAATGGACGACGAAGGTAAATGGCACGTCGAAATATGATAATCATGAAATGCGTGGCGCGTAATACTTGACTGCATGCTACGGTCCTAGCTTGCTCTTGGCTGTTTCACTTGCTCAACCAATACCAAATTTAGCATCAGTTGAAGTGAATAGATGACGAAGATAAATGACACGTTCAAACATGATAATCTTGACATGTAAGTCATGCATGGCATAACTTTCCTCCGCCTCCTCGTAACGTTGGGCTGATTTCTAAAGTGACATAACAACCTTCCTCATTCGTGCTTCGATTATAATGGATTCCCACTGTAAGTAGCATCGGCCCGTTTTTTTCTTCACACCATATTTTACTCGCATTCCTTCTTAACCTTCAGCGTATCGCGATGCAGCTTGACTTCGAGCTTCGTCAGATTTTTATACATTTTCATCTTCCATATCAAAGCAATGTCTTGTTTCTTGTTCTTTTTAACGAACCACGCAATCATCTACTACTCTACTTTTCGTGTATATCCATGAAATAGGGAGAATTAGCAAATTGCATATACGGATAATTTTCGTGCTAAATTTTTGCGGATACAAGCAACCAATCTGGAGACGAGACTAAAGACGTCTAAAACGTATTATTTTTGGTATAAGAGGAAGATTGCTCATTACGACGAAAGCTTATGAACGTTTTCATATTTGAAGTTATCCGCCACGCACTGGTAAAAAATCTCGGGGGCTTAGTATTTTTCAGAAATGATTTGCAGACGATTCAAGCTACCTCTCAGTTAGCGACTGTCGCCACTTTGTGCAAAGTTTATAGATGCTGCTTGACTTTGTGTCCTCCCCTCCTCTCAAAAAAAAAAAGAAACGTGACGCGCGTCATGTCGCCACCCCTTCACATGTGCAGACTAGTCTCTCAAAAAAGGTCCAATGTTATATTACTCTTCAACAAGTGTCACGGGGAACACACAATGCCAAACATTCCTCACTTCTTCGCGAAAGAAAGACCACCAGATAATGTCCTACGAGTCTCAAAAATAGGAGAAGGCACGGTCAAGTTCTCCGTGTACTTCAGTAACGCTTCTGCAGTCCCCTGGCTACAAACGCGAGCAGCTAATCAGGTCTTAGAAAACTCGGCACAATTGCCAAACCATTTGGTCAGGAAAGTGGCACGCTTTGTTCTCTTCTTTCTTTCTGTCACTTCGTTTCTTTCTTTTTTTTCAGCAGCCTCTCGGGGTTACATTGTGTATTGGAGACGTATCAACTAAATTTACCCACTGGGCTAGACACTGAAGTCTGAAATCTGGAGAAATAACCCATACGTGTTTCGGCGGCTTAGTCATGTTTAGCGGCACCACTTTTGACAAACGTCAGAACTGACACGAGACAACTTCATGGTTCTTTTCACAGATGATGGCACCACCAAAAATATTTGCAATATTTACTATTTGTTGAAAATCTTTTGAGTCAAGCGCTGCTACGCAATGTTAGTGAGCACTGGAAATTACAAAACATGACAAAGCCCTGCTAATGTGCATTATTGTGAATTAGCAATAAAAAAGTAAGTATGCACAATCCTGGCAAACAGAAAAATGAGCTAAATTCAGTCTGTCCTACATTTTTTTAAATAATTTATTACAATTTTGTCTGCATCGAAAGGCTTGATGCTTCAATATTCAAAATTTCAGATTTTCATCTTGGACAGTTTTTCCACCTCGTCAGTAATGCCTGAACAAGTGGATACATACATTTGTGAATTCAAGCAGTTATTATTCATGAGCTGTTCGTCAGAACGTGAAACAACTTCGCATAGACATTAGGCACATTTTAGCCTGGAAACCAATTCAATATTGTTCTACACTAAAAAGAAAAAAAAACCTTATTCATTCATAAACCTACATTGTTCTGTTTATTTCGAATGAAGCCTGCATGACTTTTGGATTGCTTTACTGGCTACGTTTCTTCATACAAGCTTTGCATAATGCTTTATGAAGAGGCTCAGAAAATTTCATTTATTATGTTGAACAATTTTTAAACACTTCGAGTGCAACAGAGGCTCGTACAGCAAATTCACAGGTTTTGCTCGCACTGTTTTGAGTGCTATGCGAAACCGCTTCAGACTAGGCGACAATACTAGCTGCCATTAGAAAGTAGAGAATGTGCGCTTTCTAATGCAATGCAATTCACATCAATTGGCTGAGCGTAGAACGTCAGCAAACAGTGAATAAAATGCAGAGCGAGTGCTGCCAGAGTGGGACCGCTACCTTAATAAATAATTTTGTTGCGCTAGTTGGTACATACTTACTTAATTCTAAAAAGATAGATACCATAGGAGAAAAAAAATTCAGGACAGAACAGAAAGCGCGTCTCTCACAACGAACGTTTCTCTGAAAATCAGCAAAATATATAAGCGTAGCAACCTTGCGCGCGCACATTGCCTCACATGCTGGTCAAAAAACGCGATAAAATTGACAAAATAAGAATTATGACAAAAAAGCCACTAAACAAAAAAAAAATTTTGAAGAAAAAACTTCCCCACCACGCAGAGCAACAGGTGAAATACTAACATGCGTATCTCTCTTCTTTTTACTGTAGTATGCTTCCATAATTTTGCGTAGTAAGGTGTCAATACTCTTTTCAAGGAAGGATACACTAAAAAACCTAGCCTCACACTTGCAGGAACCACAATGTGCAGGAAAATGTGCCCGTGCATATAGGAGAGAATTAGGGAGCAAGAACTTTCTGTGAAAAATAGGCTTTTTGTATATTTGCCAGCACATTGTGGTTTCTGCAAATGTGAGGCTAGGTTTTCCAGTCTATGTACCCTTGGAGAGAGTATTGATACCTTGGCACATAAAATTTGCAAACATTCTACATTAAAAAGAAAGGAGATACGCATATTAGTGTAACTTCTGTTGCTCTGCGTGGTGGGTAATTTTTGTTTCTTAGATTTTTTTTGTTTAGTGGCTTTTTTGTCATCATTCTTTTGTTGTCCATCTTATTGCATGTTTTTTGACTAGCATGTGCGGCCATGTGCACGTGCAATGTTGCTACGCTTATATATGTAGCTGATTTTCCAAGAATAAAGTTCGTTCTCAGTGACGCCTTTTCTGTACTGTCCTCAATTTTGCTCCCCAATGGTATGCACCCTTGCGTATTTCAGTAATTACTGTAATATTTTCCAATAACGAAACACTTGCAACACCAAAATTTTTCTGTTCACCTGTCTATCTAGTTACAGCAAGGGTAAGCTATATAAAGAAAAAAATACAAGAAATAAAAGCATCATACCATGCACCAGAATAAAAATATCAGGATAAGCGAAGCGAAAATGATGCTGTCTGACTGGCCGCGTCTCTAAAAATCACCAAAAGAGAATGCTCTTTCTCTCAAAAGGTGCAATGATAGCATGCTTACACCTGCGTCAGTTGACCTTGCAATCTCCTCCACCTCTACTATCCCCCTGACCCTTTGACCTGGACTGAGTGCAAGAAACATACTGTCTTCAAAAATGGGCCTACCCCTTCAACCCACGCAAGGATTCCGAGAAACCTTTAAACTGATTTTTATAGACTGCAACGGTGCTCAGAGAAGGTTCTTGTCTGAGCCACTGACCCTCCTGCAAGTCACAGAACAAAAGGAACATTTAAGGGCTCAATTATCTTTCATAGACACTGCCTGAGCACTCACACAAAATATTTGCATAGCGTTTTTTCTTTTGCAATAAGTAGTTATTGACACACTTATCGTGGATTGAACAGTTAGTTACCTAGAAAAAGGTTTTGCAGTGCTCAGTCACGACTTCGGTATCAGAGGGCGCTAAGCAAGTGAAGTGGGACGTAACGTGGTTTGCATGCGAACATAGCTGGCTACATGTACACAAAACCGCACGGACGAGGTCACCGCACAGACAAGTTTCTTCAATGAAGGCTTTCTAGGTGCAGCGATAATTGCCTCTGAGATATATGCATGACCCATAAAAATGCGCAGCCAAAGCAAGGACATCAGCCTTTGTGCTCCCACGCAAGTCTGCCCCCTCTTCATTCGAAGAAGTCTGCTAGGAGAGCACTTGCAAGGGTTGTGGAAGCACACACGAAGTTATGACGTAGAAGGCAGTGGGTTGTTTGGAGAGAAACCAAAGGGGTGTTCTGCAAGTAGCTGCATGACAAGCACTGTAAAGTTGATTTTAAGTGTGTTCCAGCATATATCACTTGATATTTTGAAGACAACAACCGTGCCTCCGCATATCTATCCCACAGGTTAACTCACCTGCAAATGCTGCTTCTAGCAAATGCAATGGGAGAGACAAAAGATACAAAAATGCAGCGCCATCTTCCAACTGAAATTTATTACAAAGCAATGCAGATGTATATACAGACCTTCGAAGAGAACCGACAATCAGCCCATAAAAGATATAGGCGACGTTATTAGCAGCACTTTGACTATAGTACAGCAATACGATAAAAATGTTCAGAAATTATGGTGGGCAAACAAACAACATTCCACCAGCAAAGATTGAACCTGCAACCTCTGGATAATGCATTGAAAGCTCTTATCAATTAGCTAAAGTGGCGCCTGTCCTCTTGTCGACATTTTCGAGTGTTTCCAAGCATGTAAATCTAGGAGTTTTAGTGGGCACGGTTCGTTGCACGTGATCTTTCTACGTGTTAGTAGCTGACAATAAGCCCTCCTACACTACCTAAAGGCGTTAAGTCTACCAGAACGAGACCCTCGCTATGAATGAACAAAAGAAAGCTTTAGAGGCTTATTTTTCTTTGTTAAAAGATTGTGTTCTCCATGTGTTTAAAACATGTCACACACTTATGCCTGCGATCAAAGTGCAACCTTTTCAGTTCATTCAAGAGGTGGATCTGCACAGTCAAGAAAGTACACTGCCTGTACTTCAACACTTTCTCCCTACCACCTTGAGTCTGCGAGAGACACTGTACATGCAATGTACACAGTTGCCTTATTGTTTTCTTGGGTCTTCGAAGTGGCCAGCCACTCCTCTTCATGGCTAGGTCCCATCACATACGTAAGCAAACTCACAGCTACCAACAACAACACATCTGGAGTGAAACCCGCAATCTTAAGATGGGATGTTTACTCGGAGAATGCATCATCCACTTTGTTTGAGATGAATCGATTGCCACAGAGAATTCTTCAAAGGCAAGTGCATGTTCCCCCTTTTAGTCACTTTTGAATACCGCGACACAAAAGCAGCGATGGCTTCTAAGCAGAAGGTTCATACCACCAATATAAGTGTTGTTCACTGAGAAACCACCTTGAGTTCAAGAATTGAATCATGCCTCATTCAAGAAGCAGCTACGCTATCTCAAGAAGTTGGAGCTCATCGTTAGAAAGGTTTAGAGTGGGCATGATATTCTACTTCCAGCCTATTGATTCTGCCTAGTGAAACACCAAAAATCACCCGCAAAGCAGGAGGATCTTACAGCACTAGAAGTCATCAATCTTTTATAAATATTTTTTTCTTTCAGAACAGGCCATGTACAAGTCATTAAAATCAATGAAATGTATAACCAATTATAAACAGCCTGACAGCGCAAAGAATCTACTGCTCTGCGTCAAGGATGCTATCGAATTTTTTTGAGCAGTATCCTTCCCTGGAAAGTGTTGAATGTCACTGGCAGGTGTTTGGAAGTGTTTCTCACGCTGTTACTTGAGTCTACGTTTCTTGGCTAGGTCATAAAGGTGTATTTGTAACGGCAGGGTTAGGGTATTAGTATTGAATCGAGCACTGTATATATTCTTAAAGATTTGCACTTGACCAGTATTTAAACGAACAATAATAACAAATTGCTAGGTTTCAGTGCCGTACCATCTCCTGCTATTTGGATAATTTTTTTACTGTTTAATTTGTAGAATCTATAGACTTCAAGTGGGTTGTCAAGCCCAGTATGAAGGTTTTTTTAGCACAAGCTCTAGCATCTTGTGGTAACACATGAGATTCCCGAATCTTTCACAGTCAAACCCCTGTCCTTAACACAGCTTCTTACAAAATAGTGCACAAGTTGGCGGTGAATGTGAACATTCTACAGAAAGAAGTCTCTCTGCTTAGGTATGAAACTGGGAGATGATTTAGACTCTAACCAAAAGTTTTGAAGAAACTCGACTCGGTTCCTTCCCCAGGGGTGACTGCAAGACTACGTAGCAGTGGTATATGTCTCGTCCATGGAAGCCACTGCCGCCTTTCTCATTTGGGCCCACAAAAAAGGCCAAGAGGGCGGCCAAGCACATGGCCTTGCAGAGTGCTCTGTGTGGATCACTTCAACACAAGGTGGTAGAAGAAATTTCCAAGTAAGTGGCTAGCCTTCATATTACAGGTTCAAATTGAGACAAGTTGCCTCTAGCCGAGGATTCGCTTAGGCATGCGAGGTATCTTAGGCGTAGAAAGGAGCTACAGACCATTTAAAGGGCTGCAAGAAAATAAGACGGCTGTCGCACTTAGCATACACAGTGTTTCTCACAAACACTACCAGAAAACAGGAAGAAAATGCTGGAGTTGAAGTAGTGTTTATGGTCCCCGAAATTTTCTGACCTACGCAGATTCAATGATGAGATGAAAGGAAGGAAACACTGCCGCACTCGTCACAGGCAGAAGTATGTAACCTGTTTTAAAGGCATGATGTACACAATCACTGACATGAAGTCGGAGCTACATGGGTCAGATGGGACGCTGTCTTAAGCATAGACTCTATGAGACCTTTATAGCATACAAACAACGGTGACAAGGCATTTCCGAATCTATGAGAGGGATTATAGGTGTCTTTGAAGACAGCATAGCAATTTCAAGTAGTCTTTATTAGGGGATTATTCCACTCTGTTAAGTTTTACACATTACGCCATACAGGTTAGAGTCAACCTCTGAGTTGTCAGCATTCAAGTGTCGAGATTGGTTACACAATTATTAGCAAAGTCGCATTCATATATTCACTTTTCAATTATTTGCAAGTGGTTCAAGCAAATGAATAGTTGTACCACACGTCTCCACGTCGATAGGGATACGCTTTACAGGCTGCGGTTGTTTCAACTGCCATAACAGAATCATAATTGTTCTCCTCACAGTATAATTGAAGTAAAAGTATATAAATGGTATAAAACGAAGAAACTTGTGCAATTATAGTAACGCTGACTTGAGCCAAAGCCAGAAGGCCATGATAACAGACATGACGGAAGAGGTTACGGCAAAACTGGTGGCCCGGGGAAACATGGTGAAATCGTTGTTTAAACAAACAAGGGGCTGCCACTCAATCAAAGTGGCAATTTTGTGTAGACATAATGACACAGAGCAACCTAAAAATGATTCTGAGAATTGAATAGTTATTATTTTTACTTTAATGAGTGCATATATTGTACACAATACATAAATCGAGATACTAAAGTGAATGTGCGCAAAAATGACACATTCATGAATTTCGGTTGCATACAGTAGATTGCATCGGTGGTACACGAGCACTTTTGCTCATAAGAAGGTTTAATTTGGAAGTGCGGCAGTTTGGGCTAGTTGCTATGACATGACGATAGTTATAGCGCGAGAACAGAATGACGACGGGTCTGATTTCTTGATCGCGATCAACAATATCCGTTGCTAAGCGGTGAAAATTAATCTGGATCGAGTTCGCGCGAAGCAAGAGTCAAACCACCATTTGAGAGCCACATCACGATCAAAAATGCCTGTGTGACACGGTCAGTGAACGTGACTTACGTCACAATTAGTGCGACGAAACATGCGATGGCAAAAACGGCTACAAAACAGAAGACTGCAAACTCCACTACTTACCCGATCATGCAGCGTGAGGAGTGGTCATTTGGAGCCGTTGCCACCGCCGAACGCCTTGCTTTGCTGTACACGGACAGGAGGGGCACCGCAGAACACAAAGCCGATAAATGCAGCCACGCAGACTCTATATAAACTAAAATTTCACATTGTATTACTGATGAAGGGACCGCGGCTGAACCCTCAAATATTTTGAGTGCGAAATGCCATCACGTGACGATAACAGCCCTAGATGCAAAGCGGGACTCGATGTTGACAATGTATAGCCTTCAAGACAAATAAAGCCAGTGCCAATCTTAAAGGCTATTCCATGTTTTATAACTAGGTAATTTTAGATATTCTTCGTGCAAAACGTAATATTGTTTGTAATTATGACTGAATTTTTGTTTTGGTGACATCTGATGAGCACAACATTGAAACCATCGTAAAAACGCATTATGAGGGCGAAAAAAAAAAGCTAGTGACAAAGGCGTAACTCAAATTTCAGTTGTGCTGTACAAGTCATAGCATTGTGTACAATAAATCGGTCCTTTGCAAACAACTTTTGTCTCACTTTTTTTATGCTGCCTTACCTGTCTTTTTTTACTTTTAAAAAACCACTTTAAAAATGAAGTGGAAATCGGAACATGTGCAGTTCTGATTTCGACTAACTATTATCGTCATCATCATCGTAACACTGTAGCAAGGAGCATCTTAATTTTGTGTGTTTTCACTCTGCATTCGCGGTCAAAGGGGCCAAGTTATGATCGGCGATTTGTGGGCGAACTGCATGCTGTTCACACAGCGATATCAGCTTTATTTCACCGTTGCAAGTCAAGAAACTGCATCTATCAAACCGACGGCGATACTCCGACTTTCCGTAGCCGAAGTACCTGTTTCCTTTACCTACAACAGTTTAGATTTTGGTTCTCCAGCTCAGGTGACTCCACAACCAGAAATGAGCACTTCATGCACACTCTACGCCGACACGCAACAAAGGGTATACCCGCTGAACCCTTCGCTGCTTAAAGTGGCAAGCTAAATAACTTCTCGGCTCTTCCCCAACTGCCTCAATCCTAGAAGTGCATGAATGTAACAATGAGCAGCAGCACGACAAGATGAGCAGACCTCCCCAGGTATGAATCAATATTTGAGCGAACTAGCGACAATAGTCCACAATTGTCATGTACAGAGCTCGACAAGTTCACCGAGCAGTGGAAGCTCGCACACGACTTCCAGCTCAAATCAGCCTCAGTCGAATTGAATAGTCTACAGTGTGGTAAATGCAGCTAAGCCTTTGTGGTGTTGTGACCAAATAGAAAAACACTGCCTGTGACCGCATGTATTAGTCGTCCAGATAGCTGCATAAACGTGGAGCTACTTATGCATGTACATCACGCTGGAACAGAAAGGGAAGCTCGCCTAACTGCTGACAGGTTACCATACCTACTCTGTCGACAACATGCTGCTTAAAAAACCTGCTAGAGTGAACAGTACTTACAAAACACAGCACTACCCACTCTGTGCCAGGAACGATACTGAAGCTGTAGAAAAAGGTTTGTTTAAAGTTCGCTTGCTGTCGCAAATAAATCCGATGCGTTTACATCCCATTGAACTCCCGTGGGGGTACATGATCGTAGCACCAGATTCCTCTCTATCGGTATCAGTGATATAAAACTCTTTGCTTCCGCGCTATACGTTTCTGAACTAACAACAAGTATTGAAAAATAAGGTCAGAGTAAACATGAAAACGCCATTGTTGACCACGAAACGCATCTGCAGCTCTCTTAAAAAACACTGGCATATCCCACGTACCAGTGAATCGATGTTATGCGAAGCGTGCGAAAGGAAGGTGACCATGTTGCAATTTGTTATTTAGCGACACGTTATGAAATGACGCTAAATGAATGTACCAATGTTACACGCAAACTCATATGTTAAATAGTTGCAGAGTTTTATATAACCAGTTATTTGCACTTGCGCAACGATGCCAACTGGAACATGCTTATTAGCAACACCAGAAGCTGATATGAAGTGCTGATGCTCCCGAAGTTGCTGGCCCTGGACACTGCTACATAAATCAACCTCAGCGCATGGCAACTAACCACAATTGACGTTGACCTGACGTGACGGCTGTATCAAAGGAGTGCATATGTAATGTTTATAAAACTACTATTGACGTTTGACCAATATTAGCGTCTATTTGAAAAGTGGTTCTGAGACCTAGCGCAGCTCTGTGGTAAAACACTTCAGTGCCATGTAGAATGCTTGGGTTCGGTTCCACCTGTGATCCTGAGATTTATCCTTCGCAATCGTCGCCTTGGCGCTACCGATGTCGCCTATTTCTTAACGCTCGAGCGTTAAAATTGCTCATGCGTGTTCTCATCGTTCCTGGGTAGATACTAAGTGTCAGTCACCTGTGGCACGTACCCGCATAATAGCGGCACACCCGCCCGTGGGTATGTGCCACAGTCTGGCGGAAAGTGTTTGGCGACATACGCGACAGGATTGTGACATTATTCATGTCTTCACCAGGGCGTCATATTCGTCGATCCATCTTAACCACCCATGCTAATTTTGGTTCACTCCAAGTTAAGGGAATGATGACGAGAGCACCCAAACGTAAGAGGCTAGATAGATCGATACGCTCAAAGTAGTCGAAGTTCGCTAAGAAATGCTACGTATTTAGACGATGAACGCAAACAACGCGCATAGATTATTTTCACACAACATGCTCAGTGAAGCCGTTCAATGCGTGGGCCCGACTCTCTGAGATGTGACCAAAAGTTTTTTTTTTAAACCTCTTTGGGTGTGACAACATAAAAATATAAAGAATAGATTTTTAATTATTGACCACAGTGAATACGTTTTCTGCTCTATCTGTTGTTGAATGAGTGTTACGCTATTAGCGCAAGCATAGCTATGAAAGTATTTTATATTCATCACGATGACTATACGCTATATTAACTAACAAACGGGGCTCTCGAGCACAGCTAATGAGTATGTATAACGTAACCTTCTTATCAGAGTTATCGGCAACTTGAAGCGAGCTGAGAGAAATTCGATTGCATCCGGTGCATCGATGGTTCACATCCCCTAGGTGCCAGGAGTTGCATTGACAGAGCGCAAGTTAAAAAATGGCAATTAAGCAATCGATTCAGGTGAACACAGGATTACGAAGTTGCGTACTGGCTTTTGCGTTACCGCGCGTACCTAGCTACTTTATATCTGCCTTAGGATAATAGTTCTTTTTTTCAGTTTGAAGTGTACTCTTCAAGTATTCGAGCTTACAAAAGTTTTCACAGCTGAATGATTTTTTTTAAAAAAGCGTCCAGGTAAGATCAATATTTCGGAATGATTGAAAACGTAAAAAGTGAGCAATTTTTTGTATATAGCTAGTAAACAGTGCAGTAAAAATACTATACACGTAAAAATATGCAGAAAAAAATCAGAGTATACATTTCAAAGATGAATGACCCAGGAACAGTCAAATATAATGCCTTTAGTGCAATCTATTTTTCATATGCACATGCATACTAAATAAAGTGTACGGCATACAGCTGCCATGGTAGATGATTTGGTAGAGCGTCGGACGCGTCATGCGAAGGTCGCAGGTTCGGTCTGTGCCCACGGCAAGCTACTATGTTTCCATGCGCTTTTCTTGCTTCCAAATTACACATTTATTGTAATACAATATCCTATACTTGGCATAATTGTCTGTTAGTTATTTTTCCTATAAGTGATACAAATTATTTATATTATTATTATTATTATTATTATTATTATTATTATTATTATTATTATTATTATTATTATTATTACACAAAAGCGTCCCAGCTTAGTGGGGCTAATTATTCTTTGTAAAATAACAAAACTGAAAAAATATCAGTGGGAAAAGACAATTGCTCACATCTAATACTTTGACTGGCGGGCGAAGAAATTCCTGATGGTTGTGAGAAAAAAGATATTCAACATTAGGGTCAGTATCTCATACAACATGGAAAACTGAAATTCTGAACGTTGGTGCGTGTGCCGCAAAGTGTACACTTTGAGTTTTTGATGCGGAGCATCTAATACTCGAGGCTTGTAGTGCGGCGCCGTCCGCAAGCTTCCTCCTCCTTCTTCCACCATCTGTGCATCCCTTCCTCCTCTACACACCGCGCGCGCTTCACTCCTCCACCATCTGTGCACCCTTCCTCCTCTACACACCGCGTGCGCTTCTCCTCTTCACGAACATTCGCTAGCTGTATAATGTAGCGCGCATGCGCCGTCACGCTTCGAGAACATCGGCAGCTGACGCGCGCGCATGCGCCGTTGCGCTTCTCCCCCTTCTCGAACATTCGACAGCTGACGCGCGCATGCACCGTCACCCACCATCTGTGCCGCGCGCGCTTCTCCCCTTCGAGAACATTCTACAATTCTCCTGATTCTCCAGTGGACGCGCATGCGCCGTCGCGCTTCGAGAACATTCAACAGCTGACAGTGCATGCGCCGTCGCACTGTATATATACTCAAGGTCGGCGCTCGCTCGCTCAGTTGCCGCTCGTCGGTTGGTTGGTACGGCGCGTCGACGTCCAAGGTCGCGGTGAAATGAATTCCAACGAATCCACAAACAAAATGATCGACGTCCCTTCGACCAGCGCCGCCCTTTCGCATACGTGTGTACGTGTTCACTCATTTAACACCCCCTCCTACAACCACGTTAACCAATTTAGCCATCGACCCAAGTAAGTCGCAATTTAACACCCCATTTCACAACCACGTTAACCAATTTAGCCATCGACCCAAGTAAGTCGCACTTTAACACCCCGTTAACCAGTTATATGCTCCGCATCCTCCTCAGTGTTCCCCCGAGGGAAGCTGCGGGCAATTTTTTGTGTCGTCTTCTCGATGAATGTGGCACAAAGTCAGTGTAGTTTAATTGGAAGCTGTACAACACAGTTGAGAATAATGTACTAAGAAAAAACAGAAAGATGTTCTTATCTGATGTATACTAACATCAACTGGTTTATTTCTTATAAAGCATTTTATAAAATGATATTTGCTTGTAGATTACGATCCTCATTACCGAGTATTAAAGAGGCTTTACGGTGTTTACGAATACGTCAAAATCTTTTTTTCTTGATTCAGCTTCCAAGAACACACAGAAACCAGTGAGTTGATGACCCGTGTACGCCTCGCTTTGTCTAGGAACGCGAAGTATGACTGGTAAATCGTCCTGTCCATAAATAAGTTTCCACGAGCGGTAGCTTCAAGTCAACGTGCTCAACAAGCGGACCAGAACGGAATCACATGTTCTAATGAGAACGTTTTTATCTGAGCGTTCTGCTTCGATTAAAAAGTCTACATTTGTCTTTTTCCTAGTCTCATAGTATACACCTAGAGGACCGCGCGCATGTATTGTACTTAACGAGGAAGCATTGAGGACAAACGCTGCGCTTAACACTCGGTGATTGGGGAATCCATGGAGACACATACGACCCACTTTGCCAAGTAGATCGACGTGCCGCACGACAGATTGTGACCCATCCCGCCTCATTTGCCGAGCGCGCATTACAACGGGTGTGTTTGAAGCTTTGCTTTCGGGTGTCTGGCTAAGCGCCCTGCAAATATAGCAACACCGATCTCCAGTGACCTGCCTTTTCGTGCGTGCCAAGCAGCTAATGACAATAGCACAGCCCACCTGCAACAACAAAACTGCCAACTACACATTTACGCAGGAAAGGCTACCGCGTCAGTGCACGTTTCTTATACCTTTGACACCACAGTATCGCTCAACCGGATGTTTGAACCTTTGGCACTAAGCCATGCACACATGTATATCTTCCCAGGAAAAGGGGCTTTCCTGTGATCAATGAAGCTGGGCGTATGGAACATTTAGGTTGAATTCATAAGCGTAGGAAGCAATATCTCAATTTGAACTTGGTGTCACGCACATTGTAATCGATGAATAGTCAGATTTGTTGCAGACCATGCAGTTCATAATTTTTATTGGCATCATCACTCTTTCTGCTATTGAAGGACCGATATCTTGAACACATTCTATCATACAACTTTCGACCACGCCGATTAGCAGAACGCCATATCATTAGACGTAACAATAGCAACAGGGAAAGGCAGTGCAACCAATAATTTTGTTGTCTTCTAGACGTGGAAGCAAAGAAATTAAATGGCGAAACTGGTCAATTCATTAAAACAAATAATGAACGGCTTCTGTATGACTTAGATTGTATTAAAATTCGTGTGGTCGGGCCAGAGAACCGAATGAGTCTTTATGCCTCGTTTATTTCAGTCCAGCACTGACAGTCTATGGAATTGACAAACAGATACTGAGTGTTTTGTGAAACTGCGAGTCAATATATAGCCCCGATCAATATCTTAACTCAAATCAATCGTTAAGGTAAATAGTGACTGAATGGTCTTTTTCCATTCTGCTTTTAATTAGACCACTACTGCAGCAAATCATTGGCACCAGCGTTCAATCGAAACACCCATCATTAACGGAGCTACGAGTACTAAAGAAGTACCCTCCTTCACCGTTGCGCCTTTCACCCTCAACTGCCCTCAACCCTTCCTTCGAGTCCTGGCGGCTAAGCTCTGCCTTGACGGCGCCTGCGTCATGATGTGGCGTGAGATAACATACGCGTAAATACCGCCGTGAATCTGATACCGGCAGTCTGTGCTCAGCGTTCCACAGCCAATCAAATCAGCTGGAAACGGTGATATCAGTGGGGCAGAGCGTGCCGCTTGGTGTATGGGTGGTTTAAAACGCATTTGTCGGAGTCGCAGTGATCTGCAGCGATCTGGAGCGGTTTCCAGCTTTAAAGCATTGTAGTAAATTACACAGTTTACGCAGAGAAGCCAAATCGGTCTCTAAATTCCCCCTGAACCTGGGTCTACCGGCCCAATGTATTTGTAAAAAATTTCCAAAAGCATTTCAAGGTTCCTTTAATGCAAACTTCTATCTTAAGCTTTGACTATCAACGCCCCCCCCCCCCATATTCAGAATGCGTTATGATAACAATATTTTTCGGGTCACTTGTCAGATAATGAAAGCATAGCACATTCTTCTGAAATGCTTTTTGTTTCGCTTATTGAAAGTTTGCTCCTTCTCCTTCTCTCGTGACGTTGCATTTGTTCTATCTCAAAATGCGCATATAATAGCATCCTAGTTAAAACTCGGACGCATTGTAGACAAATTTTCTCAATAAAATGTCATCTACTCTGAGAATCCTGATAAAGGTACGCTATAGTCTCATAATTTTGGGTTGTGAGTGCTCTTAATGAAATTACTTGAAGTTATTTAAAAACCACCTGTTTAGTACTTTAAATTGTGTTGATTGTGGTTCGAAGGACGACCATACCCATCAGACTACCTGGAAGGCGTTCACCAAAAATGAGTGAATTATTATAATAAAATGTTTTTTTTTTTCACGCTGCTCAGCTCTAATCCAATCTTGGCTTTCCAGCTGGCATATAAAGCTACAGGAAAACAAAGTCTTCCGTCTTCTATCGGCATAGTCCAGCTCAGACCGGAAATTAGCCAGAGCTTGAATCAAGCTATTTCGTTCATTGATGTTCAGTTTTGTCGTTGACGTGGGTCAGTCTGTCTCTTCAGCCTCTAGAACGTTAGCGAGAGCTTGTTAGTTGACTAATTTGTACTTTTTATATGAAGTTCTTGCTGCCATCTTCATGTGTTTGTGCCTTGTGTCATGTATTTTATTTTATTTATTTATTTATTTATTTATTTATTTATTTATTTATTTATTAGGACATACTGCACAACAGCATTTTTTTCCAGCCAGAGGGGGCAAAAGAAACATCAAGTGATTGGTAATATCAAAAAGCATCAAAACGTTGCCAAAACATGTACCTATGCTAACAGAGGCGACATCGGTTTCAAAGAGCAACACCATTTATGACAGATTTTAAACGCGAAACACCAAATAAATACCTTTTCAGCGGTGTAGCCAATTTGTCAGTCAAAAGTTTCATGAGGCAGTAAATTCCAGTCATCAACTGTTCAAGAAAAGTAACTGTATTTGTAAGCCCTAGTTCGGACAAGTATAGGTGCCAAGGATCCCACTTGTTTACGGCGGGTATTCCTAGCAGTAGCTGGTTGGACTCACAGGTACTTTTAAGGCAACGTTCCCGGACAAAATTTTGCATAACAACGCAAATATTTCATCTTTCTTTTTTTTAGCATAGCAGTTTTCTGTAATTAAATTAACGTGTTAGCTGAGTCAAGTCTTCAATACTTCTTCAAAATAAATCCAACTGCTTTTTGTTGTACTTGTTCAGAATGCATAACATCTTTTCTTGTAAAAGGGTCGCAAACGACTGCGGCATACTCTAGTTTAGACAGAATGAAAGTTTCATAAGCCAAAAGCTTTATGCTAGAAGGAACGCGTTTAAACTCTCTTTTCGGAAACCATATTTCCAGAAGCACCTTTGTACAAGTACCTGTTATGTGCAGTGTCCACGCAAGTTCGCTGCTGAGAGTACCACCAAAATTTATATAAATAATTACTTGTAATACTTGACTACCATGAAGGATGTAGGTAAAAGCGGTGGGAAGTTTTTTAGGGGCGAAGCTCCTTAGGGCGTGGGCTGTGCGTCCCCTGTAGCCTGTATGTAGCCACCTCTAGTTTAGTGCTTGCAGTGTTCACTAGATGGCGGTACCGTCCCCTGTATCTAGCCACCTCTTGTTTAGTTCTTGCAGTGTTCACTAGATGGCGGTACCGTCTCCTGTATGTAGCCACCTCTCATTTAGTTCTTGTAGTGTTTACTAGATGGTGGTACTTGTAGCTGATGATGAAAAGATGCAAGATGTTATAAACTAGAAAGCGGTACTTGTAGTTGATGAAAGACGCGAGATCTTATAAAATAGGAATGATGTCACATATGGCGCGTGTCATTGGTTGAAGGCAATCGTTCGATTTAGTGCGGCGACGTACGCTAGGGGGAGCGATGTAATAAAATCGAGTGGGCAAAATGTACAGAGGATTCATGGTTTACCAGGTTTACCTCCGGAGCTTCGCCCACTCATCATCATTCACTTCGTGGATATGGCGGAATTTTTTCCTGGTAACGCGTAACACAACAGTTTTTTTTTAATTTAGCTCCACATCCCATTTGCTACACCAGTAATCAATGGCTATAAAAACTATCTGCAATACACTGTGATCAGCTGTAGATGATATTTTTTGAACAAAATAAAGTATCCCGAAAGATTAGACTTAATAGTAGTTGAAGCATATTGGGCACCCTTTTTTTCTTACGTAGATCTTCTATCTACTGCGTAGAATTACTCCCTTTCACACCATGCGGCTTGTACGTTTCGGTGATGATCGACATGCCTTAGGATCTTCAGAAGAAAATGCACAGGCGTTTAGCTGTTAAGAAATTTACCAAAAGTTGACCGGGTGACAATTTATGGCTACATACAGTAGGGGTGCACACAAAGGTTTAGGAGTGTTCCACAGATTCATTCTGAGATTGCGTGAAACCTATGTTACTTGAAGCGCAAGATCAGATGAGGTATACACGCAGTAAAAGCTAACGGCATAGGAACATCGTTGTCAAGCCTAGATACACGTCACCTCAATCACCCCGAAAACCAGCACCATCACCGTCAGCCAGTTCGATGTCCACTGCAGCACCAGAGCCCCTACTAGCTTATCCTCTTTAATGCGAACGTATTCCACCGTATTCGCGATTTCTATATTTCACGCCCTCAATTTACTCTATGCCGCCTCAACTGCCCATCTAATTCGTACGCATTCGGTCCGTTCCATTCGCTTACCACCGGGTCGCGGCCCTGCACATCACGTGACCACGTAGGTTAACTTTTAAATGCGAAGCATTTCTTAGCGAGCTTCGGCGAATTTGAGCTTATCCATCTATCTATCTATCTATCTATCTATCTATTTATCTATCTATCTATCTATCTATCAAGCCGCCAACGACTTTTACCTCTCCTGTCATTCCGATAATGGTATCGATACCCCACTTGGTATGGCATAACATGACTGTATGAAGAACATATTTGACTAGTCATAACATGAAAATTATGACATGGGTGCCATGGATATCATAGGTTACAATTCATGGTTTTGCAGCTCTTCCGATGGTCTTTTCACACATGTCACGTTGCAGAACTGGTATGGTATGAAATGGCTGCATGGCAAACACAAGCGATGGACCCTAACACAAAAATCATGATATACGTGTCATGTAACAACATGACTATATGTCTCACTCATCATGCGCTCACGGTCGTTTCGTTAGCATCACATATACCGAATTCGGTGCTACGTGACGTAAATAGAGAAATAAGTTATACTTGTGCAAATATGATAAGAAGTTACATTTGTCAGACAAGAAATGAAGTTAGACTGGTGCAAACATGATAATCATGAGATGCCTGTCATGAACGACATGACTATATGCTACGTTCATGATGCACTCGTGGCCGTCTTGCAATCTTGACATGTACCTAACTCAGTAATACGTGACGAGAACAGACGACATAGCTAAATAGCACGTCGAAACTTGATAATTGTGACATGCCTGTCATGTAGCAAATGACTGCATGTCATACACATGATGCGCTCACGGCTGTTTCGTTAGCTTCAAATATGCAAAATTTGTTATTACTTCACGTGAATGGAAGACGAAATTATCTGAATAGCGGAGACATGATATTCCTGAGATGTGCGTTCTTCAAGAACATGTCTTCATGCCGCAACCAAGGAGTTAATACACTTCCACGTGACCCGGCCGACGCGCGTGCAAGCCGGCGTGAAAGCCAGGCGCAGATCCACCTGTCTTACGCTCGCAGGCGTGCGCCGCACTGCGTTGCTTTGACCCATGCACGTTTCAGTGCGCCCGGCGTCCCTGCGTCACGAAGGCAGGCGGACGCGGTGCTTTCTGGGTAACGCACCGGCACGAAATGCAGCATGTCGCATTTCGCACCGATTCCCACAGGGCCGCGCCGACGCACGCTGGTTGCGTCGGTCGCGCCTGGCGTAATACTATGGAGTACTCGCGTTTTTCTAACGTAACGTCGCTGTACTCAGCGTGAGCGCACCTCAACGATACATTGGATTATAGTGAGCCATTCATAATGCACTCGCGGCCGTTTTGCTAGCTTCACATGTACCAAATTTGGTGTTACGCGACGTCAGTGAATGACAAAATATATGACTGGTGCAAACATGATAATCCTGACAGGCGTGTCATGTAAGAACATGACAACATACCTCGCTGATCGCGTGCTCACGACCGTTTCGCTAGCTACATATATATGGTAAATTTGGTATCACGTGAGGTGATTAAATGACAAAAGTACACGACACATCCAAACAGAATAATCTTGACCCGGAAGCCATGTACGGCGTCACTTAACTCCACCTCGTAGCGTTGTGCTGATTTTAAAATACATAACAACATTTCTCATTCGTGTTTCGCATATCATCCATTCCTACTGTACGTGCAACTTGCCATTTTCGTATGTCTTGTAATATAACCGTTAAATGTTTCTACATAATATTATCAACCTCCCTTGATTTTATTGAACATACATTTCAATCGATAATTCCGGTGACTATATTATTCAGCTACCAATATGCTAACACTCGGAAGCTTGTGTAACGGATTACTTCAGAAACAAAAGCGGGCAAAAACATTCAAAACAAAAACGTGTAACCTTTACTTATTTATTTATTTACTGATTTCGTTTAGTTCTTTGTCAAATGCTGCGAACCCATAGTTCAAGCAAGAAGGCCAAATAAATTGCTACAACACAGAACATGCTGAAAACAAAAAGAGCAAACCAAACAAGAACAATAATACAGAAATATTGTAAATATGTTTGGCGAAAGGCTATACAAACAAATCTGTAATAATCAGCAATATGGTGTCGGTTTAAAACACAACGTTTCACCTTTCAGCAGCATTGCAGTGTACGACACAGCCAGAGCTGAACGGCTCCCGTCGGACATCTTGGTGGAGAACGCACTCCCAAGAGGGACACCAATTTCGATATTAAAAAAAGTTCATCGACTTCCTTTACCTCTTGGTCGCCTAAATAATTTTATGGGTTTGCGGGTGTTGAGAGCACAGCTCTCAATAACGATGTACTTAAGAAGTAGAGTTCTCTAAGGAAGTGCGAGGAAATTATTTTAAAATTGAGGCGACCTGTGACATGAGAACTAGTCCACACTTCCGAAAAAACACCCGGCAAATATTCTAGACAGAATTTTAGCAAAAAAAAAGGTGCTCACGGTGCGTGGTTCCTTCATTCTTTATCTAAATGTAATTTCCCGCATGAACATTGAACGATTCTGTAAAATCATGCCTAGATTTGAAATATACGGGCCCATGAAATTTCTCACGTTCGCTAAAGGTAACGGCTACTTGTTAGGAGCGGCATTACGTTAGATTGATATTCAAAATTTGCCATCTCACAACGATAGCTTCCTTTGTTGTATTGACCCAAAAGTGAGCGCGAAAATCTCGCACACGTTCCCTCGTTAGCTAAATACGCTATATCATCGTGTTCATCTGAACCAGTGGTGCACGATTGGTTACACGTATAACTGAAAGGGCGTACCACTAGTGGATGTTGTAATAACTGTGGCAGCACTGAGATGGTGGAGCACGTACTACTAAACTGTCCTGCCTACCGCGACAAGAGGCCACTGTTCGAACAAGGAATGAACATGATCTGGGAAGAACAGTTAAGATTAGGCAACATATTATGCCATATGCGTGCACCTTCGAAACATCCTCGGGACCTACTCTTGTTAATAAATTACCTATCCGTGATTGTATCGGCGCTAAGGCACTAATGATACATTATCTCACATATGAAAGCCTTGATTTACCTGACACTCCAATTGTAAATAGTTTCATCACGTTCTCTTAGTCACGAATTTGTCTTCTTAGCTTTTTGTCGTACTGGAATACTTTCGTCACCTTTCCAATTCCTATACAGGGTAGCATGCCAGCGGTATATAGACGCAATCAAACATCCGTTTTTTAAGAAAGATTTCCTCCCTCTCAAAATGGTTTTGCATATCAGGTTCCCTGCCAAAGTTTTGATCAATGAAACTTACCGGCGGAAAGATACGCTGCACCTTGTGTGGTATCAAAATAAAGCCAGAGATTTGTCCAGTTATAAAACTGGGTTGCTGCGAAGCTATTTCGAATATTGTTGTTTCTCCTTGAAAGCAAAAAACTATCATTGCCATAACGGAATTGCTAACGAAAATGTATAAAATGCCACTACTCACCACTAATGTACTAAAAATAAAGAAAGCAGCAGCTGGCCTAACAACTTCGAAGCGATGGCGGTGAGGCGACCACCCAGAGATTACATACACTGAGAGAATACTAGAGAAAACGCAAGGCAACTGCGGCTGAGAGAAGACCGCGAAGCGATGCAAGGCGCACGCCAACTAGACTTGCCCGTGTATCTATGACAGGTGCGAACGCTTGGTGTCAGCGCGAGTTTTGGTTTCTGGAGTTTGGACATCCGCTTTATGTGTGTCTGTCGTCTAACTCGAACACTTCTACACTGAGAACCTATCGTAACAAAAAGCCTAGTAACACAAGCAGAAGTCCAGCAATCGCCAAGTAGTGAGGACTGTAAACAGGCATAACAGGACACCTCATACAGAGTCGTCCATTGCGGGCAGGAACAAGTGCTCTTAATGAACTGTGTTGAAAATTGTACAACGCCTAAGGACTGACTCTGCAAACGCAATGAGCCTGCAAAATATCTAAATAAAGATCACTCGCAAATTAGAGATAGCCCTTCAATATATTAACGTGTAAAATAAATTCACATTGCACAAAATGTGCCTTTGTTCTATAGCCTTAGATGTTAGTATCTTGTACCCATTGGAATATTTCTCATCTATGCCCAGCATAGACCACTGCGATACAAAATATTCTAGATGCTTATTCCAACGTATTCGGGCTCTTACATTGTCGACTAATTTATTCCACTACAATGACCATAAAAACATGATCTTCATAAGCATGTGCAAAATGAGAGGGGAAGAGGAGGCACGGTGCTGACAACCCTCTGTTACCTCCTTTTGCACAATTACCGTTCTTGTCGTGGGAGCTGCCGGGGGAAAGAGGGCTCGAAAGAGGGTGAGTGTTGCGTTATGAAGCTCCAACCACCTCACCCACCCCTCCCAACGGAACAGTTTATGACTCGATTGATTTGATTCGCGGGGTTTAACGATCCAAAACCACAATATGACTATGAGAGACGCCGTAGTGAAGGGCTCCAGAAATTTTGACCATCTGGGGACCTTTAACGTGCACCCAAATTTGAGTTATGAGCCAACAGCATTTCCGCCTCCATCGAAAAGTTTAGGACTCTAACTGCTCTTATAAAATCAAGAAAGAGTGCCGTGGAACGATCTTTTCTCACGTTAGAGACACTATTATTATGAGTCACCTTTTTTTGTTTCAGTTTCACCCTACATACAAATGTCGCCTTCAGTATCTACGCTTAACGTTTGTGGGACAGCATAGTCAGGGACTTACCACAAGCAACCACACCCTTTTGGCCTTTGCAGAAGCTCATCTATAGAAAGCCAACATGCACTTGCCTAATTATTACCTCTTATAAATCACCAATCTGCTCATTGGTTCTCTCCCTATCGCGACCAATTGCTGCAACGTTTTATCAGCGTTATGACGATAGCTGTTCTTGGCTGGCGTGAATGAAACACCTACTTTACCAGATGTTGCAAACAACAGTGTGGATCAGAAATCAATCAAGAACTCATCAAGACTTTAGAATCACCCCGAACCTGCTGCTTATTTCTAAGTAATTGCACTTCATTAGCTGTGTCAGATAGTGGGAAGTAATATTTCTTGGTTCTCTGCTAATCGACTAGGCTTTTTTACTGAAAATAGAAGTGTGTCTCCTGCTCCCAGATTGTGCAGTGAACCGATTTGGGGGCTTTATTTTTATTGGTTAACGAAAAAAAATTACAATGTTTAAAACATTTGGTGGGGTCTCTGCAGAGACATGTCGGAGCACAAAATGCTGTCGAAACACACTCAAGCTGCCTAAAAGCATTAAACAACTCAGATTAAATACATATTTTGCCGATGCAACTGGGCTTTCGGAGTATGCACGGAGCTAAAGTTTTGATATAGCCTGAGCCGAGCGTTCGGTTCTCTCTTCAGTTGTTAGTCGACATTTTCGGTTTCGTGACTACTGTACGGCATCCATTGTTTCCACGCCCTGTGTTTTTATAATCGCTCCATTATAAAGCAAATAAAATCATTTAGCTCACAGTAGCTAATACACCCCGTCTTTACGCAATCCCAATCTTTGTCAATATACGATAATCACTCACATACTTACCACAAGTTGACAAACACTATGTTGAACCCATATCTAACCAGCGTTCCCAGTGATTGTTATAGCTGGCACTCATGACATATCACACTGGGCATAAACACTGCTCAACATTCTCAAAATTAGTGGTTAGGCGGAAATATGCACTTGTTTGGAAGAACAACAAGTCGAAGTGTTACCTTTCGTTTGCCTCATCTTGTCAAAGGTCAACCGTGAATGGAAGAACAGTCTCCCAATCAGTACTTATTGTTTGAAGTACCTCCTGTTACAAGCAGGAAGTAATCGAAACAGTTCAAGAGATTAAGGAGACAGGAGGATACGAAACATTTCTCAACAGGCGGCGCTGTAGTATGCAACGTTTCGAGAAGTGGTTTCGTCGTCTTCAACGCATTGCTAAGACTGGATCACTTATGAACACGTAGCTTAAGGTGTTTTGAAGGTCCGTCTATTACAAACAGCTCCTATGTTTTTAATCATCCTTCTCAGCGCCAGCAAAACCGTCTACAATGTGAACAGCTGCGTAGCTTTGCGTGTTGCCCTAGGAATAAGTAGTGGGCCCTTCCCCGATTCACGAAAAAAACAATTGAGGCAGAATTAAGAGAACTGTGCTTGCAACATACATTCAATGATACCTTGAAACGTACGACGAGTTTTATGTGCAAAGCCGTGCATTTGTTAAAGGCATGGTTGAGGTATAAGAAAAACTAAATCGGGGTAGCAGTTTAGAAGATGATGCGCTGGAAGTCCGAATACGGTATCGCGACTTGTCCTTGAATTCGAAGCTAAATCAGTCTCCAATCTTTCAGGCCACATTCCATATTGTTTCCACCATATCTCCCAAAGACTCCAGCATCTGCCAACCCAGAGTTCTCATTAGGGGGCCCTAAAATATCCGACATTTATGAAATAATCTCGTCACTGTATATATAATGTTGGTCATTCATCATACCGTTTTCGTATAGTCTTTTAAGGTTACGCTTGTGCTTCACCATTCCTGTACAGCGTAGCAAACCAATTCTTTTAGATTAACCTTCTTGTCTTTTCCTTTTATTTATTTCTTTCTCTTTCTCTTTCGTGCTTTCACTTACTGCAGCACTCGCATGTACCCTTCACTTGAACAACATCCGTAGAAGCGAAATTTCGGAAAATGTTCAGAATGACTTTGTCACTTCTAAAATATAGAGCATTAGGGCCCAAAAAATTGTAAATAGTCACCATGAACATTTTTATTGAGACCCCCAGCACCCTTCTTTAGCTGAAATTGATGAACATTTAGAGAAAAGAAGGTTGGTTAGTTGATTGATTGATTAATTGATTTATTGATTATTAATATTTTATTGATATATTATCTGATTGATTGATATGTAGGGTTTAACGTTTCACAACCATCATATGATTATGAGAGACGCCGTGGTGGAAGGCTCGAGAAATTTCTGCCAGCTGGGGTTCTTTAACGTGCACTGAAATCTAAGTACACGGGCCTGCAACTTTTTCGCCTTCTTTGAAAATGTTACCACCAAGGCCGTCGTTCTATCCCGCGACCTGCGGGTCAACAGCCGAGTACGTTAGCCACTAGACCAACGCGGTGGGAGAAGAAGAGAGAACAGACAATGATGACTAGAAAAGCAATACGAAGGCCATTAGTAGCAACTGTAATATATATGTGAATAAAGACCACACTTACAATCTTCGAATAACAAGTTCAATGCTCTATCGAATGACCTATAGTGGTAGTCATCTCTCCATTCACATCATAGAATATTCATGTGCGTTTAAGCCTGAAAATGCTAGTCAGTGCCACGAGCAGCAATGACAGCGAGTGTGGAACAATTTTTATGCATGTAAATGTTACGTAGCACATGATCCCATTGCGAAGTTGCTTGTGATTATCACCTGATCCAGATTTCTTGCTGGCAACTGACCAATCCCACACAGAAGGACCGCACCTTGCGAAGTTTTTTCTTTGGTAAGCTTGGTAGTCCCCCAAATCTCCGTGGTGAAATTTTCTACATCACAACAATGTCACGCAATTTAATAAAACAAAAAGACCGTGACAAGCTCGTCTTTAGGACACACCTTTTTATCTTCATTCGTTCAATGAATACGCTCTTGTTCTCACTAAAAATGTGCCTTGCCTAAAGAAGCAGTTGCGTACAGTTTACTGGTCAGCAAGTTTCTAAAAGCCGACAACGGTCAGGAAATGTCCTTTGGGAAGAATTTCAAGTAATTTATGGAGTCAATATTTTGCAAAACAGGGCTTTATGCCGCCGCAGCACTGGAACGGGAAGCACAATGGGGCCAGCCATGCACTTTGGGCAGTCAACAGAGCCAACCTGCTGAAGTCAGCAAGCCCGCAATTAGCATATTATTACCAGTGCGTTTCCTCTGTGGTAAAGCCTTCGTTCTTAACACATCCAGCCTGATGTTACCAGGCTACTTTGTGGGCTTCCTTTCGATGTCATTCATCTAGCTTTAACAGTATTGAGAGCAACGTTTTGCTGAGTAAGCTTAGTAAAAGAAAACTGCAATTTCAAACTTTGGCGATATTTCTTTATTGCTGCTTTGTATTTTCACTCTAAGACGTTTCACTACATATCTAATTTGCTGTTTCAATATCTGCACTTCAGTATGAAGCCTTTTTGGCTACCCTTCAACTCTTGGATAGGGTAACGCTTATTTTTAAGGTGCTCTGTCACACGTGCATTCTACAAGGCAGAGATGTTTCGTAGTACTCTGAAGTAACATGCTTCGTCAAAGTTACAAAAACAGCAAACGAATGTGCCTGTGTGATATGCCTCTCCATCTTTGTTGCTCCAAGTTTTGTCCCTGTACGAAGGAACATCTTTCCCGTGCACTGCTTAAAACTGTAACAGAGAAAAAATTCCTTCTTTTATTACATCCTGTTCACTGAGTGCGTCGAATGCAACAGTGTTGAATGTTTCAGGTATATTTCATCGGGAGACAATAAAGGAACTGTCGTGCGTGGGAAAGCATCTCAAACGCGTCACAATAACTAATCTGGAAATACTTGACTGCATTCGCTACCACAGCATCAGTGTCACCTTTTAAATAGAACAGATAACTTTCGAGTATTCCTTGAGAAAGAAGACTGATGAAAAGACTTTGGCGGTTGTATAGGCCTGACTTTTTAGTAAGTGAGGCATACTTTTTGAATGCGCCCTCCATTTAGAGATAGCAAGTTTCGATTCATGGGAATTTATTGCTTCGAAGAAACAGAAGCGCTCAACGTCAACTTACATTGCATCCGTTTTTGCTTGACAGGTGCAACGATATTCATAAGTCCTAATAAAGCCTCTCTGAATTAGGAGCTTATTGGCACTCTGCTGAAACGTGCATTCATCAATCTCTCCTCGTTTAGTAAAAACTGTGCAATGTCTCGTTCCTTGTGTGATTCGCAAATTATGTTGTGTTCCCTTAAAGACTATTTCTGAGAAATACATAAATCTTTTGTGCCTTTAGATCTGCAAGCTTATTGAGGGCTGTTTTTAATGTTGCTTCTGGATGTTCCACCTCATTTGCTATTCAATAGTGTGATCTGAAAAATAGCTGACCTCCTTCTTTTCCTCATCCTAGTCATGTACTTGGAAGTTGTGAGCATAGAGCAGTTGCTCAAACCAACAATTTGACTTGTATTGTAATCTTTCCTAAAACAATTTAGGCTCACCAAAGCGTGTACTTACTTTTTTTGCCCGCGTATTTTTACCGCGCTATCTCCCCAAGCTTACCGGTCCGGTCTTATAGGAGCTATCACCTTGATCTACTCCTTCAGATCACGCACCGTGGTGACTACGACGGATGTGATATTGTCGCGCTGGAGGCAGGCTCGTAATGTAGAAGACGAATAGATTTAATAGGGATTGCGCAATACAATTACTGATGATTAGAACCAAACAAACGCACTAACAAGACGTTTTTAAATACAATATAAGAACACTTTTTAGTTTAGTAGCCTTTTACTTATCAGGAAAATTGCGGGAAAGGAGGGCAAGTAAATGTGCCTTGCTTCTTTCTTCCTTTCTTTTTTATTGTGTATTGTGTCCACCTAACTAGAGCTGCACAGAAATATGAAGTATTTTCGGGTATAGAAACTAAAATGCAGGAGCTGAAGGCCTAAGATGCAAATACTAAGAAACATTCGTAAACGATGTAACGGGTTGTTTCGAAAATAGTTTTGCAAATAAAGAAAAATTTAGCATAGTCGCAGTCAAAACTGGAAGAGTTACCGTTTTTCGAATCTACAGTAAACTTTCGTGGGGATGCCTCGCAAGTATATTAACAAGGTTCGTACTGGGTCTTGATGGTGATATGTGGGGTTTAACGTCCCAAAGCACCACATGATTATGGGAAACGCCGCAGAGGAAGAAATTTCGACCAGCTGGGGTCCTTTAACGTGCGCCCAAATCTGAGCACACGGGCCTACATTTCTTTCTCCATCGGAAATTCAGTCGCCGGAGCCGGTATTCGATCCCGCGACCTGCGGGATCGAATACCGGCAGTTTGGTTTATTCAGGGGCTCATGAAGTGAATATTATGGCTGCGACTTTTGTAACGGGTTAGTAGCACTCAAAGACCACTCGTTCAACACTTGTCACTTTGTAGGACCTGGTTACACAATAAGCAATGCATGACATCTGGCTGGTATCTGATCTTCTAACACTCCATCATTTTTATGTTCACGTCGTTTATCTCTGACATGAAACCTGCATGACGTGTCTTTACGATTAGCTTTTGAGCATCAATGAGGGTGTTTAGAGCATCGGCTAGTTACTAGAATACTGGGTTGCCATGCAATCGGCAAATGTTCGAACCATCGTTTCATCCTGCATCTTTCTTTCTGTGCTTTTTCACGTTTTTACCTATTTCATATGATTATGGTTGCGCCATTCTGGTGGTTGCGGTTGCGGATATCCAAGTCAAAGAAAACAGTCAATGTAAGTGGTTCCATAAAAGGTGTCACTGCAAATGGGGAAGAAAATATCACAAAACAAAAACATCGAAATCCACACAAAGACTGCTATTAGTTAAGAATTTCACGGCGAAAGCTGCATGTTATGATATTTTAACAGCCATTTTTAGCGCCATAACTGTCTGCCACTGCTAGTGTGTGCAGTTCCTATCGCTTGAAATAAGAAAAAAATTAGATCATATCCACGAAGTGAATGATGATGAGTGGGGCGAAGCACCCATTCATCCGCTCCTACACATTAGAGCACGCATTAGGCAGGACGGACAGAAGGACGCTTCGCCCTACTCTTCCTCATTCACTGCGTGGATATACTGTTATGTTCTTGCATATATCCTCATTAATCGTCAACTATTCGAAAACCACTAACGCACTGCAGTGATATTACTTACAAGGATGGATGGATGGATATGACTGTACCCTTTAGATCAGGTGGTGGCTAGCGCCACCAAGCCGTAATACCTAAATAACGAATATTTAGGTTTATTTTTTATCCTAAATAGTGAGGTTGAGGATTCGTACTTTGCAGTGAAGGGTATAATTTTCACTCGTGCCCTGACTTTAGCCATCAATCAGATTACCTCCTTCTAGTTAATTCTACCCGCTTAAAGTCTATTTTGCCCTCCTTGTCCCTCAACCCCAGTGCTTTGAAAAACTCTGCGCCATCATCCTAAACTATAGGGTGAAACCCTTTACAGAACATTATCAAGTGTTCGGCAGTTTCCTCCTCCTCTCCGCATGCACTGCATACCGTGTCTTCCCCTTCGTATTTGGCCCGATATGTCTTCGTTCGCAATATTCCCGTCGTGGCCTCAAACAGTAGAGAACTACTACGAGTATTATCATAGATCCTTTCCTTGGCAATTCCCTGCTTAAACGTTCGATAGATCTCTAGTGCAGACTTCTTATCATGCCAATGTTCCACATATAGGTCTCAGCTTACTTCACCTTCTTCTTAACCGATAATTCTTTTTGGTTGGCCCCATGCTCTTTTCCAAGTATTTGCCAGTCGATTTTCTGGTTCGCTTCCTCCATTTTGTATCGACATTCTTCATGTACAAGTAGCTGAAAACCTTCCTAGCCCAACGCTCCTACCCCATTTCTCTCAATCGCTTCTCAAATTTTATCTTGCTACTTGCTTCCCTGCCCCCAAATGATGTCCATCCCATATCACCTTGTACTCCCTGATTTGGTGTATTCCCGTGAGCTTCTAAAGCAAGCCTACCTATTCCACGTTGCTTAATTTCTAATCTTGCTTGAACTTCTGATCTCATGCACAACCCCACATTTCCGAACGTCAGACCAGGAACCATGACCCATTTCCGTATTCCTCTCATAATATTATACCTATTGTAATTCCACAGTGCCCCTGTTTTTCAATACCACTGCATTCCTGTTACCTTAGTAGACACGTATATTTCTTGTTCTTTTAAGTACTCGGCCCCATTTCTTATCTATGCGCCCAGATATTTGTATTTATCTGTTATCTCTGGCGTGACCTCCTGTATTCTAAGCTCACTACCGTCGCTGTCATTAAAAATTATGACTGCTCATTTTTCCTTACTGAATCTGAAATCTAACCTATTTCCCTGATTACCGCAGAGATCCACCAATCTCTACAAATCTTCCTTGTTGTCGGCCTTTATTACTATATCATCCTGCGTACATCAATGCTGGTAGTACCTGTTCAATGAGTTTTCCTTGTTTGAAGAAAGAGAGGTTGAAGCCCAGTCTACTCTCTCTAATTTGGCCTCTAATCCTTGTAGGTACATTAAAAATAACAAGGGTGACAGAGGGACACCCCTGTCTAAGCCCCCGTTTTACCTCTGTGGGCTTGGATACCTGTTTTTCCCACTTTATAACTGCCTTCCCTATCGGAAAAAAAACGAATGGTGGGCATGGTGTAAACCACCACCCACCATTATACTGGATTAATGTAGTGGGTGAATGGTGGGAAACGCCCACCATGGCGCATGGTGGGTATGGTGGGTGCTGCAGTGCCGGCAACGCTTGAGCGCGAAATGACGTCACAATCACCGTGACGAGCTGCCACAAAAAATAAAAAGACGTCTATAAAAACGGTATAAAAAACACCCGTCCCGTAAAAACAAAACAAGGTGCCACGGAGGATAAAACGTGGCAACCGGCGGATTTCCATTCGAAGACACTAACCACTGCAACATACCTTTTCTTTCTTTATTGCCTTCTTCACTACAGGTCAAGCTAATATGACAATCACTACTACACGTGTTTCATGCGTGATAACGTGTCAAACAAGATATTACATCTTCAACACAGTCGGTAGTCCTATACACATCTCGCACTTTTATAACAGCTTCCACGAAACACTCAATAACGGATAGAACTCTCACATCACAGTGTCTGTACGATAGCATACTACGCCAAACCGAATGAAGACCAAATAAAAATATAACATCCATATTTTGCACGGTACTATCACAAGGCAAAATCGAATTTCATATGAAGTAAGAGGTAAATCATTTTTAAAGTCCTCTGTAAATGTCCCAAAAGAAATAGCGTTCTTACAGTCAATAAACCACTGCGCCATACCAACATGACGTTGACTGCGTGTTAAATACTTAGTTAAATTGGCATACAAACTTTCGGTTCAACTTAAGTTATGTTTGTGGTGAACACAACATAGAGAAGATCTACACCTGCTACTAAAAGTTGCACATTTATTAAACACAAGCAACTGCGGCCAGTAACGATTGCCACAGTGTTAATGGCACTAGTGCTATTTTTTTACAATTCACAACTTCAAGAAGAAAAAAACCAAGTGGACTGGGGAGCAGCAACAGTTTACCGGCAGGGTCTGCGAAGTTTAATATCCGTTTCGCGCTCGTTCTAAAGGGCGAACATCTGCTCACGCTTTATGACGCTTCTAGGCTCATTCCATAGACACGCCTGTTTAATTTATTTGATTGAGTATTGGGATGCTTTTTGCGCAATGTAGAGGGCGGTCGTGCCAGCGCAATGCAGTAGCTCTTTCGCTAAAGCAACAACTACATAACGCCTTGGCCAAAACGAATGCAGTGTGCCGGAAACATTACGCTATCATATTGGTTCACCAAGCATACGAATTGCCACGTCTAAGTTCTCGTACAAAAGCTTTCCTGGTTCGCTTTCTCCATTTTGTATCGACATTCTTCATGTACAAGTAGCTGAAAACCTTCCTAGCCCAACGCTCCTCCCCTATTTCTCTCAATCGATTCTCAAATTTTATCTTGCTGCTAGCTTCCCTGCCCTCAAATGAGGCCCATCCATATCACCTTGTACTCCCTGATTTGGTGTATTCCCGTGAGCCCTAAAGCAAGCCTACCTATTCCACGTTGCTTAGTTTTCTAATCTTGCTTAAACTTTTGATCTCATGCACAAGACCACATTGCCGAACGTCAGCCCAGGAACCATGACCCCTTTTCTCCCCTTTTCTATATTTCTCTCACAATACCATACCTATTGTAATTCCACAGTGCCCTGTTTTTCAATACCGCAGCATTCCTGCTACCTTTAGTCGACACGTATATTTAGTGTTCCCTTAGGTACTCGGCCCCATTTCTTTTCCATACGCCCAGATATTTGTATTTACCTTTATCTCTAGTGTGACTCCTGTATTCTAAGCTCACTACATTCGTTATCAATAAAAATTATGGACTGCTGACTGTTTCTTTAGTGAATCTAAAATCTAACCTATCTCCCCTCATTACCGCAGATGTCCATCA